>CM055268.1:57254138-57523344 GCA_029237695.1 Conchocele bisecta
AAATTTGCACTTACAAACATTTTAGTCGTACAAAGTTTAGTGAAACGGGCCCCTGAACCATAACACAAAATTGGCGCTACCATGGTATCAAACTGCTTAAATTTATCTTGTAACATTTAGAACTACACTAGTGACCGCCTGTGCTAATCTCGTCAATATTTGTCAATCTCAAAATACTTGAATATTGTGTTTGAAATCAAGCATCTTGATTGGCCGAGCCTGTGCTGTGCTACAGAACAGGCTCAGACAATCAAATTGCTTGATTGCGAGTTTGTATTGCCAGTATATGTTACAAACGTTGATTATCTGTAGCCTATTTCACGAACATTGTAAAGTATACTTATCTAGCATAGTGTACTTTGAGGGAGTAATCATTAATAAGTGTATCCTTAAATTGAACATTTCTCCTTCAAAGTGTACTTATCAAGAAAAGTATACATGTACTTTGTAATTTTGGTGAAATAGGGTACAGGGCAAGATTAATGCAGGCGGTTGTGTACATTTGTATAACTGTTTCCATAGATAACTGTCCCTATTGTAACTGTCATTACTTGTAATTGTCTACAAGAAATTACTTGTAAGTAACTGTTTCCATAGATAACTGTCCTATTGGTAACTGTCATTACGTGTAATTGTCTACAAGAAATTACTTGTAAGTAACTGTTTCCATAGATAACTGTCCTATTGGTAACTGTCAGTACGTGTAATTGTCTACAAGTAATTACTTGTTTAAGTGGTGCCTGTCACTGTCTAAAAAGTACCAACATGTACATATATATTTATAGAGTGAAGATGGAATAGATTCACTGGTTTTACGTCAAAATTCTTTAATTTATGGCCACGATCGGTTTCAATAACATCTTCAAGCGGCCATGACGTTGTCTTGGAATCGCATGGTATATCATGCGTTTGGCTTGAGATAACCCCGAATATGAGAAAATCATTCTTAGTCGGATCTATTTATAGATCACCAGACTCAAAAATTTAATGAAATGATCGATAGATTCTAAAAATTCATTGATCAAGTACTTAACACGGGTAAAGAATTTATTATTTTAGGAGATTTAAATACGGATCTAATAAATGATAAAGTAAACATTGACTGGTAAAATTTCATTACATCAACTGATAAAAGAACCAACGCGAGTCACGGGAAACACAGCGACACTAATTGACCACATTTATACCAATTATGAAACGAATATATCTCAAGTACATGTGAAACACTTACATATTAGTGACCATTATGGCGTCTTCTGTAATAGAAAACTATCAAGTTGCGATCAGAAGAATTTACACCAATCAATAACATATCGCTCATTTAAAACATTTAATGAACTAGATTTTATGAATGAGTTCCACGTGTTCCATGGGAAACTATTTTACTATCAAACGACATTGATCCCATGCTAGAAGTTTGGACAAACTTATTTTTTGAAATTGTGAATAGACATGCACCACTAAAAACTCACCGGGTAAAACAGAAAATTTAACCAGACTGGTTGTCAAGTGAAATTTTAGACTGTATGAAAGAGAGGGATAAATGCAAATTAAACGGAAATTATGATGCATATATTTGCGAAACAAAGTGTCATCTATGACGAACAATCTAAAAAAGAAACTTATACTCGTAAAATAGAAACTGGTAAAGATAATCCGAGGAAAATTTGGAAAATATTTAAGGAATATGGTGCATCACAGAATTCGCACGAGAGCGGTGGAATACTGAGTGTGAAAAATGACAAAAATGAATTAATTTCAAATATTGATGATATGGCAAATTTATTTAATAACTATTTTGTTAATGTTACCTCAAAAATAAAGGGTCCGATTCAGCCATCAACCTTTGAAGGGCTGCGCAATTCCGTAAATTTTCAAAATACTAAATGACATTGTTTTCGAAATTCCGGAAGTAAGTGAACATTATGTTCTAAATGTTTTGTCTCGTCTTGATGTTTCTAACGTTACAGGTCTAGACAATATAGGACCACGAATTTTAAAGGTTTCTGCAAATGTGATAGCTAAAAGCGTAAGCATTATTGTTCACAAAAGTATAGCTACTGGTACTTTCCCGGATGTATGGACAAATGCAAAGGTAACTCCGTTATACAAAAGCGGCGCAAAGGACGAAGTAAATAACTATCGGCCAATCTCAATATTACTCACATTATCCAAATTAATTGAAACATTTATAAATACACATATGACAGATTTTTTAAATAGCTACAATTTATTACATGAATGCAAAGTGGTTTTCGGCGCAACCAATCAACAGAATCGGCTCTAATACTAATTATAGAAAAATCGCTGAATGCATTAAATGACGGAAAATTAGCTGGGTGTGTAATGGTTGATTTTCAAAAGGCATTTGACATGGTAGATCATGATATCCTCTTGCAAAAAGCTTAGCTGCTACCGATTTAGTGATCAAACATTAATGTGGTTTAATTCATACTTGAAGCAAAGAAAACAGGTAACTTCAGTTAATGGTGCAAACTCAGAAGATATATTTATTACATGCGGCGTGCCCCAGGGGTCTGTACTAGGTCCGACATTATTTCTATTATTTATTAATGTCCGAGTCTGCTACAGGAACCGATTTATATGCTGATGACACAACCATTTATGATATCCAGAGTAACATTAATGAGGTAGAATCTAATTTGCAAATAGCATTAAATCAACTGAAACTGGTGCGAAACAAATGGTATGCTTTTAAATACTAGCAAAACAAAAGTAATGCTTATTTCAACCAGGCAGAGAGAACAATACTGGATAAAAATGAAATTTACTTAACATATAATGATATAAATTTGGAAGTCACTACTGGCGATAAAATCCTTGGACTAAACAATAATGAAAATCTGCTTTGGAATGACCATTTTGACTCTATTTCTAAAAAAGTAGCTATTTCCTCTCTGTAGAGCATAGATTGCTCTTTTACAAAGCTAATATACAGCCTCATTTCGACTACTGTTTGTATTATCTGGTCTAATTCATCAAATCAAAATCGAGCAAAACTTACAAAGTTGCAAAGGCGTGCATGCAAAATTATTCTTGGTACCGAGTATTCCGATTTAGTTACAGCAATGACAAGACTAAAAATTTTAAGTTTTGATGAAACTATATTTTATTTTGCAGAAAGCTAAAATAATGTACAAAAAACCCTCAATGGATTAGTTCCCGCATATTTAAGTGAAATGTTTATTATGCAATCAACACGACTGGAGAACACTAACATAACACTACGATCTGTGACAAACGAGGCCCTGCATGTTCCTAGACCTAAAACAGAATTATTTAAAGGTAGTCTGTCTTACTCTGGTGCAATTATATGGAACAGCATTCCATTAAACATTCGAAATGCGAGCAACATAAATGTATTTAAAGCTCAATGTTCATCATGGATGAAATGTCAGTAGATGTCATTAAATGGACCCACCACCACCATCAGTATCATAAAAATGCAGTCCATAAATTACATGCAAAACAGTCGTAATGACCCTATTTATTGTGACGTCGTTTGTTTTGGGAAATCTCGACGAATTGATGTTGACCCTGACCGTCGTTCGCATACGCACAGTCTAATCTGGGTCATTATTGTTCGTTATCCAGTCACTAACATTTAATCACTAATGTCTACACCGAACGGACTCTATCGGGATATTAGTATTTTGTCATGAGTTTCGGGTTGGTCAGCATCTGCAGTCTGCTCGTGTCCGAGACAATATGCGCGGTTTTGTCATACATTATCATGTTAAAATTGCAAGCAACCCAACGTTTGCCAGCTACGTGTAGCTGGTGCAGTTGGGTTGCATCACTTGTTTTATACATGCCATAACCTGTTCACTGTAAATATGTAAATATGTTTTTGTGTTTGAGAGGGCCCTAGGGAAGATTGGTGTTCGCCAACTTGGTTACCCTCTTTAAATAAAGAATTTACTTACTTACAATATTTATATACTAGAATAATATTTTGATATACAAAATCATGTTAATTATATTGGAAACAGGCATTTTGTATTTATTCATTTTGCTGCATTTTTCATTGTACATGTATGTTTCGATATTGGTGGAACATTGAACATATTACTTGTATATATAATATTCTGGGCAACTCCTCTTCTGTAGCCGATTTTACCAAAATTGCTAAGCATACTTATGTAGCTAAGCATACTTTTTGAGTGGGTGGTCGGTCGGGCGAACGAGACGGCGTACATTAACGGTAGTGGTTCCTTCTTATAGGAATCACTAGTTGCCTGGTTTGGCCCTCCGGTAAGTTTTTATATTTGGCTCTTTAGTTGAATTGGGTTATTGCCAATTATAAAAGTAGTAAGATTATTACTGATCCTACTGATTGTGGGAGGGGCCAAGTGATTCTGGTGTGGCGAGGACCTGGCATCATATCAGGATTATTCTGATTTCAGGGCTGAATATGTAGTTTTGTTATTGTAAATATTCAGTTCTGATTTTGGGATTTTCTTCCCATTTCATGTACTTGAACATGTACATGTACTTGTACAGGTAATATATGGGATTTAGTACTAAACACATTGACCCGGCCTTAAATGATCTTAGCTGTTGATAGGCCGTTAAACCCCAACAAACAAACAAACATAGGATTCCTCTGTAGAATAGCGAATCAGATCTGATTCACACTTTATCAGTTGGTTGTGAACTATGTTCTACATTTATGAACTTAAATGAGTGTTAATATTATGAAAATACCATATTCAAGTAATTATGACATATGTAGATAACCTGATAAAGTAAATGTATGCTATAATTAACAAGTGACCCAGTCCGTGGCAGCCAAATTCAACATGTAAAAGTTAAAGGTATATGCCCACTCAGTAGACACAGACTGTCCTTTATATCAAAGACATAATCTGAGTCATTTTCTGTCAAAATAAACATTCATTCACCATAACCCCACGTATTGATTGGCATTATTACACATTTTATATCAGACCTAAATTTCTACACTGATATCAGGGGCGATAACCGTGTTTCATTAAAATGTTAACGGACATTACTAATTTTTCTCTGTATTTATTTTTTGATGTGCAATGATCATGCTTTAAAATCTGTCGAAAAAATAATTTGTTCAGGTGATGCGTTTAATTAGTATAAATAATTAAAACATATCATGCCTCATTTGCATATGAAAATAGCCCAATACCACTGATCTGATTCGCTATTCTGAAGAGGAATCCTATGAGTGGAATCGTAACTGCCTACGGACGGTATGGGAGTACATTGCAAGAGTTACCGTTCGCAACTAGAGGACAAGCTGTGAGTACCCACCGCTGGCTGTCCGCCCATACAGCGTGATATGCATATCTGTATAAAACAAATATTTGTGTTTCTAGTATCGGGCTACATATAGTGACCACATTGTATGTATTTACACCTTTCACCCCTATGCAACTGGAATGGATTTGTATATGTTCATTTCCGGACCAATCCAATCATCACAAAATGATTTTCAGACTATTCCATTTATGAAAAGGGGGCATTTTTTTCTACTCAAGATTGTGTTACTTGCAAAAAGTGCAGATCCTGACGAGACGGCCCGTCACGAACCGGCTCATCTGAATCTACATTATTTGCCAATACCACTATACAGGCATGTGGTGTTGAAATGGTTATAATGCCTTATCCAACCTATTGAGATTAAAATATTTTACCGCTATCTTAATTTTTTGTCGTCTGCTGTTTCTTTTCCATTTTTATCATCAAAAACATGCTTCGACAGCACTTTAGAATAATTTACAACATGCTTTGACAGCAATTTAGAATCATTTCCATTGGAAATGATTCTGGAGTGCTGTCAAACCATGTTTTTATTGATAAATAAGGCAAGATATAAAAGCGACAGCAGACTACAATTGTTGTGTGTAGCGGTCTAAGGGTTAATATGACAATACCAAGCTTATTTCACTTGTGATCAGTGTAGGAGTGCAGGCTGGCGGTCTGGGTCTACAGGCTGGTCTGGGTCTACACTGGTCTCACTGGAAATGAGCATGGTTTCGTCAGACCATGTCATGTATGTAATTATATATATTTTTTAATTTTCTATTGTTAAGTTTAGCGATTTATTCTTATTTTTGTTTAAATAAATCGTGAAATTGTAAAAAACATGTTGACTTGTTCTGTTCTTCCACTATCATATGCCAAATGGGTTGTTTAAAGTTGTGCAAAATAATTCTGTCAAGTAATGACTTTTGGTACTCAGAAAATGACCATTATTATGTCGCCGCAACAATAGTTGTAGGTGACATATAGTGTTTACCCTGTCCGTCTGTCCGTCAGTAGACAATTTACCATGTCTGGCCGATTCTCTTCATACGCCATATACATCTCAACCATTTAGTGAAGGAGTGCGTAACCGTTGAAATTGTTTTGCCGTCCCACTGTCACAGTCGAAAAAGGGGCATAACTACGGATGGATCAGTGGCACTTTTTCGACTGTGAACATATATTTGTTCTTGTCCGGCGAATTATTTCTACAGTTTTTAGCCGATTCTCTTCATACTCGGTTTACATCTAGTGCAGGAGTGTGTAACGTAAAAATGTTCACTGTCTCACCGATTTATAAGAATGGGTGTTTTTCTTCTAAAAATAAATTACTTGCAAAACGTGCAGATCCTGATGAGACCGCTAGTCATGAGCCGGCTCATCTGGATCTACACTGTTTGCAAACACTGTTAAAAAGGTATGTAGTATTGAAAGCGTTAAGATCCAAATGAAATGTATGAAAACTAAAATTGTGGTATTATTTAGTCAAGTTTCTTTTTCCTCCCAAAGCCCCCATCAATTGTAGAGCTACCTCTACAAACGCCACCCTTCAGAAAAAACACAACCCTGTTGTACATAGGGAGGTTAATTATATAGGCATTTATCAAGTAACACGCTTTGTATTGGCCAAATGCTGACTGACTGATATAACGTCGTATCAGGTCAATGCTTGTGTAAAAAACAAATTTAAAATCTGATGTTACATTGGTCGAATGGCGTCACGGCATGACATTACCTAACGACATAAACAGTCTACGTCCTTTACAACAAAAGATATTTTATATTTGACCATCGGGTAACGTTTGTTTGTTTATTGGTGTTTAACGCCTATAAACAGCTATGGTCATTTAAGGCCCGGCCAACGGGTTAGATTCCGCATTTAACCTGCTGCATTGAGGGGAAATCCCAAAATCAGAACGGAATATTTACATCGATATCAAATATATTCAGCCCTGAAATTAGAATAACCCGACCTGGTGACAGGTCCACACCACAAAGTCACTTGGCCCTTTCCCCCCTAAAAGTAATAGCAGTAGTCGGGTAGCGTAAAACGTTACCGGATAAATATAATACAAGGCTAGTGAATGTTGATATCGAGGTTATCAGTGGCATATATTTTTTTTATTATGTACGGTACGTCCATCACTCAAATTTATACAGTGGAACCTCTCTAACCCAGACACTGTGGGATGTCCCCAGGGAGTCTGGTTTAGAGAGGTTCCACTGTTAATCGGACATACAACTACTCCAAGACACGCGTGGGTGCTTTGCAGTCACGAACAGACATACTCAGCGCAGATAAACGGCAATGAACCCAATTGCAATTAAGTAGCACCAACTTGTATTTGTGTCCGGTTTAGAGGGGTTCGACTGTATACACCAGCAAAAATATACATGAAATAAACAAATTAGTGATTATTTAGAAGGAACTATTTTATAAGGTGAAAATGTAGTTTCGGTACTGACCAATATGAACTTATGTAAAACTATCGATGATAGTTCCATGTTAACTGGGAAACAAAAGTATGCATATGTGGCTGTGACTGGAGAAACCAGTGTTGACCAGATCAGCCATTCCATCCAACACCTGTCATGCTACTAACAAGCAATATAAATCGTTATCAGGTTACAGGAGTGTGCCATTTGATCAGGAGCTATACTGGTCACAAATCCCATAAGACCCATTTCTCCAGCTACAGCCACTTATAATGATGGCTCTTACAGAAATTGAGTTGTTATAGGGAAGTGGCCATTCATGTATGTTTGACTGTACATGTACGTGCAAGCGATAATAACAACAAAGGGTGAAAGAATACCAATAGTTCGTGGTTTTATTACAAAACTATCAAATGCAATGTATAAGTGATAAACAATAAATTATGCGATCAAACAAAGCAAATCCCTCACGAAGCATCAATTAATACTCCCTATAACAAAGTTCTGACCATCACGTCTCACGTTCTCAAGTAGGTTTATAACTTTTATTTCATATAATCCTTAGAATGCCGGAAACAAAAAAATTGTCGTCTGCTGTTGTTTAATATTGTGTCATTATTCTCAATAGAAACAGGATTTGGCAGCACTTTAGAATCATTTCCATTGGAAATTATTCTAAAGTGCTGTCAAACCATGTCTTTGATAAGAAAAATAAAACACAACCAGCAGACGACACAATTTAATTCAGCAGTGTAAGGGTTAAAGTGCTGACAAACTGCTTTTTTTTATAAAATTGGAAAATACAAATAACAAGGGCATTGTTATCACTAAGCTAATCCCCTCGCTGGCAGCCTTGATACAAAATTTAACATTTTTGCCTTACAAACTTTGACCTTGGGTGGTCGGATGTGGGTCATGTGCAAAACAAAGCACCATCCCTACATTGTGGCCAAATAGTATCATAATCGATGAAGCTTAAGTTATTGAAAAAAGAAAGGTGTTGCTAACATAGACACATACATAACAGAATACATCTTTGTTTGTTTGTTAGGGTTTAATGGCTATTCAACAGCTAAGGTCATTTAAGGTGGGTCAATGGTTTAGTACTAAATCCCATATATTACCTGTACAAGTACATGTACAAATGGGGGGAAAATCCCAAAATCAGAACTGAATATTTACAATAAAAAATCTATATATTCAGCCCTGAAATCAGAATAATCCTGATCTGATGCATCTTGGCCCCCCTCCCAAAAGCAATAGGATCAGTAATAATCTTACCATTTGTATAATGCGCAATAACCCAATTCAACTACCAGGTAACAAAAGAGCCAAAGATAAAAACGTACCAAAATGCATGAGGGTCAAACCAGGCAAATCGTGATTCCTATAAGAACGAACCCCTACCGTTAATTTACGCGTCGCGTTCACCCGACCACCACCCACACAGCATACATGTACAACATAAAGTCTGAATGCACAATACAACTCGTATGTAAATCTTTTAACATAGGTTCAAATGCAAGTTTAACCCATTCATCCCTACATACCTTAAAACAAACATTTGCAAACACTGTAGATCCAGATGAGACGGCTTGTTAGAAGATCAGGATATGCAGTGTTTGTAAGTACTTTTCCGGCATTTAAAAACACTCCTTATTCGATTGATGGACTAGTTCAGAATAAAATGAGCATGGAACTATCAATGTCAGATATTTAGGGGTGAAAGAGATATTCAAAATATACAACAAAAAAAGATATGCTAACATTCTCGAGATCACAAACATTTGTAAACGACAAAGTAAAGTAATAGTGTACAGTGTCCTGCAGGGGACGTATAATTCTTTTTTTTATTAATTCGTTCCCTCGAAATAACAATTTGTTCCCTCAATTTAACAATTTGTTCCCACAAATTAACAATTCGTTACCTCGAAGTAACAATTCGTTCCCACGAAATGACAATTTGTTCGCTCAATTTAACAATTTGTTCCCACAGGAACAAATTGTTAATTCGTGGGAACGAATTGTTAATTCGAGGTAAATTGAGGGAACGAATTGTCATTTTGTGGTTACGAATTGTTTATTCGAGGGAACAACTTGTTATATCGTGGGAGTGAGTGAGTGAGTGAATAGGGTTTAACGTCCGCTTTTCTGACATAGAGGTACAAGCCTCAGGGAGTCTACACGCAGACGGGTCAACGGGGTCGAGTCCCGTATCCACCTGTCCGAGGGGGGTAAATCCCAACTTCAGAACTCAATATTTACAATCAAAATATATATTCAGTCCTGAAATTAGAACAACCTGATCTGGTGCCAGGCCCTCGCCACACCAGCATCATTTATCCCATCCCTAAAAGTAATAGGATTAGCGCTAATCTTACTTTTATATATGGGGCATAGCCTGACTCAACTCTCACATACAAGAAAGCCAAAAATGTACATGAGGGCCAAATCCGGTATAGTGGGTTCCGGAAAGTATGAACCCAATCGTTAAGCCAGTTTAGTCGCCTTTTACGACAAGCAATGGCTACTGCAGCACTATTCTCAGGATCAGTTGATCCCGCCCCGGTGCCTGCACGGGGCTTTATATCGTGGGAACGAATTGTCAATTCAAGGGAACAAATTGTTAAATTGAGGGAACAAATTGTTATTTTGTGGGAACGAATTGTTAATTCGAGGGAACGAATTGTTAATTCGAGGGAACAAATTATAATATCGTGGGAACGAATTCTTAATTCGAGGGAACGCATTGCTAAATTGAGGGAACAAATTGTTATTACGTGGAAAGAACGTTACGGTAATAAAAATAATCCATGTCCCCTGCGGGGCTCCGTAATAGTGTACATGATAATTTCACAAGAAAAATGTCACAGGTGATGCATACAATACCTGAAAAAAATAATATTTATTTTTTTAGATTATAAAGTTTGATCATTGCATACTAAAAAATAAATACAGAGAATAAATAGTAATGGTCGTTAACATTGCAAGGAAACACGGTTATCGCCCCTGATATCAGTGTGGAAATTTACATCTGATATAAAATGTATAATAATGCCAATCAATACGTGGGGTAATGGTGATAATGGATGTTTATTTTGCCAGAAAATGTCTCCGGTCATATAAAGAACAGTTTGTGCCTACTGAGTGGGCATGTACCATTAAATAATTCCAGCACAAAAATATTTACATAATTCCCCATTAAGTGTATGGGTGGCATTTTTGACTGGCCACAGATGTCATAAGCCGTAAATATACAGTCATAATTCCAGCACAATAATATTTACACAATTCCCTAACATTTGATTGGCCGTAGCAAGTCTCTGTCCAAAATTTATATCCAGGTAAACTCTCATGCCGAACTACTTTCCGTAACCGTGAGGCGGAGTTAAAATAATTCTTAAGAAAACGGAAAATAAACACATTTTCTTGATGAATTTATTTCAAATGCTGGAATTATAAGGAATGGATGAACGGCCTTTTTGTAGAATTTATCGGGGATATAAACTTGGAAAAGTCGCGGGTGAATACTGGACGAGGCCTTCCGGCCTTCGTCCAGTATTCCCGCAACTTTTCCAAGTTTATACCCCGATAAATTCCACAAAAAGGCCATTAATTCCTATATTAAATCCACAGATCTCATAAGCTCCATTTCTCCAGTCAAAGCCACAGATGTGCCACTGATTGAGAAAAAACCCTTAGGACATGTGTGGCCACTGTACATGTATTTATTTATTTAATGGTATTTAATGGTATTTAATGGCCTGTGAACAACAAAGGTCAATTTAGGCCAGGTTTCCTGGCTCAAATCCCAAATTCCACCTGTTGTGATGGAGGGTGAATCAGAACTGAATATTTAAATAAAATATAGATATTCAGCCCTGAAATTAAAATAACATCACCTGGTGCCAGATCATCACCACACCAGAATTACGTAGCCCCAACCTCTAAAAGTAATAGGATTATTACATGTACTTATATAATGTGTATAACCGGATACAACTCTCATGTATCAGAAAGCAAACATGTACCCGAGGGTCAAACCAGGGGGTGTCGGGTCAAAACATACCCAGGTCAAAACGTACCTGAAACAAAAGGGTCAAAACGTATCCAACATCGTGTCAAAATGTACCCATTATCGGGTCAAAACCTACAATGGTCGGGTAAAAACATACCCACCAGCGAGTCGAAACATACACATTTGTGAAGTCAAAATGTACACACTTTTAACTTTTAGTGGGTACATATTGGCTTAAAATGTGTACAATTTGTGTCATAGTGAATACATTTTTACAATGAAGGTGTACATGTAGACTCGAAAGTAGGTATATTTTGACCCGAAGACAAAGTATTGAGAAAAATATCTACTTTTTTTTAGAAATTTTCAATTTTACTAAATACTTGTTATTGTCAGTCAACAGCAGAATTTTTTGATAATGAGCCATTTTCTAAGAGATATTCTAAACAATTTTAAATGAATTGAACTGGTTTTTGTTTTGTCAAAATCATTATGAAGAGAAATAATGCAATATGTAACCTGATGTAACGAGGAATGGAAATATTTCAATTATAGTTGTGTTACCATTAATAATGATATTAATGAATAACTTTAGAAAAATAAGTTTCAACATTATTCATTTCTACCGATGATCAGCACAGAACATACAAACTTGTGACATACATGTAGTTGCATACTCTGAACTGATGTGAGGAATATCATAGTTCTCCAATGGAACTTGGCCATTGGAATGCTTTCCTTAGTATTTTATGTCATAATATTCCTGAAGTCATCAATCGTATGCTACTTTACAATATCATAAACATACTTTCTCAAAGGACTAGCGGAAATTATTATATTATCATATTTTTTTTTCGTATTTCTCAAATTAGTACATTCTCTAAATCACCATAATGACACGATTCTTAATGAGACGACCAATAAACAAAATGTACATTCACAAAGAAATATCATAATACATAACATTTTAAAACAAAAGCAGCACCATTTTTCTTATTCCAAAAACAGATAGCGCCCAAAAGACTCGGATCATAGAGCAGTATTCACCAATACATCACTATAATATATTTTTTTTAAATTAATCATTATATGAATGAATGGCCTTTTTGTGGAATTTATCGGGGTGTAAACTTGGAAAAGTCGCGGGAATACTGGACGAAGGCCGGAAGACCTCGTCCAGTATTCCCGCGACTTTTCCAAGTTTATATTCCCGATAAATTCAACAAAAAGGCCATTCATTCCTTATAATTCCAGCGTTTGAAATAAATTCATCAAGAACATGTGTTTTCTTAAGAATTATTTTAACTGCGCCTCACGGTTACGGAAAGTAGTTCGGCATGGGAGTTTACTGGGATACAAATTTTGCAAATACTTGCTACAGGCCAATCAAATGTTAGGGAATTGTATAAATATTTTTGTGCTGGAATTATAGACCAGTATTCGCCAATACATCACTATAATCTATTTTTTTTAAATTAATCATTGACTAATCATTGATCACATGTCAAATCCGTTGCAGCTGATCACATTCATCAAGGGTGAATACTTCAAATCATCAGAGCTCCAGATAAGCTTTGTGTCTAAAGCGTGCTAAACCCAAAGGGCCCCCGATTTCAAAATCAATGCATAGTATACTTTCACAAATGGATTATTGATTTTCTTCATTACTAAATAGTGAACAATTGATGAAAACAATGTAACAAATTTAAAAATTCACTTATTTGAGTTGCAAAAAGCAAACACTGTTTGCTTTTTGCAGCTCAACTATGTTTTGACCCGACAAATTGGTACGTTGTGACCCTTTTGCTAAAGTACGTTCTGACTTGGGTACGTTTTGACCGTTTTGACCGCAATCCAAACCAGGGATATCGGGATTCCAGTAACAATGAAGAGTAAAGATCCAGATTGTACTCAAACAGTCAACATGGTCAACAGAAGGATCAAAAGCGGTTATTCAGGAATATAGATGTTAAAATGATTGAATGGCAACCAGTGCAGGCCCTGATCAGCCTGCGCGGATGCGCAGGCTGATCTGGGCCTACACTGGTTGCCATACGTTCTCAGCCACGGTCCATTGTGAGGGTTAATTCAAATAACAATATAATCCTTAGATTGTCAGCAAACTACATGTCTTCAAAAACTTCCCTATAACATTAACAAGGGTGAGGTAAGTGAAAACGTTTATACATCACACAAGAAACAACATGAAAAAAAATATGCATATTCATAACAGTCAATTTCTTGGCTAATACGTAATAAATATTAATATGTTAATATATATGTTGTGCATGCACACAGGTGACCGAAACAATCCCATGACAGGGACTTGCAGTATAATTATAAGGTCTGCAATGCGGTGAAATACATACCGTTTATTTAACCAGGTGAAACTGATTATCGTGAAATAATGCACAAGTGATTGGGTCTTCCGCTAAACAAACGAGTGAGCGTAGCGAAACAAGTTTAGTATAAATCCCATATATTACCTGTACAAGTACATATGCATGTTCAAGTACATGTACAAATGGGGGGAAAATCCCAAAATCAGAACTGAATATTTACAATAACAAAACTATATATTCAGCCCTGAAATCAGAATAATCCTGATCTGATGCCAGGTCCTCGCCACACCAGAATCACTGGGCCCCTCCCAAAAGGAGTAGGATCAGTAATAATCTCATTACTTTTATAATGGGCAATAACCCAATTCAACTCCCAGGTAACTAAAGAACCAAAGATAAAAACGTACCTGAGGGCCAAACCAGGCAAATCGTGATTCCTATAAGGAGGAACAGTTAATTTACGCCATCTCATTCGCCCGACCATCACCCATTCAAATCAAGCGTAAAATATGGCCAAGAGTTATGCGAATTAATTTTACGATGACTGTCTCGCGATTCAGAGGGTGTGTCTGAGAACGTGATTTGATTGGTCGAAGGAAACGCGTCATTGCGACGTTACTGATGTCATTTCTTCATATATGGTAAACACGAGAGTGGTGTAAACTACTGCTGCCCAGTGGTGTAATACACCATTCAGTGTCACAGTGTTGTTGAACTTGACTGTGTTAAAAAGTAATGTGTATTTGTGACATAGCACTAGTTTTGTCACCCAGTCATTCTGACAAAGTCGCCAAAATCGACAGCCCCCGAAACTACCAATAACTTATACGGATTTGCATTCACTTTGTTGTATTGTCAGTCTCTCCGAGCATTGTCCACAATATATTTACATCAGGGGCCCGTTTCACTAAACGTCGTACGACTAAAATGTTTGTTCAAAGTTCAAATTTAGATATGCAGCCTATGCTCAATGAATGTAAATCCAAAAAACGTTTACAAAAAAACCTTGTTAATGTGAAATGACCAGACGCTCATAAGTTTGCACTTACAAACATTTTAGTCGTACAAAGTTTAGTCAAACGGACCCCTGCTGTATAATTTCATCTATCTAGAATGAGATGTGTGGTAATTCTGCTTCGTTATGCCTAACATCTGTAAATAACTCCGCAAATTATGTTGTTCAGTACTTCGAATATATTTTAGCAGTCATTATTACAGCAAAACTAGCGGGACGTTACATCATTAATAATTCCGGTATAAAATATTTACACAATTCCCTAACATTTGTGATTGGCCCGTAGCAAGTCTCTGTCCAAAATTTTATATCCCAGTAAAGTCCCACAACAAACTACTTTCCGTAACCGTGATGCGCAGTTAAAATAATTCTTAAGAAAACGGAAAATAAACACATTTTCTTGATGAATTTATTTCAAATGCTGGAATTATACGGAATGAATGGCCTTTTTGTGGAATTTATCGGGGATATAAACTTGGAAAAAGTCGCGGGAATACTGGACGAGGCCTTCCGGCCTTCGTCCAGTATTCCCGCGACTTTTCCAAGTTTAGACCGCGATAAATTCCACAAAAAGGCCATTCATTCCTATAATATATATCATATGTACATGCTACTTTGCAGCTCTGTAAGTGGCACCGTGATGTTGAAATATGTCCTTTTACAAATGTGAGACATGCCATGTGATTTTGTACCTAAAAATATGCGATATCCCATGAAAAATATTTACAAAAGCTATGATATTTTCTGTAAATGACATTGAAATTTGACAAAATGTTCATAGCAAATGTGGGATTGTATTACGTATCTGCTGTGAACATTACGTCATCTTTCGACGTCATTTAAGGAAATATCAGTGTCTGTAAATATTTCATGAAAAATCACACATGTACATGGGTACAAAATCACATGGATTGTGTCAATTGGTATTAGTACATTAAGATGTTTTAACAGATTTGGAAAAGGCATATCTTTCACCATGATGCTAACTATTTAACTATTATCATTAGACAATTTATTTCTGTTACCTGTGCACATGCATTAAATAACAAAGAAAGTATCACACGTATGAAAGACATATGAAGTAATACAGTACGACTGGTACCTACCATAACAAAATTAAATACATTTGTCCAAAGTATTTCTCCTGTATAGATGGTGTGTGTGGGTGGGGGTCCCAAAATCAGAACTGAATATTTACAAAAAATATGTATTGAACCTGAAATTAGAATATCCTGATCTGGTGCCAGGTCCTCACTACACCAGTGTCACTTAGCCCCAGCCCCTGAAAGTATTAGCATTACTGATTAGTATTAATCCTACGTCACGTACAAGAAAGCCTAAAACCACAAGGGTCCGAAGTTGTGCTGGGAAAAGTGTACGTGGTACGGATCCGATCGGTCGGCGTCTTAGTCGGTGGGCATCTTTTTATGGACCCCTGTGCCTAAAACGTACCCTGCGGGCTAAACTAAGGATATTAGGATTCCGGTAAGGATGAATCCCGTCATTAAATTACTCTTTGCATGCTCACAACCACGCCCACGAATATTCAGATCAAAGTTCAAGTGGACAGGTTACTTTGAGCCCATAATAAAAACAATTTCGTCAAACAGTTACTATAATGATCCAGATGAGCTGGCTTGTACCGAGCCGTCTCATCAGGATCTACACCTTTTCATATTTTTTAGAAAAAAAACAACACACCCTTCTTATCACTGAAAATCATTAACTGATGATTGGATTGGTCCATAAATCAACATATCACAGTCCATTCCATTTATTTAGGGTTGAAAGGGTGAATATTTCAATGCCACTGACCTAGCATGGGGCTCTAGGTTAAAGAATTCAACATTGCAGGAAAATATGTGGTATTAAACTACATGTAACAGAAAATGCAAACAAAAACAAGGGCATCGTTAATACTAAGCTAATCCCCTCGCTGGCAGCCTTGATAATAACAATACAGTCAAACCTCCTCTAACGGCTACCTCTCTACAACACCCTCTCTATAACAGCTGCTATTTTATATCCCAAATGGATGATTTCCTCTGATTCTAACTCTTTGACTGCTGAGCACGAAAATTGTCATCAGCTGTTGCTTTGCCTTCTTTCTCAATAAAAACATGTTTTTGCAGAATTTTAGAATCATTTCCATTGGAAATGATTCTTAAATGTTGCCAAAGCATGTTTTTGATGAGAATTATAGAAGAAAATAAATAAACAGTGGACACAAAAATTTAATTCAGCATTAACCTACATGTACCTACAACAGCCACCTCTCTACAACAGTCAGTTTTGCGTCTTCCCATGGGTGGCTATTGTAGAGAGGTTACTTTGTAAATAAAAAATACAAGAAATGTGGCCTGTCGGCACATGCATGACCCCGGTGGCAGATTGGAGAAACTGTGGCAAACTTAATTAAGTAAAATTGATAAGTATTCATGAGCATAATTATTAAGGGGTCAAGGTCATATTAAGGGCAACATGGATGAGTGGCATCTGTCCACAAGTATGATGTAATGAAATATTAAAGTAATCAAACAAGGGCTATAGAAGTTATGACAGAATTCAGAAACTCCTGCAACTTCTTAATGTGGGAAAAAGTTTAAAGTTGTGAAGGTCAAAAGGTCAAGGTCATATTAAGGGCAGCACGGATGAGTCGCATTTGTCCACAGGTACACTGTGTTGAACTATTTAAGTAATCCTTCGTGGGATATAGAAGTGATGACATAATTGAGAAACTCGGCAAACTTCTTAATGTGCCAGACACATGGACGGACAAACACTATCAGTGACCTTGACCTTGGGCGGTCGGTTGTAGTTCGTATGCAAAACAAAGTACCATCCCTAGACACACATTGTGGCCAAATATTATCAAAATCAGTGAAGCGGTTCATAAGATATTGAAAATAGAAACGTGTTATTAACGCACGCACGCACGCACACACGCACGCACGTATGTACATAGATGAACTCACGATATATCCCCTCTTGCCTATCGGCGAGGGGATAATAACTAATCAATTGAACGTGTCATTGGAAGAAGCGGGGCTACATGTAACTCCACAAAGGAATTAGCCCCGCTTCTTCCACTGACCGCTTCAATTATTATAAGACAACAACAGTTTTTGGTGATCTCCCAGTGTGGAGAGCCAGGGGGCCGTTTCACTAAACTTCGTACGACTAAAATGTTCGTAAGTGCAAAATTCACTTTAACAATTTTTTCTTGCAAACAATTGTTGGATTTACATTTATTGAGCATAGGCTGCATATGCAGCCTATGCTCAATAAATGTAAATCAATTAATTGAAATTTCAAGACGATTCTAAATTTGCACTTACAAACATTTTAGTCGTAAGAAGTTTAGTGAAACGGCCCCCAGCTCTCCACTAGAGGTCCCAAACTACCACTGATCTCATCAGCTTTCTTTTCTTCTACAATTAGAAATAAGTTGACCCATTTAACCTTTTCACCCCTAAATAACTAGAATGGACTATTGATCTGTTAATTTTGCTACCAATCCAATTGTCACAAAATGGTTTTCAGACTAGTCCATTTATGACAACGTGGTGTTTTTGGTCTGAAAAATATGAAAATTACTTGCAAAAAGTGCAGATCCTGATGAGACGGCTCATCATGAGCCAGCTCACCTGGATCTACACTGTTTGCCCAAGCCTCTATACAGGTATGTGGGGTTGAAAGGGTTAATGTGAAGGATACAGTATTTTGGTTGTCGAAAATCCTAAATATTTTATTTATATGTGCTAAGAAGTGTATGTCGTGACCAGCATTGATGGAACCGTCTCATCGAGACACTTCAAATGAATGGTAACAACATACACTTTCATTGACAAATATGAAAAATAAAAGTTTCATACTCGTAAAGGTGTATTCCAAATGGAAAGGTGAAAACTATATATCCCTCGGCATACTTCGCAAGACAGGGGTATAAAACGTTAATTTGCAAATGTGCATTGAAGTTTTTGTCAAAATTCAATGTTATTTACGGATGGTAATTATTCGCAAACCATTATCAGCTAAACACATCGTCAAGGCAGGAAAGTTCAAACACGGCCCATATAGCATGTATCTACACGTCTGAATCAGGCATTGTGGGTAAGGTGATCAAGTTTGTCGGTGGCCGAGATCGTCTCATCGGTCGGTCTATGGTGACTTCTGTCGTGATGGAATTTCCTTGATCTTCTGGGTCATGCTGGAGAAGGGAAGTACAGGTAATAGAATTAACCCTTAGACTGCCGAGCACGAAAATTGTCGTCTGCTGATGCTTTACATTTTGCCTTCTTTCTCAATAAAGACATGGTTTGACAGCACTTTAGAATCATTTCAACTGGAAATGATTCTAAAATGCTGTCAAATCATGTTTTTGATGAAAAAAAATAAAAAATAAAAAGCAGACGACAACATTTAATTCGGCAGTGTAAGGGTTAAGGTATTAGGTCATAGATAGATACATTTGACTTCAATGATAATTGCTTCATAAGAGTGATGTGATATAATATAACATATGTGAATATTGTCTTGTTACTGTATACTATATGGAGCATTCAGTTGCCATATTCGTCATCTTTGTATGTACAAGCCATTGTACAGTTTCACCGCTTTGTGCGTTTGATGACACGTACAGCAAATAATAGGACGGTAAACAAAATAAAATTTGGTGCAATAACATAATAGACAGATGTTCTACTTCACATTTTGAGTTCTTTGTCAAACGGCAGAACAGGTGAAACTGGCTGATGGCTGGAACACACAAAGATGGCCGACATGGCCACTCCATGTGCCGTATAGGATACAGTAATGAGGCAGTATTCACATATATGTTATACATATATTCTATCACATGATGATGAGGTATAGAACGGGTCCTTAAATCATTTGTGGCTGTGACTGGAAAAAAAGAGTGATGATTGAATAAGATATTTATTAAACAAGGTAACTGATTTGTGGCTGTATCTGCAGAAATGGGGCTTATGGTATTTCTGACCAGTGTAGCTCCTGATCAAAAAGCACATTCCTGTCCTGTAGCTGGGTAATGATCTATATTGCTTGTTAGTAGCACAACAGGTGTTTCATTGATGGAATGGCAAACAGTGAAGATCCTGATCAGACTCTGCGGATCTGCACAGTCTGATCTGGATCTACTCTGGTCGCAAAACTCATAAGTTCCATTTCTCAAGTCACAGCCACAATTGTTATTGCGACTGGATAAATACCGGTAGAGATGATTGAATAAGATATATTTGTTAAACATCTGATTTCATATGAAATGTGGCTATGCCAATTTTCTTATAAAACCAGTCAATGTTTATTTGTTGGGGGTTAACGGCCTATCAACAGCTAAGGTCATTTAAGGGTTTAGTACAAAATCCCATATATTACCTGTACAAGTACATCTACATGTTCAAGTACATGTACAAACCACAGGCATTCGGCGTATTTCGGCTTTCATTGGTATAAGGTGCACATGTTCATTTGAGAATTATTGTTATTTTGCAAAAATATCATGGTTAGAACATAATTATGCAAAGAATATCGATTTACGGCTGGTTTTCCTAGGACAGACACGACCACGTATCATAACAAATGAAACTAGAAAAAGCCGATGGCGCGCCATCGCAATATACCCACTTTCCCCAAATGCTAAGTCCGAAAGGGGGAGGTAATCCATGATGGAAGGTCGGATGAAAAATCCAAAATCAGAACTGAACTGAATATCCACAATAAAAATATTATTTATTATATACCTACCCATGAAATACATAGTTATACGATGTAAGTAAATAAAAGTCATATGTTCTCATCAATGAAATAAACATCTTCCGGTGAAAATACGACTACTTCCGCTATCTATATTCATAACGCGCACCTGCAGTGCCGGACTGCAAATAGGCTGCAAATACACATTCATTACGGTATACAGTCTAAACAAGAAACGAGGCAAAGCCATGAAGGCCAGGTTTTTTCCAAGCATAGACACTTGGATAACATAATTATACCCACTTTTTGTAGACTAGATGGCCGTGGCCTGCATGTCGCGCCTTGGGGCGAGGCATGGACACTAAAAAAATAGATATAGTAGATGGAAAAACTTTAACGAAAAAACTTTAACCGGACACACGGACGTACGGACGGACGGACGGACGGACGTATGCCAAAATGCCGACGATATCGTGCTTTCCGCAAGCGGGTGCGACAATGATGATAAACACCCATGTGCAGTATCAAGGTAATGGGTGAAGCAGTTGCAGAGATATAGTACACGAAAAAACTTTAACAAAAAACCTCAAAGTAATTTGACCTTGACATTGGGCACAGGGGCCGCACGGTTGGGGGTTAGAATGAAAATGTGGATGATGATAAACACCCATGTGAAATTTCAAGGTGATGGGCGAAGCAGTTGCAGAGATATAGTATAAGGAAAAAGTTTTAACCAAAAAACTTAACATTGAAAATGGCTAAGTCGACTGCGCGGAAAAAATGGGTCAAGTTAAAAAAAAAAGTAACATGTTGGATAGTGATATGTGGTGGGCACCCCTTGATTATGAAGCTGTGAAAGTTTGGTGGTACTAGGTGGTACAGTAACAAAGAAATGGACTCAAACATGAAAACTTAACATTGATTGTGGACGCCGGCCGCCGCCGCCCGCCCGCCGCCGCCGCCCGGCTTTCGCCAATCCAATAGCCTGGATTTTTTTTCAAAAAACCTGGCTAAAAACTGCTAATTTCCATGGAGCGGTATATAATAAATAGAATATTTATATTTTTCACTCGTGGTGTGAAATGTCCATATTTCACTCGTGCCTAACGGCACTCGTGAAATATGGACATTCCACACCACTCGATGAACATATATGTCATATATTCAGCCCTGAAATCAGAGTAATCCTGATCTGATGCCAGGTCCTCGCCACACCAGAATCACTTGGCCCCCTCCCAAAAGCAGTAGGATCAGTAATAATCTGACTACCTTTATAATGGGCAATAACCCAATTCAACTTCCAGGTAACAAACGAGACAAAGATAAAAACGTACCTGAGGGCCAAACAAGGCAAATCGTGATTCCTATAAGGAGGAACCCCTACTGTTAATTTACGCCGTCGCATTCGCCTGACCAACCACCCACATATATTTACAATGAATATAAATAGCAAAATATGGCGTTATCATTAAGCATCATCTTGTTTTACATCACTTTGTTGCAATGGAACAGCGACATTGCCGTTATTGACAAAGTTATGGATATTAACGACGTAAAACAAACTTTAATAAATAAACAATGTTGTGCGACATTATGTGGGACTAATGTAATACATTAGGAAATAAATGTAATACGTTAATGGTATTTCCATTATGGATTTATGGAAGGTGTAAATATTTGCGATTGTAACAAGAGAAAAGGGGATGTTTGACTAAGATATTTATTAAACAAGGCTGTATCTGGAGAAATGGGGCTTATGGGAGTTGTGACCAGCATAGCTCCTGATGAAATAGCACATTACTGAAACCTGATAATGATCCATATTGCATGTTAGAAGCGTGATGCGTGTTCCATTGATGGAATGGCAAACAGTGTAGATCCTGATCAGACTGTGTGGATGGAAACCCCATAAGCCCCATTTCTCCAGTCACAGCCACATATGCATAGGTGCAAAGGCTGATCTGGCACTATGTTGGTCGTGTACGTTATAGGAATGAATGGCCTTTTTGTGGAATTTATCGGGGTATAAACTTGGAAAAGTCGTGGGAATACTGGACGAAGGCCGGAAGGCCTCGTCCAGTATTCCCGCGACTTTTCCAAGTTTATATCCCCGATAAATTCCACAAAAAGGCCATTCATTCCATATAATTCCAGCATTTGAAATAAATTCATCAAGAAAATGTGTTTATTTTCCGTTTTCTTAAGAATTATTTTAACTGCGCCTCACGGTTACGGAAAGTAGTTCGGCGTGGGAGTTTATTGGGATACAAATTTTGGACAGAGACTTGCTACGGTCCAATCAAATGTTAGGGAATTGTGTAAATATTTTTGTGCTGGAATTATTGTAAGGTAACTTTTTCAGTGAGTGGCCAATATAAGCAGCAGAGGCAACGACAGCTCTATATATGTACATGTAGCATGGGTAAGCAGACAGACACACAGTGAGTGAGTGAGTGAGTGAATAGGGTTTAACGTCCGCTTTTCTGACATAGAGGTACAAGCCTCAGGGAGTCTACACGCAGACGGGTCAACAGGGTCGTGTCCCGTATCCACCTGTCCGAGGGGGGTAAATCCCAACTTCAGAACTCAATATTTACAATCAAAATATATATTCAGTCCTGAAATTAGAACAACCTGATCTGGTGCCAGGCCCTCGCCACACCAGCATCATTTATCCCATCGCCTAAAAGTAATAGGATTAGCGCTAATCTTACTTTTATATATGGGGCATAGCCTGACTCAACTCTCACATACAAGAAAGCCAAAAATGTACATGAGGGCCAAATCCGGTATAGTGGGTTCCGGAAAGTATGAACCCAATCGCTAAGCCAGTTTAGTCGCCTTTTACGACAAGCAATGGCTACTGCAGCACTATTCTCAGGATCAGTTGATCCCGCCCCGGTGCCTGCACGGGGCGACAGACACACAGAGAAAAGATTCCAGAATGGCATCTACAGTCTACATTGTGTAGTCTCCTAATGATTTTATACTGTTATACATGTATAAGTGTTATAGAGGGAGTAACAAAATTATTTTTTTAGCTTATTTTTTTTTCATGTATGGATGCTTTTAGGCATATTTAATGTATTTATAGACCTAAATCCGTTACTTCAACCTGTGTACTTAACAGCTTGATTTACAATGTCCACCCTACATACCTCATTCCAAATGTTTACAAACAGTGTAGATCAAGATGAGCCGGCTCATAAAAAGTGTTAGCCACCTCTTTTGCATTGAAAATCGTGCATAAAACACGGATGTTTCAAAATTAGTTACAATACAACCACTTTAAATATGACACCCATGAAACCTCAGTGTTTATTGTTTTTTTATAGATTTCTTTCTAGCTTATCTAAAATGATGAAGTAAGTTCGCAACTTAAAGTACACAGACATATCATGGATTTCTCATATGTGGATGTGACGGGAGAAATGGGTCTTATGGTTTTTGCGACCAGTGTAGATCCAGATCAGCCTGTGCCTCCGCACAGTCTGATCAGGATCTACACTGTTCGCTATTCAATCAATGAAACATCTGTAATGCTTCAAACAAACAATATAGACCATTATCAGACTACAGGAGTGTGCGATTTGATCCAGAGCTACACTGGTCACTAACCCCATAATCTTCTTTTCTCCAGTCACAGCCACATATTACAGTGAAACCCGTCTTAAAGGTACATGCCCACGCAGCAGGTTACACTGTACTACTACTTTTCATTTTCTGTCATGTCTTATATGAGCCATTTGTCTACCCACTAACGAGTTATTTTTAATTACGGCGCGTGTTAATTGGTGTTAAATCACATTTTATATGCCGCGACCAGAAAGGGTATTTTCCGACCTCGTGCTATTTTTACCAATACGCGTCACGTGACCGGTCAATCATAACACATCTTTGACATGCGCAGTGAAGTATCGGAAGTTGAGAAGAAAAATCTCTGTTCGAGTCCAAATCTAAATCTCCACGTAACTCTTTCCATTTGGTGATCTGGTCGCCAATATTAACCACTCTCTATCTGTACTGCCTGTCCCTCAGACATTTCGCCTTTTTTGTTTGGCCGACTCCGTTTCATACAGTTTCCTTCCTGGAAGTTTCGACATGTTGTTTACATATTGGGAAGCCTACTGGCGCGCGTAGTATACTGCGCATGCGCACCGCAAGCCGTGATGTGAAAGTCGTCGTCCCCGCACATTATCAAAATAGACTGTTACCGCCGCGTGTCGCTAACAGTAAATTGATAATTAATAAATGATTATATTTGTATAGCGGGCACTCGTAATTTTTAGAACTGGTGGAATAGTGACATAATTGTACACTTATTTAATTCCTATAAAGAACATTTTGTGCCTACTGAGTGGGCATGTACCTTTAAGCTGGACACCCTGCAGACCTCCAGGGTGTCTAGTGTATAGACGTTACACTGTACGTCTACTAAATGTTTTCACCAGAATAATTGCAGTCAACAACCACTCCTTTACCTTGCTCCCGGCAAACCAACAATATCTGTGACCAGTGACTGAACATTCCCACCACCATGAACAAGCCAACACATGACAGATACCGGGCCAGTGTCTTCAAATCAAATATACAGGCCAGCTAGCAGGCTCAGATAAAAATAAAAGTTTATACAAACATTGGTTTTCGATCAAATAAACGCTTTTTAGAGTGATTTCAACAAAAATAAAGAATAAGTAAAGGCTAATTTTCAGAGCATTCTGCTCAAAAGAAATGCTCCACACTGAATTTCAGATTTCAAATGTTTTCAGGAAATTCAAAATTTGCTGACTATTCACTAACTTTTCGAAAAAGTGGTATTTTCCTGACTTTTTTTCTGAATGTTGTAATTCTGTAAAATTATTCTGATTAAATGTTACAAAATTGATCATTTCATCAGCACCTATTAACATAAAGGTTCCAAGACAAAATTACAGGATTGTAAAGGTTTTTCTGACAAAATCAAGATAATTGGTCGCATTAGGGGGCCTGTATATATCAGACAAGGCTAGAAAACAAGTAGGAATTCCGATGGCTTGCCGAGGAATTCCTACAGTTTCCGAGCAAAGACATGATATGAAAAGATACTAGCCAGGTATTCAATTTACCAGGTACGGTTACATGACACCGTTTGACCAATCAAACATCAGCGAATGAAGTTTTCGAATATGGATTGGCTCTTATACACATCATTTTGTGATCAGTCCATGCGTAATTGGTCAATGCGCATCTAGGTTTCAGATAAACACTGATTCATTGTGGCTGTTAACCATTTCAACCCCAAGTAACTGGAATTAATTTTGATAAGTTCATTTTCCGACCAACCCAATCATCACAAAATGATTTTCAGACTAGTCCATTTATGAAAAGGGGGTGGTTTCTAACTAAACAAGAATTCCATCACGGAAGTGGTGTCGTGCCTGCCGAGGCATTTGACCGTAACATGATCATGGGCATGTGCTAAAGTAAGCATCACAAAAACCATCAAGAGAAGTGCATCCTTAAAACACGAAAAAGGTCAAGGTTGAAGAAACTTTTTGACATAAAAATATGGCTATGTGTTTCCACAACCATGTAAAGGTAAAAAAGGGCAAGGTCATGTTAATGGCAACATGATTGTGCTCCAAATGCTCACATGTATCAAGTGTCCAAGTATTGAAGCAATCCGTCAAGTAATATTAAGGTTATACCATGATGAAGAAGCTTGTACAAACATTTTGATGCAAAAAAATGGCTAAATGTTTCCGCAAAAACGTGAAGGTAAAAAAGGCCAAGGTCATGTTAATGGCGACATGAGTGTGTTCCACATGCTCGCATGTATCAAGTGTCCAAATATTGAACCAACCCGTCAAGTAATGTTAAAGTTATACCATGATGACGAAGCTTGTACAAACTTTTTGACATTTCGGACAACGACAACGGAAAAAGCTAGTCGCGACTTCTGCTAAAGCAGGCGTGACAAAAATATGAAAATTACTTGCAAAAATAACAGATCCTGATGAAACGGCTCGTCATGAGCCGGCTCATCTGATCCAACCCAAATTTTCTGTCTGTAACAGAGGGCGACTTACAGCCAGAACGTGCAAAGATAATTAAACTGTGAAACGGAAACTGCATGTCATACATGAATCTTATATGCAGCTCTGTATTGTATTGAAGAGATAAATGTAATATGAAGGAAATTGTGATGTTTGAATGATTTGATTGATTTTCAAATGCATAACTCCATGCGCTGTCAAGAATTGACAGGAAGTTCATGCGTTTGCGTTCTGGCTGTAAGTCGCCCTGTGTTACAGACAAAATTTTGGGTTACTCAGGATCTACATGTTTGCAAACTCCACTATAGGGGGGCTGTAGTGTTGAAAGGGTTAATTATTATTTTCTCATTTCTCTAAAAAACTATGGTATATATTGCGACTACTCAATGGAACTCATTGGGACCGGCCAAATGAGGAGGACAACAAATCATGTACACCATTACATTCTGAGGATACAAAGCGTCTACATTTTTGTTCCTATTTGGAAACCTGTAGCCTATTTCACCAACATTGCAAAGCATACTTATCTAGCAAAGTATACTTTGAGGGAGAAATTTTCCATTTTATGATAAATTTATGAATTTTTATTATACTGAATTTATTACATTATCACAGCCATTTTGGCTGTGATAATGTAATAAATTCAGTATAATAATTCTGCATACTTTTAATCATCAAATATTTGCAGTTGTTAGTTCAATATGAAATAATGCATTTCGGGAAAAATAAATGATTACTCCCTCAAAGTATGCTAGATAAGTATACTTTGCAATTTTGATGAAATCGGCTACTGAGGCCCGTTACAATAAACTTTGTGCAAATAAAATGTTCGTCTGAAAATTTCAATTGATGGACTTACATTTATTGAGCATCGGCTGCATATTCAGCCTATGCTCAATAAATGGAAATCCAATAATTGTTTACAAGAAAACATTTTTAATGTGAAATTTACAGACTATCATAATTTTTCACTGACAAACATTTTAGTCATACGAAGTTTAGTGAAACGGCCCCCAGAAGTGAAATGTAGTCCAAATGTGTGTTTTCTGTATTTCTATTAGCAAATCACATCTATGTTTTCACATTTGTCTCGCCGAGATGATTCAACTGAGTGGTAACAACATATTCTTTTGGTGAGAAATGAGGAAAATAATTATAATTCTTTTTTACAAGAATAATTTTGTATCTCGAGTATAACATGGGTTATCTGCGCAGTGGTGATGTGGAAGTAAATGGCGCACCATGACAAAACGAGGCTTATTGGAACACAGGGAACTTCGGAATGCTATTTCTTAGACATACCTAATCAATTTCTATCAACAGACAGCAAATATATTCTCTTCACATAACTCTTTAGAACATGGCATACATGATGATAAGTATAGGTTATTTGTGAACATAAGCACAAGCTCCATACCATGAGACATGGCGCGACTTTAGAAGCACAATAGCATTGTATGGAGTAATGAGTGGCCAATATAAACTTCTGGACATCAATTTTGATGGCTTGCATACCATTATGTTTCAATGGCAATCAAAAGTATGTATATAATAAGGATGCAATATAAGACTTATTCCAGTTTTTGACCTTATTAGCTAGTACAGTGCAACCTTTCTACAACAGCCACCCATGGGAAGACACAAAACTGGCTGTTGTAGAGAGGTGGCTGTTGTAGGGAGGTTAATGCTGAATTAAAAATTGTTGTCTGCTGTATATTTCTTTTCTTCGATAATTCTCATCAAATACATGCTTTGACAGCATTTTAGAATAATTTCCAATGGAAATGATTATAAAGTGCTGTCAAAACATGTTTTTACTGAGAAAGAAGGCAAAGCAACAGTAGACGACAATGCTCAACAGTCTAAGGGTTAACTACAGAGGAAATCATCCATTTGGGATATAAAATAGCGGCTGTTACAGAGAGGGTGTTGTTGTAGATGGAGTTGTCATTAAGCAGTAACGAGTAGCCGCAGTGCAGGATGACATGTAACAATGGTCGACTGCATTGTCATGAAGCAGCATGCAATGTAGTGGCGGATATCTCCTTCCATAGTCTACAGCTACCGTAATAGCAGTATTGGGATACCATTTATTCTGGGAAAACATATACATGTAAATATATGATTTCCCACAATAAAATAGTGTCACACTGCTTGGGTTAGTATGAGGGGTTTCCCAAAACAAATGGTGTCCAAATATTAAGATTTATAAGGTACATAGGGGTTAATAAAAAATTTGAAAGACTTGTACGCCATGCTGCAAGACTGCTAGCAAATTCAGGTCACACTAATTGTAAAGACAAGTATGCCATTTTCTCATGGTGCGTCATATGTAGCTGGGAAACTATAGAATGATGTCTTACCGGGTACCCATTTTTTTCTATCATAATCGCACCGACTGTGGTACAAGAGTAGTAGAACAACACGTATTAGTTGGAACACGCATATTAGGCATACTATACACAAGGATGAAGATAATACATGTGGATGTGTTTGTTTGTTTGTTGGGGTTTAACGGCCGATCAATAGCTAAGGTCATTTAAGGCCGGGTCAATGGTTTAGTACTAAATCCCATATATTACCTGTACAAGTACATGTACATGTTCAAGTACATGTACAATTGGGGGGTGGGGAATCCCAAAATCAGAACTGAATATTTACAATAAAAAAACAATTCAGCCCTGAAATCAGAATAATCCTGATATGATGCCAGGTCCTCGCCACACTAGAATCACTTGGCCCCCTCCCAAAAGCAGTAGGATCAGTAATAATCTTACTACTTTTATAATGGGCAATAACCCAATTCAAATAAATGTGAATGTGACTGGAGAAATGGGGCTTATCACACAGTCTGATCAGGATCTGCACTGTTCGCCATTCCATCAATGAAACACACGTTTATATAATAGGTAAACTTTTTAAAAAGAAAAACAAGAAATATGGACTGTCGGTAAACAATGCCTGCTGTCGTGGCCGAAAAATGATGGTTTAACCCTTACAGTGCTGTCAATTAAAATGTGTTGTATGCTGTTTATTTTTTATTTTCCATTTTTCTTATCAAAAACATGATTTGCCAGCACTTTATAAACATTTTCAATGGAAATGATTCTAAAATGCTGCCAAACCATGTTTTTATTCAGAGAAAATACAAAATAAGAAACAGCAGACGACAATTTTCGGTTCCCGCCTTTTAAGGGTTAATACCAAATTAGAATTTAAAGGCACGATTGGTTGATAGATGTCATTTATTGTACATGAAGCGAACAATTAAAGACAGTGGCTTTAATATCCGACGTTGCATGGGAAGTAAAAGTTGAAGTTTATATCATTTGTGCATAATCCAGTAACTTTTATTACATTAAAATACATTTCATTATCTTTCGTTAATTAACCCTTTCAACACCACGGGCCTGTATAGTGGTATTGGCAAACAGTGTAGATCCAGGATCTGCACTTTTTGAGAACAAAAACACCCCCTTTTCATAAATGGACCAGTCCGAAAATCATTTTGTCACAATTGGATTGGTTGCAAAATTAACATATCAATTTCATTCCCAGTTACTTTGGGGTGAAAATGATTTTCAGACTGGTCCATTTATCAAAAGAGGGTGTTTTTGTTCTCAAAAATATTAAAATTACTTGCAAAAAGTGCAGGTCCTGATGAGACGGCTCGTCACGAGCCGGCTCATCTGGATCTACACTGTTTGCCAAAACCACTATACAGGCCTGTGGTGTTGTAAGGGTTAATTAAAAAGAAATGTTTGAAATGAATGTAAGTCTATGGGATTTTCATTTTTTTATATCTATGGCCAATGATTGTACTATGGTACAAACCTGGATTGGTAAACTGATAATCGGATAATCGCGATCCTCAGCTGTGGCCGAGTTGTCAGGAGCGACGGCGATATTTGTCTGGTGCAGAACGTCGCCGTCCATGTGTGGTGGGGTAACATACACGTTGCGCCCGGACAGTCGGTGTGGGTCGCGGATCAGGCCCACCATACTGCCCGCCATACTCAGCTCCTCATCCTCCAGCACGATGTCAGCCTTCTCTACAACATGCCATGGCCAGTAGCCTATTTCACCAACATTGCAAAGTATACTTTTCTAGCAAAGTATACTTTTGAGCGAGAAATTTTCAATTTTAGGATAAATTTATTAATTTTTATTATACTGAATTTATTACATTATCACAGCCATTATGGCTGTGATAATGTAATAAATTCAGTATAATAATTCTGCATATATATGCAGTCGTTAGTTCTACATGTATATGAAATAATGCTTTTCGGGAAAAATAAATGATTTCTCCCTCAAAGTATACTTTGCTAGAAAAGTATACTTTGCAATTTTGATGAAATCGGCTACAGAGGTTATAACACTTGAACCATTTCTCCTGCCATAAATTTTCTCAAGCAATGTGTCATTGCTATTTTCACACACTTGGCATAAAGTCTGGGTTTCAGAACACTGGCTCCATGATTAGAGTGTGAAAGTAAGCTGACCATTGTCAACGTATCAAAGTGTCATTTGTTTGCCCATGTTGGCAGTTGTCGGGGATAATCTGGTATAGTATTGATAGGATACAATCATTTGCAGCAGTTGCAGAGATGGTACGCAAAACCTTAATACAAACTTCTAAGCAATTTGACATTGACCTTGGGCATGCAGGCCACATGGGTGGGCTATGGAATGAAAATATGGATCAGAGTAAACAAAAATATGAAGTTTGAAGTCAATCAGACTTAAGGTTGCAGAGATAATACGTACCTGAAAACTTTAACGCAAATCAGACGGACAGACGGACAACGCTAAACCTCATATGAGACATGCCATGTGATTTTGTACCTTTGGACAGGGGACACTCAAAATCCCCTTCGTTCATAATCCCCTTCGCTGCTGAAAAATGACAGGGGTATCATAATCCCCTTCATAGTTTTGCAGGGACTATCATAATCCCCTTCATATTTTTGCAGGGGCTAATCATAATCCCCTCCATCAGTTTTGCAGGGGCTATCATAATCCCCTTCATGATTTTAACAGGGCTATCATAATCCCCTCCATGGGAATGGGTTTAGTAAGGTCATATCAAATATCAATTTAATTGTGTGAAATAGCTTTAGTGTGATATTTTAAATCTTAGACGACATCTGCGTAATTTCATTAAATAAGTTTACAAAAGTTACAATATTTTTCATAAATAAAATAAAAAGTAGATAAAATTTTCAAAGTACATGCGGAATATAATTCTACATGTCCTCTGAAAATTGTCTATTTTTTATGCCATTTACGGGAAATATTGTAAATTTTGTAAACGTATATTTCATGAAATTACGCAGATGTCCGAAGATACCAAATCACATGGCGTGTCTCATATGCTGATACCGACATGAAGCGACGCTTACTTTTGTATCCCAAAAGGTCGTCTGATAGTTCATCCATTTCGTCATCTGCTATGTCTGTCTGCTGTTTCGCAAAGTTGATAAACACCTACAATAAACAGGCCATTACACATCACACGTTTAATTACTATAATAACCCCATTAGTAACTATTTGGATACAATCGGGACATGCCATGTGATTTTGTTCCTAAGAACAATGTGTGATTTTTCATGAAATATATTTACAGAAACTTTGATATTTTCTGTAAATGACATCGAAACAGGACAAAATTTTCAAAGCAAATGTGGAATTTGTCGACAGCATTTACAGGATGTATCATAATTTTTGTAAATAATTTCATGAGATATTGCACATGTTTTTATAGTCTGTTTCACGAAACCTGCCCAAATTTTACGGCTATATAAACAATGCAAAAACAATATTTTTTTCGATAATATTAAATTAAAGCAAAATTTAAGAATGAGCCTTCTTTTTATTTCGTGAAATTTGGTCAAATATTGATTTTATTGCGAAAACAAAATTTCCCCATGTTAAATCCCCATAGACATCTTCACGGAGTGAAGATGTCTATGGGGATTTAACATAGGGAATTTTTTTTGAATTTTAGAAATACTGGACTGATTTTGAAAATTTAACTTTTGTTTTCTTACCGGTAGTTAGATCATATCCAAGCTATCTAGCCAGGTTTCGGAGTCAATTTCCAAAATCTTTCGTTTTTTGAATCCTCCCACAATTTCTTACCACTTTTTCCCCCATGTTAAATTCCCATAGACAAATCAATTTTTCATAATGAAATCAATATTTGACCGAATTTCACGAAATAAAAAGAAGGCTCATTCTTAAATTTTCCTTTAATTTAATATTATCAAAAGAAATCTTGTTTTTGAATTGTTTATATGGCCGCAAAATTTGGGCAGCTTTCGTGAAACAGACAGTAGGTACAAAATCAATTTATTATGCGAAACACATATAAATAAATTGTGTTTACACACACCCGACCTAGTGGTTATATCGAGGATCTTGCATGAGCCATGACTCAGATATTTAGTAAGCCAGTTTAATGATTTCATCAGGAATGAGATTATTCTTATGAATAAGGCTGGTCTATTAAATACAGTCTATTAAACAGACCAGCCTTCTTCAATAGAAAAGCACCGTTCCTTATATATAAATATACCAGCCTTATTCATCAGAATAGCCTCGTTCCTTATTAAATACCCAGCCTTATTCATAAACATAGCCTCGTTCCTTAATAGACCATCCTTATTCATAATAGCCTCGTTCCTTATGAATTAGAACCAGCTTTATTCATAAGAATAGCCTCGTTCCTTATTAAATAGACCAGCCTTATTCATAAGAATAGCCATGTTCTTTATTAAATATACCAGCCTTATTAATAAGAATAGCCTCGTTCCTTATTATTATAGACTAGCCTTATTAATAAGAATAGCCTCGTTCCTTATTAAATAGACTAGCCTTATTCATAATAATAGCCTCGTTCCTTATTAAATAGACCAGCCTTATTCATAATAGCCTCGTTCCTTATTAAATAGACCAGCCTTATTCATTAGAATAGCCTCGTTCCTTATGAATTAGACCAGCTTTATTCAGAAGAATAGCCTCGTTCCTTATTAAATACACCAGTCTTATTCATGAGAATAGCCTCGTTCCTTATTAAATAGACCAGTCTTATTCATGAGAATAGCCTCGTTCCTTATTAAATAGACCAGTCTTATTCATGAGAATAGCCTCGTTCCTTATTAAATAGACCAGTCTTATTCATGAGAATAGCCTCGTTCCTTATTAAATAGACCAGTCTTATTCATGAGAATACCTCGTTCCTTATTAAATAGACCAGTCTTATTCATGAGAATAGCCTCGTTCCTTATTAAATAGACCAGTCTTATTCATGAGAATAGCCTCGTTCCTTATTAAATAGACCAGTCTTATTCATGAGAATAGCCTCGTTCCTTATTAAATAGACCAGTCTTATTCATGAGAATAGCCTCGTTCCTTATTAAATAGACCAGTCTTATTCATGAGAATAGCCTCGTTCTGAGTCTATTACGTTCACACACACCTGATCCAGCGTGGTCTGGGACACCGAGTAATCCTCGATATTGAGCCTCTCTCGGACGGCCTCGATGTAGCCGAACACCGCGGAGAGCTTCACGTCAGACCCGAGCTGGTACTGCAGCATGTTGTGGTGCTTCTCCTTCAGTACGGAGCTTGGGAACTGGCCGTTGATGAACACCATGACTGGCTCCATATCCGGGGACTCGCCAGACACCCGCAGTATCACAGTGTAGCCATCACCAAACCTACATGACATGCCATATAAACTTTCTATTTATGTAAATATCATTTCAAGTCTCAGCTGCCCGATCCTATTTTAACAAACTGCTGTAACTGCTAGCTATTCTAGAATCACTCCTACTCAAATATCACATCACGTTGGCCAATCCCCCATATGATTTCATGAATAAAACGGTGTTACTGCTTGCTATTCTAGAATCACTACTGTCTGTTCCACGTTTTGCTGCCGACAATATTTTGGCCATTAAAAACATATAAAACTTAAACATATTTAAATTTAAGGACTTTTTCATCAATAACAAAAAAGTTGCACTCCCCAAAAAAAATTATTTGATGAAATTCTGTCAAATATTGATTTTATTGCGAAAAAAATATTTTTTTAAATAAATATTTATTTGTGGACCGATTTTCAAAATCTTTTGTTTTCTTAGTTAATACATCATGTCCAAGCTATCTAGCCAGGGTTCGGATGCAATTTTTTTACTCCTCCCCTACCTCTTCCCCCATGTTAAATCTTTTTTCGATATAAAATCAATATTTGATAGAATTGCATCAAACAATTTTTTTTGGGGAGGGTCACTCTTTTGTTATTGGTTAAAAAGTACTTACATTTAAATATATTTTCAATTTAATTTGTTTAATAGCCAAAGGTTTGTGGAACAGACAGTAGTGTGATTCTAGAAAAGCTAGCAGTTACATTCAGTTCTTCAGGTAAAAGCACATGGTACATAGGTTTCTCAAGATCAAAGGGTAGCCATTACCAATCCTACACGACATGCGATATAAATCTTTCTAATTTATGTACATATCACATCAAGTCTCCGTTTCCCAATCACAATGATTATCTTTTATGACAAACAGTTGCTACTGCTCGCTATTCTAGAATCAATACTCGGTAGTGAGTCTAGAATAGCTAGCAGTAACAGTCAGTAGCTTATTTGACCAACATTACAAGTATACTTAACTTGCTAATTACACTTTGAGAGAGAAATTTTAAATTTAAGGATAAATTTATTAATTTTTATTACCGGTATACTGCATTTATTACATTATCACAGCCATTTTGATGCAGTATCGTAATAACCCTAAATATTCGGACACCATTTGTTTTGGGAAACCCCTAGGGGTTTCTCAAAACAAATTGTATCCAAATATATTGTTACCGGTATTGTGATAAATCAATACATCGTGTACAACCATACAAATTCTAAACATTGGAAAAATCTTTGTTGTCGGACACCATATATTCTTATGTGTTTCCTACATTAAATTGAATCTGAAAATTCAGGGTTAATACGGCACTTTTTTTTCTGCGGGCTGCTACATGTATCATGTATACGGACCTGCTTTTGAGGTGCTGTATACTGCCCATACAGCGGAATGTACCATTCACCATAATGGCCAGCCGTCCACACAAGGCCTCGCACTCCTCCATACTGAAACACACACAATCGTAATATGAGACGAGCCATGTGATTCTGTACCCAAGAATATGTGCGATTTCTAATTAAAAATGTTGACCAAATTTAGTATATTTTCCGTGAATGCTGTCGAAAGTTGACAAAATTTTCATAGCAAATGCGGTTTTTAATTAAAAATCGTGACCAAATTTACTATATTTTCCGTAAATGATGTTGAAAGTTGAAATTCAATTCCGCATTTGCTATGAAAATTTTGTCATCATGTTCTTAGGTACAAAATCACATGGCATAGGATTTTATACCTAAGAAGAAACATATTCATGAAACATATTTACATACTCCAAACTGAAACACACACAATTGTAATATTGGTTCAACATTTATAAAGTTTAATTTTTTTTTTTAAATTAATTATTTTACAATGATAACAAAGATCTGCAAGAGCATGACAAAGCATGTAGCATTGATGGAATGGCGAACAGAGCAGATCCTGATCAGATTGTGTGGATGCACAAGCTGATCTGGATTGCAAAACCGATAACACTGATCGCAAAACCGATAACCCTCACTTCTGCAGTCACAGCCACATATTCCTTTAACTTTTATAATATTTTTAAATGTTAATTATTTTACAATAATTACATAGATATACGATAACACTTATACAAATTCTTTTGTTGGCACAGATGACAGCGTAACAGTGGTCTTTAATGTGGGAGGAAACCAGAGTACCTTGAGAAAATCTACTGTCGAAAATCTACTTTAGGAATGAATGGCCTTTTTGTGGAATTTATCGGGGTATAAACTTGGAACTTCTGGCCTTTGTCCAGTATTCCCGCGACTTTTCCAAGTTTATATCCCCGATAAATTCCAAAAAAAGGCCCTTCATTCCTTATATTTTCCGTTTTCTTAAGAATTATTTTAACTGCGCCTCACGGTTACGGAAAGTAGTTCAGCATGGGATATAAATTTTGGACAGAGACTTGCTATGGGCCAATCAAATGTTAGGGAATTGTGTAAATATTTTTGTGCTGGAATTATTACCTCGACAAATGCACTCTTCCGCTTGTATTAGCGAGGACATTTTTGATCTGGACGAGAGGTAATTTAAAGAGACGGTGCAGCATAAACACTATTAAAAACATATAGGAATGTATTCAGTTGAAAATGAGTGGAAAATTAAGAATTTGTCGAGGCATGCTTGTCCGATCTGGCGACCACCATAACATCTCGCATATTACCCAGGTCGGGAGAAAAAATACATTTTTGTTGTCTGCTGTTTATTTTTATTCTCGATGAAAAAATGTTTTGACAGTGCATGAGAATTGTCTGGAATAATGTTCCCACTTTGAAGTCAACAACATTTACACCGACAACAGATGTTAACAAATATGTGGTGGATGCATTCACATTTAATCATGTGTATGGGACAAGGATATTTCACCCTCATTTCTGAGAGCATATTCTCATCATTGTCAAGTAGCTGCAGATATAAAAAAAGTGAAAGTGAAACTGAAGTCCTGTCTCTGACTAGCTCTTTCAGTAAGAAAGAGCTAGTCAGAGACGGGACTTCAGTTTCAAGTCGCATCCGAAAGACCAGTGGGATGGAAAAAATGGTACTTTTTCATGCGGGGATTGAACTCACACCATCCGGTATTGAAGTCAAGTTCATCAACTCATCCCTCGGAGAATAAGAAACATACTCTTATACCTGTGTGAGGTGAGAATGACGGAGCGACCATCGCGGACTATGTTGTTGATACAGTTCCACAGGAACCTGCGAGCCCCGGGGTCCATGCCTGTAGTTGGCTCATCCTGGCAATATGGCATGGGCAGGTAGTAATTGATTGATTGATTGATTGATTGATTGATTGATTGGGGTCCATGCAACAACTAAGTGAAATGAGACCCGACATGTGATTTTGCACCCAAGAACATGTGCGATTTTTCATGAAAAATATTTACAGGAACTGATATTTGCTGTGAATGACGTCAAAAGTTAACAAAATTTACATAGCAAACGCGCACTAAAATTCCTCATTTGCTATGTAAATTACGGAAAAATACAGTAAATTCTGTAAATATGATCGTGCATCTTCTTAACTAAAAATAAATCACATGGCCTGTCTCATGTGTTGCCCTGACTGGAGAAATGGTGCTTTTCTCAATTATGACCAGTGTAGCTCCTGATGAAGTGACACAATCCAGCAGTCTGATAATGATCTATATTGCTTGTCAGGTTTTCATTGCTGCAATGGCAAACAATGCAGATTCTTATCAGTAATCCCCATTTCTCAAGCCAGAGTGACATATACAGATGGGAATCTACCTGTATGGGCGCGATTGATTGATTAATTGTGGTTGTACGTTCAACGAACAAGGTGATAATCATACAAAAGAGAACGTATCTGTATTTCTTTATCCATTAATCAAGACAAGACAATTTCAGATCAGTACCGATTTTATGTCGACCAAATGTCACATTTATCAGGTAACAAGCTTTGTGTTGGCTGAATACATACTGATAAGACAAAATTGACCTGATACGAACATCCTAGATACAACTAATTGAAAACTGACATTTCATTGGTCGAATGGTGTCACATAACGTTACCGAATGACGTCTTGTGTAATGACTCAATATAAACAACTGACCTTAGACTGAAATGGGTTAAGAAAACTCACCAGGAAAATGATCTGCGGGTTTCCAATGAGGGATATAGCAGTAGACAATTTCCGCTTGTTGCCGCCGGAGTAGTTGATGGCTATCTGGTTGGCGTGTTGGGAGAGGCCCAACCTTTGGATCGCCCAGTCGGCAACCTGTGGAACATCCAGTAGCCTATTTCATCAAAATTGCAACGTACAATGTATACTTATCTTGCTAAGTACACTTTGAGGGAGAAATTTTCAATTTGAGGATAAATTTATTATTTTTTATTATACTGAATTTATTACATTATCACAGCCATTTTGGCTGTGATAATGTAATAAATTCAGTATAATAATTCTGCATACTTTTGATCATCAAATATATGCAGTCGTTAGTTCTATATGAAAAAAGGCATTTCGGGAAAAATAAATGATTTCTCCCTCAAAGTATACTTAGCTAGGTAAATATGCTTAGCAATTTTGGTGAAGTCTACTGCAGTAAGAATGACCGATTGTTTAGTGTCTGTTCCACATTTTGCTGCCGACGAAGTGTCAACAGAAAATAGTGGAATAGACAGTAAGCAATGCGACTTCAAACCGACACATTCAGCTAATTATGATTTTAAGGATGCCCTGGAAGTTTTATTAAGGAAAAATTATTTGTGATTTCCAATGTCGATAACCTATTTATAAGACTGGGGGCCGTTTCACTAAACTTCATACGACTAAAATGTTCGTAAGTGCAAAATTATAATAGTCTGTAAATTTCACACTAACAATGTTTTCTTATAAACAATTATTGGATTTACACTTTATATATGAACATTTTAGTCGTACAGAGTTTAGTGAAACGGGCGCCTGGTCTATACACAGAAAAAATATTCCATACCCAGGAAACTTTATAATCAGCGGCCCAGTACTCACATGTTTCACCTCATCCTCGGCTATGCCTCGTAGCCTGGCATAGAACCTCAGATGTTCCACTCCAGTAAGCAAGGGGTCCAGGGCGTCAAACTGGGGACAGTAGCCGATGTCACGTCGCACGGCCACCATGTCATTCAGGATGCTACATCGAGAATACAAGAAACTGATTTCACCAAAATTGCTAAGCATACTTAATATCTAGCTAAGTATATATACTTCCAATTACTTTGGGGTAGCAATTTTCAAATTATGCATTAATTCATTGATAATTTTATTTAAAAAACATTTTCCAATGAAAACAATGTTTATGGTAATGTAATAAATAAAGAATATGACAGCTGCATAATTTTCATAATTAAATATAAGCAGGGATTTGTTCTATCTGAAATAATGCATTTCAGGTAAAAAATACATAATTACTCCCTCAAAGTATACTTACCCTAGCTAGATAACTATACGTAGCAAGTTTGGTTAAATCAGCTACAGGCCATTGCCCTTGATATTAAGTTTATCACGCTCAGCTAGGAAACCAGTAGCCGATTTCATCAAAATTGCTAAGCATACTTATCCAGCTAAGTATACTTTGAGGGAGTAATCATTTATATTTCCCGAAATGCATTATTTCTTATAGAACTAACAACTGCATATATTTGATGATTAAAAGTATGCAGAATTATTATACTGAATGTATTACATTATCACAGCCAAAATGGCTGTGATAATGTAATAAATTCAGTATAATAAAAATTAATTTATCCTTAAATTGAAATTTCTCCCTCAAAGTGTACGTAGCAAGATAAGTATACTTTGCAATTTTTAATGAAATATGCTACAGTAGAATTCCCCAGCTTGCTTGCTGAGGATTTGCTACAGGTTTCATACCCGAGTCTGACTGACCCTTACAATGTTTAAGAAAAGTTTATCCGGTGTGGCCAGGAACAAACGTAGCATTTGCAAGGCTTGTCAAGAAATTCTGACCGTTTCATACCCAAGTCTGATCGACCTTTACAATACATAAGAATAGCAGGCTAGTGTAATTTCACATCAAGTTTATTATATTAGGTGAGGCGAGGAAATTCGGAGAACTGAATTCAACATTTGCAGAAAATATCACAGTTTCTGTAATTATACTCCACGAAAAATTGCACATGTTCTTAGGTACAAATCACATGGCGTGTCTCATATGTGGTTCAGAATTACCTGTGGTCAGCAACGTAAGCATTCCCCCTTGTAAGTCTCTCGTCCCCGGTGAGCATCTTAAACGTTGTAGTTTTGCCAGCACCGTTCACCCCCAGTAGGCCAAAACACTGACCTTTGGGCACACCCACGCACAGTCTGTCTACAGCCGTCATCAACTTACCACGGCCATGTGACCGATATACCTGCAACAATCGTATACCGTTTATTTAACAAGGTGAACTGATTATCGTGAAATAATGCACAAGTGATTGGGTCATTACGCTCAACAAACAAGTGAGAGTAGCGAACCGAGTTTGTTTAGTGGTAAGGACCCTCTCACGAGGGCATTATTTCAAGATAATCAACTCACATGGATAAATAAACATTTCCTTTCATTTCACACATGCTTCTTCATAAAAACAAAGAGAATCAAGCGTAAAGTGTGGCCAAGAGATATACAAATTAATTTCTGGAGGTGGGCCGTAATGACGGCGACTGTCTCACAATTCAGAGGGTGTGTCCGAGTGCATGATTTGATTGGCCGAAGGAAACACGTCATTGCGATGTTACCGACGTCATTTCTCCATATATGGTAAACACGAGAGTGGTGTAAACTACTGCCGCTGAGTGGTGTAATTCATTGTTAGATTTCTGTAATCTACTGGCCGGAATGTAAGAAATAGTTATATCATCAGCTTGCAGGGACATTTCTATAGCCCATTTCATCAACATTGCAAAGTATACTTTGAGGGAGAAATTTTCAATTTTTTGAAAAATTTATTAATTTTTATTATACTGAATTTATTACATTATCACAGCCATTTAATGGCTGTGATAATGTAATAAATTCAGTATAATAATTCTGCATACTTTTAATCATGATATATATGCATTTGTTAGTTCTATATGAAATAATGCATTTCAGGAAAAATAAAAGATTACTCCCTCAAAGTATACTTTGCTAGTAAAGTATACTTTGCAATGTTGATGAAATAGGCTACTGGTTCATAAATTTGCCACCCGCTGTATAATTCACTTGTGTAGCGTGTACTAACCCTTACACTGCTCAATTAGATTTTGTCGTCTGCTGTTTATTTTCCATTTCTCTCTTCAAAAACATGCTTTGACAGTACGTTAGAATCATTTCCAAATTAGAAACCGACAAATACTTTAGGGAACTACTATACTATCATTAAATGCACAGTTAAGTTTTATTTATTGTCACTTAGGGACTAGTAACATAATAAGACATTGACACATACTGTAGCGAGCTACTATGCAATAAGTACACTCTCAGTTACGTTTTATTAGACAATCTATATTGCTTGTTAGAAGCATGGCATATGTTTCATTGATGGAATGTCGAACAGTGCAGATCCTGATCAGACTTTAGGAATAGTGACATATCTGTAGCCGATTTCATCAACATTGCAAAGTATACTTTTCTAGCAAAGTATACTTTGAGGGAAATTTTTTCAATTTAAGGATAAATTTATTAATTTTTATTATACTGAATTTATTACATTATCACAGCCAAAATGGCTGTGATAATGTAATAAAATCAGTATAATAATTCTGCACACTTTTAATCATCAAATATATGCAGTCGTTAGTTCTGTATGAAATAATGCATTGCCGGAAAAATAAATGATTACTCCCTCAAAGTATACTTTGCTAGAAAAGTATACTTTGCAATGTTGGTGAAATAGGCTACACAAACCAACACATACCTTTGTGAGCTCCTGTATACGTAGCATGTCGTCCTTGGCGCCGCCACCCATGACACGACGTCTCTCCCGCGCCACGTCTTCATCCTCATCATCCAGGGCCGCACCCGTCGGCTTCAATACTCTATAAATGAGGTAAGCCATGTGAGATTGTTCATAAAAAGATGTGCGATTATTTCATTGAAAAAATTTACAGAAACTGTGAGATTTTCTGTGAAATGTTAAAGTTTGGGGACAGGGGGAGCATGGGTGGGATAGGGAATGAAAATATGAATGATGAGAAACATGAAGTTATAGGGGTCACGGAATTGAGAAACGTGCACATATCAACATGCACATGAAGTTTCAAGTCAATCGCTCACACAGTAAAGAGTTACTATAGGAATGAATGGCCTTTATCTGGAATTTATCGGGGTATAAACTTGGAAAAGTCGCAGGAATACTGGACGAAGGCCGGAAGGCCTCGTCCAGTATTCTCGCGACTTTTCCAAGTTTATATCCCCGATAAATTCAACAAAAAGGCCATTAATTCCTTATAATTCCAGCATTTGAAATAAATTCATGAAGAAAATGTGTTTATTTTCCGTTTTTTTTAAGAATTATTTTAACTGCGCCTGACGGTTACGGAAAGTAGTTCGGCATGGGAGTTTACTGGGATATAAATTTTGGACAGAGACTTGCTATGGACCAATCAAATGTTAGGGAATTGTGTAAATATTTTTGTGCTGGAATTATAGGGGAATGAAGAAACGCACACATCTAGTGAATGTGCAATTTCGAAGATATTTGACCTTGACCTAGGTGGTGCGGGAAATGGAAATATGAAAGATGAGAAACATTACATGAAGTTTCAAGCCAATTGGTCCTGTGGTAAATGAGTAACAAAATGGAAAATGTGACATACACACGGACGGACGGACGGACGACTTTTGCATCCCTATATTTCATTATCACTATGTGACAGGATCAAAATTGATATCGTAAGGTGTTCTTCTCACAAGCAATAAATGTGATGGTCCTTACTTGGAGTGGATGAAGAAATTGTACTCGATGAGCAGATTGATGATGAAGAAGAGGATTCCCAGCATAAACATGCTGAACAGGTTCCTGCCCACCTGATCCCACTCAAATGGACCACACCCGGCAGCGTGACTTTTCCCTATAAAAATGTAGATATACATTGTGGTCAGAGCTCCAGATAAGGTGCGTATTGGCATATTTTAGGCACTTATTTTAGCAGAATACGCATTGATTATCAAAAGTGGGAGTACAAAATACTCACAGTAATTCAAAAATACACATTGATTTTCAAATTAAGTAGTGAAAATACTGTAATAAAGTTGAACATTTTCCAGGAAAAATTCTCTAGGGGGTCGGACCGCACTTTTATTTTTGACCTGTGGGTCGGGGGAGTCCGACAAAATTAATTCCGGTTGGTTGTGGTGTCGGAAGCTATATTGTTCTTGTTGGTAGCGGGTATTCAATTTATTTGATTCCGTTAGTGGGGGGTGCACTCATAATTAATTCAATGCTGTGGGTGTTCGCGTCGATTAGAAAATTTTCGCGGCCTCACAGCTTCTATTTCGCATCATGCATTGTAAAACGCTCATGTCGATTGGCCAACAAAATGACACTTCCAAAGTAGTGTCCAGTGAAAACTGACGATAGATAATTACGTCCGGAAGCTGCAATTCGTACCAAGCGTTGTTCGTTCGCTTCCATTTCGCCACCGACGAATAAGACAAACACTTTCGGCGCGCCCGCATTTTCATGCGTCGTTCACGATATTTTTGGCAAATTGTTACATACGCAAGGAAGTGTCTTCGGTAGAACATGGCAGCATCACATGTACCTACAGTACGCTCAGTGCGATTTTAGCCTTCGTCCACCCGACCCCGTGATCAGATGGAGAGTGGACGTAAAACTTCCTCCCACCGCGCATCACCGTGCCAGTATACAGGTAATACTGGCAGCGAGGAGAGCATTTAATTTATGGCTGAATTACTGGCGATTTGACCCCCCCCCCACCCGTGTTAACACACAGCGCGTCACACTGCCAGCTTACAGGTCAAACGGTTAGCAAAGAGTGCAATTTTCTACTCGGTGAAGAAACGACGGACCATACATATTTAAAATAACAGCTGACATAACGGCGGGAAAAAGTAAACGGCCTACGTGACAATTTACATTTTCTTCCAAGATTTTCATGTAATCGATCACACTTCCCATTCACCATATGGAACCTGATACCAACAACACAAATATTTGTGTTTCAAATATCTGTTTGAAACCGTCACACCGATTTGTTGAATCACATCCATTCCAACTAATACTTAAAACACACCAACACATATTTCACGGAAATTGAGACGATTCTCATCTGCTACCAAACATGTTTTATTAAGGAATAAAACGAATATAAAAGCATCAATATTTAGTTTTAGTAGACGATTCTAGTGTGCTGCCAATATAGTTTTATTAAGAAATTAAAAATATGAAAAAAATATCTTTCCTACAAGAACATGTTTTGAAAAAACTTGAGAATCATCTTAGGAGACGATTCTCATATGCACAGTGCAGTAAAAACATGTTTTGTTAAAACTATGTCGCGTTTTCGTTTGGAGCTCTGGAGACCACGCTTCGCATTTTCGCGATATCGACCTATGCGCGAGATCGCGAAAACGCGAGATTGTAACATGTCCCAAACACGACAAGTACAAATCGAGACGATTCTCATCTGCTACCAAACATGTTTTATTAAGGAATAAAACGAATATAAAAGCATCAATATTTCTTCTATCAATATATCTCTTGGGAGACGATTCTCGTGTGCTGTCAAAATATTTTTATCAAGAAATTAAAAACATGAAAACTAACCTAAAAAAGAAATCCTACAAAAATATATTTTGACAAAAATCGTCAGTAGTCTAAGGAGACGATTCTCATATGCAGCAGCACAGTACTGTCAAAACATGTTTTGTTGAGAATATGCTGCATTTTCATTTCAGCTCTCACGATCACGCTTCGCATTTTTCGCGATCTCGACCTGTGCGCAAGATCGCGAAAACGCGAAATTGTAACACGTCCCTAACAGGACACATACAAATAGTCAAATAGTCTAAGGAGACGACGATTCTCATGCGAGTCATGTGCTGCCAAAACATGGTTTTATTAAGAAATTTAACAAATGTGGACAAACATCAATAGTTTTGACAAAACAACAAAACACGACACATGTCTTAGACGATTTTGATGTGCTGTCAATACATGTTTATTGAGGAAAAACAAATATTTTGATTTGTGTTATTGTTTAATGTATCACATCGCCGGTTTTTGCCGCTACCACCATACATAAAGATTCTGTTACTCTTTTGAAATTGAATGGGTTTAACGTCCCAGCAGACAGCAACAGCTAAGGTCATATAGAGACGGGGACCACAGTTTAAAGTCTCACCCGACAGACCAGTGGGATGGAAATACTATGAAGGTATGTTTGATACCCAAGGCGATGTTTGAACCCACAACCTCCAGATTGGAAGTCTAAGCCCTAGGTCACAACCCATCCCTTATAAAGGAAGGAAATAAATGCCCCTAACGAGCGACCATACGTACTTAGAACAACAGCTGACGTAAGGCAGTAAACTGAAATGGCCTACGTGACAATTGACATTTACATTCCAACAAGATTTTAACGGTGTTTAATCGATTGTATTTCCTTGCCACCAAATGAAACCAGACTCGAGAAACACAAATTAAGTTGTTGATTTCTGAATGTGTCAATTGTTTGCACGGTCTAAGAAATCAAACACATGTGTCTACGGAGACGATTCTCATGTGTTGCCAAAACATGTTTTATTAAGACATCGGACAAATGTGAAAAGAATACATTGTTATTTCTTTACAAAAACATTTTGACAAACTATGAGAATCGTCTTTTATCAAGAAATCGAACATATGTGAAAATGCACAAGCTAATGCGTAATTATCAATTCATCAACGATGCGATGACGTGAGCGACTACATAGCGTGGTTTTGGTATGTTTGTTTCTGCTGAATTCTAAAGGTCATTCACACTTTGCATGTGAAACTGGATTACCGACTGATGATTATAAACACCATCAGGTGTGCAGCTAGACCGAAAATGATATGTCGCAAATGTGCTAGTTGGGAATGGGTGGGTAAGGCGGTATATTTTGTTTAAGTTACAATCTCGCGTTTTTGCGATCTCTATCTCGCCTTCCGCTTTTGGAAATACGATTTTCCCGTGCATGTGTAGACAGCATGCGTGTTGGACTTGCGTTCTACGTACGTACATGTATATAAAGCATGCTAGTTCGAATTGCGTTCTACGTATGTACGTGCATGTAATGTGTGCGCAAAACTCAATTTCGACTCTACACACACATAATGACATGAACAAACGTATTTCTAAAAGCGAAAGGCGACATCATGAAAAGGCCGAGGCGTAAACGCAAGAATTAATAAAATAGAATCTCACGTCTTCGCCTCGCGATTTGGTCTCGCGTCTTCGCGATCTTGTGTTTATATATGTCGACGATGCGATGCAGTAACCAATAACACGTATCGAAATATGTTGGGTTTTTTTGCTCAATAAAAACATGTTTTTGCAGTACATGAGAATCATCTCCTAAGACAATGTTTACGTGTCCTATACCTCGCGTTTTCGAGCTTTGGAGACGAAAAAGCGAAATTCTGAAATTCTATCATATTCAATCTCGCGTTTTGCAACCTTGCCGTGCTATCTCGTGTTTCTGCTTCGCAATCTTTCATGCGTGTTGGAATTGCGTTCTACATGCATGAGCAAAACTAATCCGAATGTTCTGTCTGTAACGCAGTGATAGTCGCCCCAAGTTACAGACAGAACATTTGGGTTAGAGCAAAACTTATTTTCAAAAGCGGAAGGTGAGATCGCGATCATTATTTAGATTGGGAATACGATAGTTATCATATCTAAATAATGATCGTGTTGTCTGTAAACCGCGCATTTCTGGATGCGGCGGTGCATAACGACATGGTAAATAATTCAGTACTGGTGGTAGGGGGGGTTTACATAAATTCAGTTCTGTTGGTAGTGGGGAACAGCTAAATATCAGTGCTGTTGGTTGTGGGGATGAGACATAATTAAATTTTGTGGGTGGGAGGATCAAAAAAAAAGTGCGGTCCAACCCCCCAGATACTTTTTCCTGGAATAGCCCTTAGTTGAGCTGAAAAAAGCATTTTGCAGCTCAAAGTGAAAAATTGTATTTGTTGTATTTTTTATCATTTGTTCCCTATTTAATAACGAAGAAAATGAAAAATACATTTGTAAAAGTAAACTACGCATTGAATTTGAAATATGGGGGAATACTACTCTTTAGATACACAACTTATCTGGAGCTCTGTAGCCTATTTCATCAACATTGCAAAGTATACTTTAGTAGCAAAGTATACTTTGAGGGAGAAATTTTCCATTTTTTTTTTAATTTATTAATTTTTATTATACTTAATTTATTACATTATCACAGCCATTTAATGGCTGTGATAATGTAATAAATTCAGCATAATAATTCTGCATACTTTTAATCATGAAATATATGCATTTGTTAGTTCTATATGAAATAATGCATTTCAGGAAAAATAAATGATTACTCCCTCAAAGTATACTTTGCTAGTAAAGTATACTTTGCAATGTTGGTGAAATCGGCTACTGGTGGTTAAAAGAAACCAAGTCAAATTTCAAATTCCCAAATCTCACAAACTATTACAATGTAAAATATTTAGTACAATTTCTCATAATATCACTTCAAGCAATTGTCATACAGAGCTCCAGATAAGCTGCGTATTTGCTTAAAAACCGATTTAAAATTGGCAAAAACTCAATTGAAATCAGATAAAAAAACAATAACAATTTTATGGCACATTTATCATGCTGCAGAAAACAATAAACAGACCACAAATATAGCATATTTTTCTTATTTTCCATGAAAGCACATCTTGGTATTTCATTGGAATCGTCTCCAAGGAGACAATTGTAATGAAATGCCAAGAAATGCTTTCATTTAGAAGCAAACTATTCAATAATTGCGGTCTGCTGATGTGTAAACAGCAGTGTGATTTTATTGTACCCAATTAAAATTTTGAAATGCCCAATTGCTCCAGAAATGATGGAGTGACAATACTCAATTACGAATTCCTTATCTGCAGCACTGGTCATATGAAAGATTCAACTCTATAGTTGCAACAGGGACGACAAAGTTCAAAATTATTACAGGAATGAATGGCCTTTTTGTGGAATTTATCGGGGTATAAACTTAGAAAAGTCGCGGGAATACTGGACGAAGCGATAAAAAATGACATTTTTTTCCCCGAAAATTGTAATTTTTTAAGGCCTCGTCCAGTATTCCCGCGACTTTTCCAAGTTTATATCCCCGATAAATTCCACAAAAAGGCCATTCATTCCTTATAATTCCAGCATTTGAAATAAATTCATCAAGAAAATGTGTTTATTTTCCGTTCTCTTAAGAATTATTTTAACTGCGCCTCACGGTTACGGAAAGTAGTTCGGCGTGGGAGTTTACTGGAATATAAATTTTGGACAGAGACTTGTTACGGGCCAATCAAATGTTAGGGAATTGTGTAAATATTTTTGTGCTGGAATTACATTGTATGTGGTAGCAACTGGCAAATGAGAATGGCAAACAACGCAGGTCACGACTGGTAACAAGTCATCATTTACGGTCTGACAATTCATTGTCTTTACTTACTGTTCGTGTCGCCAATTAATAGCCACCATGAATGAACAGCCACAAAATTACACTAGGAAGTTGTTAAACCGACAGATGCTCCACGATCCATAACTTTTAAATTAAGACAAGCTCAGCTTTTCAAGTTATCAAGGTCACAAGGTTAGTGCCTACGCCGGAGGGCGGATGCTGGTAACACAATGTGGTAAGTATATGGTCCCCATCAATTTTTCAGGAGGAGCATAATAAATACTAACCAAAATGTGTAAATATTGATTTGATGCCATAAATAGATAATGGCCGAGCTAACAAGTTTGATCTCATATTTAACCTGCTGCTGAAAATTGCAAAATCAGAACGGAATATTTGAAAATAATTCAACCCTAGAATTAGAATAACCCGACCTGGTGCCAGGTCAATACCACACCAAAGTCACTTGACCCCTTCCCTTAAAATTATCGGCCCCTTCCCATAAAAGTAATAGGATTACAATGTGACAGAGCTGGATCCCAAAAATACATTCATTATTGGGACCCAGGGCAGAGTCAAGAGTGTTTAAAACATAAATCTATACCATGTACATGAACAGTTTTGTGTATGCAAACGAGGCTAGCTGCACATATGGCAAACTCTATGTATATATTTGATGCACTGTATATACCCACCAGAAAATTCGGATGATACGTCGGCAATCAGCTGATTCTTGGCCATGTCAAACAGGCCACGACCAAGACAGTACTGGGGCAGCACCAAAAACACCTGCTTCAAGATGTCGTTGATATTGCGCAGCTCCTGAAATGTTGTCCATTGATCGGATTGATTGATTGGGGTGTTATGTGATTTCAACCAGTGCTCCAGATAAGGTGAGTATTTGCGTAAATACCCAATTAAAATTGCCAAACACCCAATTGAAATCAGAAGTAGTATCAAAGTATCAAAAAGCAATGAAAAAGTTGTGGTACCTTTATCATGCTACAGAAAACAATAAACAGACAACAAATAAAAAAAAAAATCCATGAAAACACATCTTGGTATTTCATTAGAATTGTCAAGGAGACAATTCTAATGAAATACCAAGATGTGTTTTCATTTCGAAGCAAATTATTAAATAATTGCTGTCTGTTGATGTGTAAACAGTAGTGTGATTCTATTTTACCCAATTAAAATGTTGAAATACCCAATTGCTTCAGAAATGATGGAGTGACAATACTCAATTACTAATTCCTTATCTGGAGCCCTGTCAACAAAGTCATAGACAGACAGGAATGCACCTGTCTGGTGTGTGTGTGTGTCAGGGTGAGCAGTGTACATTCAGCACTAAAATTATAATAAAAAAAAGTTCAACACTGAAAGGCATTGTCCTGATCCAATGTCAGGATCCTTAATTACCAGATACTTTGCCTGAAGTGTGAATTCCAGTAAGATTCACTGCTGTAGATTCAGATGAGGTTAAGATATAAAGACTTATAAAGATGGATCCACTGTTAAGATATGAATCCTTAAATATGGATCCACTCTTAATATGAATTCTTACCACTAAGATATGAATCCCTAAAGATGGATTCACTGTTAAGATATGAATCCTTAAAGATGATCCACTCTTAGGAAGATATGAATCCTTAAAGATGGATTCACCATTAAGATATGAATCCTTAAAGATGGGTTCACCGTTCTGATGTGAATCCTTAAAGATGATCCATTCTTAAGATATGAATCCTTAAAGATGGGTTCACTTTTAAGATATGAATCCTTAAAGATTGGTTCACCGTTAAGATATGAATTGTTAAAGATAGATTCACCACAAAGATATGAATCCTAAAACGTGGCTCCACCGTTATGTTTGTTTGTTTGTTTGTTTATTAGTGTTTAACGGCCTATCAACAGCTACGGTCATGTAAGGCCGGGCAAACGGGTTCGATCCCATTTTAACCTGCTGCATTGAGGGGAAAATCCCAAAATCAGAACGGAATATTTACATTGAGAACAAATATATTCAGCCCTGAAATTAGAATAACCTGACCTGGTGCCAGGTCCATACCACACCAACGTCATTTGGCCCCTTCCCCTAAAATAGGATTACGAATAATCGTAATACTCACATAAGGGGTATAACCAGATTCAACTGTCACACACAAAATGCCAAAGACGTATGTGAGGGCCAAACCAGGTCTCCAGTCGGGATTCCAGTAAGGATGAACCCCGATCGTTAAATTACCCATCACGTGCTCCCACCTGCCACCCACCTCCACCGTTAAAATATGCATACCCTGCCACCCAATTTCCGGAGAAATGAAGCTTTGTGGCAGTTGTGACCAGTTTAGTTCCTAACAGATTTCTACCCACCAGCTTCCACTGAAATAGGGTTTATAACATTTCTGTTCTGCGACTGAGTGGGAAGCTAGATAAATTTGAGCTGATGCAAGCAGTGTAGACCCATATCTGTGGCAGTGACTGGAGAAATGTGGCTTATGGGTGTGGCGACCAGTTTAGATTCAGATCTGCCTGTGCTAATCAGGATCTGCACTGTTTGTCATTCCGTTAATGAAACACCCGTCATGCTTTTAAAAAGCTATAAACATGTGGATTGTTATCAGGCTACAGCTGTAAGCTATTTGATCAGGAGTTCATATGAGACATGCCATGTGATTTTGTACCTTTGGAGATCTGCAAATTTAATGAAATACGTTTAAAAATTTTACAATATATATGTTCTGTAAATGGCGTCAAAAGTTGACAAGATTTTCAGAGTACATGCGGAATATAATTCCGCATGTACTCTGAAAATCTTGTCAACTTTTGACTTTATATATGAAAAATATTGTAAATCACATGTTAAACATATTTAATGAAATTACGCAGATGTCCGAAGGTACAAAATCACATAGCATGTCTCATGTCATATTGGGATATATTAATGCATTTATTGGGAAATATCCTATGGTCTCCAGTCACAGCCAGTAATCCCTACCAACCTTGTCATCCTTCTGCAGGACTTCTAAGATGAATGTGGCCAGGGTGGACACAATGCCCAGGAATATGTTGATCGACTGCAAGGTGACCAGGGCCGTGCTGGGCACGCTGAACACACGCGAGAACGGGTACATCAGCGGAATCATCACCCAGCTGCAATATAAGGTCAGATTATTTTCCTACCCCGATATGTTTGTATATCTGATAAAAAAGGACATACTGCCCTCGATATCTGCTTGGAGATATTTACAATATTTTGCGTAAATCGGGTCAAAAGGCGACACAATTTTCAGAGTAAATATATTATATATTCCGCATTATTCCTCCGTAATATATGTGATCTCATTTTGATGGGTTTCTTGGTAATGCATGTTCATGATTGCAAAAGACATCCATCCCAGAATGGTCATTTATCCCGTCAACACAGTGCATATGTGCCGTGAAACACGGTGCCGTGAAACATTTTTGATATCCAGTCAATACTATTTTTGCATTTTACAGCCATTTGTAGGTGTTGACGAGATAAATAGAACAGTAGGTTAGTGCCGTGAATGGGAAAAAAAAACCGGCGCGGCACGGAAATGGGATGTGCTCGGCAGAGCCTCGCCCATCCCGTTTCCTGAGCCTTGCCAGATATTTTTTCCATTCACGGCACTAACCTACTATTCTCTATCTATTTTCCTTATTTCTGAACCAAAATATATGTTGTGACCACTCGGCGAGACGGTTCAAATGAGTGGTCACAACATATATTTCTGATGAGAAATAAAGAAATTCCTGAGCCTTGCCGGATATTTTTTTCCATTCACGGCACTAACCTACTATTCTCTATATGCCTGATTTACAGTGGAACCTCTTTAAACCGGACACCCTGGGGACCTCACTGTATAACCCTTGATATCTGCTTGGAGAGACGTCAAAATATCATCACTGAAGGGTTGAGTCAATATTAGCAACAAGCAGCATGACACAAGTATTGTGAGTTGTATGTATTAAATTAATGTTTTTTTATGGGAACAAAAAACAAGAGTTGTCAGAGGACAACGAAGCGCGCCCGGTGGCAGTAAAGGAACCGAGGGCACATTTGAAAACACAACGTGCTGGATAAGGGAAAGAATATGTACGAGCCATTTACCAGAGCGTGTTAAGGTCTCGAGCGTACAAAGTATTTGACCTTGACCCTGGGCTTAGCAGAGGTAGAGGACCCTTGGAGCAATGCGTTTGTGAAATATGAAGCAAATCCAAGCAAGGAAACAGAAAATGTAGGCCATTTACCCGAGCGTCCGAGCATTAAGGTTTCGAGATGCACAAAGTATGTGACCTTGACCGTGGGCTTAGAAGGGGCGGCACGGACGTGGATTTGCCACAGCGCAGTAGAGGACTCTTTGAGCAATGCGTGTGTGAAATATGAAGCAAATCCAAGCAAGGAAACAGAAAATATAGGCCATTATAATTTTTGAGGACGGACGGGCGGGGGGTTCGGAATGAATTCCATTGTCTTCTATTGTCTTAGGCCACGCCCCCTACCCCATAAGTACCCTAATGTGTGCCCGGACGGACGGACGGACGGACGGACGGCTACGACGCCGAGGGTATGCCATAAGCACGGCTTCCTTCGGAAGGCGCGCTAAAAATGACGAAAACAAAAATGAAATTTAAAAACTGTAAATAACCAAATATGGCGTCAAAATTAAAAGAATCGTTTTGTTGAATGTCATTTTCTTCATGGAACAGCGACATTGCTGATCAATAGCGGACCATTATCGATAATGTCGTCAAAAATAATGAAATCAAACAAACTTTAACCAATCAACGTCGCGCGACTTCTCATGTATTGGGATATAAACACAATACGTTGATTGGATGTTTCCATTATGAATTCATAGAAGGTGTAAATATTCAGACATATAACTCACCCATACAAGAAGAGCAGCACCACGAGACAGGGGGCGTTGGTGGATGATACATACGCCTTCGTGTTAAACGCCAGGAATATAAATATACACAGCACCGCCGGGATGATGTAGTTGATCTGTACACAAAAAGGTTAAATGTGAAAGGGTTTAGTGTACCAGTTTAGGTCATAGGAGACAGGGGGCCGTTTCACTAAACTTTGTACGAATAAAATGTTCGTAAGTACAAAATTATAATAGTCGGTATGTTTCACATTAACAATGATTTCTTGTAAACAATTATTGAATTTACATTTATTGAGTATAGGCTGCATATGCAGCCTATGCAGCCTATGCAGCCTATGCAGCCTATGCTCAATAAATGTAAATCCATCAATTGAAAATTCCAGACGATCATAAATTTGCACTTACAAACATTTTAGTCATACAAAATTTAGTGAAACGGCTCCCTGGACGGCAGCTTGGTTTAAATATATTTATGTGTCTTTATTTCTCTCTATTTGTGGCAGTGACTGAAGATATTGCTTATGGGTTTTGCGACCAGTGTAGATCCAGATCAGCCTGTGCATCTTCACAGTCCAATCAGGATCGGCACTGTTCGCCATTCCATCAATAAATCACCTTTAACAAGCAATATTGATTATTATCAGGCTACGTGAGTGTGATATTTGATCAGGATCAAGAACGTGCTCAGAAAGTTTTAGCGAGCCTGATCTTTATCTTCAGCTAGTGGGGTCAGCGTGTAAGTGCACACACGAACGAACACGACAGGTTGGTTCCGCCAACCTGTCGTGGTTCGTTCATGTGTGCACTTACACGCTGACCCCACTGTATACCTGTGATAAACTCAATAAGTCTCATTTTGTAAACAAGTAAATGTGTTCATAGAACATGGATGCCCCACCTACCATTTTGAAAGTAAACGAGGCAAAATTCTAATTCCAAAAAGGGTACACATATTAAAATTAACTCTGAGCATCTAACTACCATAAGGAAGTTCCACACCAAGTATCAAGTCTTCAGATATTACGATATAAATGTTTTACGAGTTGTAAGGCAAAATTGTGAAGTTCAAACGAGAGCATACACATTATTATTGTAATAATTCCAGCACAAAAATATTTACACAATTCCCTAACATTTGATTGGCCCGTAGCAAGTCTCTGTCCAAAATTTAAACTCCCACGCCAAACTACTTTCCGCAACCGTGAGGTGCAGTTAAAATAATTCTTAAGAAAACGGAAAATAAACACATTTTCTTGATGAATTTATTTCAAATGCTGGAATTATAAGGATTGAATGGCCTTTTTGTGGAATTTATCGGGGATATAAACTTGTAAAAGTCGCGGGAATACTGGACGAGGCCTTCCGGCCTTCGTCCAGTATTCCCGCGACTTTTCCAAGTTTATACCCCGATAAATTCCACAAAAAGGCCATTCATTCCTATAATAAATATTCAAAAGCAATATATTCCAATGGATCACGAGACATCCAGTGTAGACCCAGATCAATCCAGGCATCCGCACACTTTGATCATGTTATGCAATATTTACCATTCTGTCATTGAAACTTGTTTCAAACAAAAATTATGATTATACATATATCATTATTACCATGTCCCAACAGAGATTGGACACCCAATACATGACAGGGTTAACACCACTAACGAACTGCAGGTGCTTGGAGTTGGAAGCTCGCTCCTCGATCAGGTACATAGTGAAGCTTGCAGGAATGAACGACATGGCGAATATCACACAGATCGCGATCAGCATGTCCTTGAAACTCGCACGGCTGGAAAAAATACAATGAAATAAAGATTAACCCTTTCAACCCTACAGACCGAAATAGCAACATTTGCGAACACTGTAGATCCAAATGCCTGCTCAAAACTTATCAGTATTTGTCCAATTCTAAACATAATTCTGTATTTTCTCATTGAATAATCCAAAACATGCGTGGAAAGTCAATGCTGGATATTTAGGTGAACGGGTTGAGCTAACCAACCGAGTAGAGTGTTATTGAGGCCAATTGCTGGAAAGAATTAAATTATTTAATCAATTGACACATGGTTCACTCTGCAGATTGTAGATGTTAGTTTCACAGTAAAATGGATCACCGTTATATGGATTGTCGATTGAGAAAAAAGTGAAAGTATTTGGGCTTAATGTCCCAGCAACAGCGAAGGTCATATGGAGATGTGAACTCAGTTTCGAGTACCGTCCGAAAGGCCAGGGGAATGGAAAAATGTGATGAAAGTATTTTTTCATGCCTAAAGCAGGAATTGAACCCTGGTTTGAACTTCGGCATTGAAGTTAAATGTTCCACCACCAGTAGCCGATTTCATCAAAATTGCAAAGTATACTTTTCTAGCGGTGGGTGGCAGGTGGGAGCACGCGATGGGTAATTTAACGATCGGGGTTCATGCTTACCGGAATCCCGACTGGAGACCTGGTTTGGCCCTCACATACGTCTTTGGCATTTTGTATGTGACGGTTGAATCTGGTTATACCCCTTATGTGAGTATTACGATATTCGTAATCCTATTTTAGGGGAAGGGGCCAAGTGACTTTGGTGTGGTATGGACCTGGCACCAGGTCAGGTTATTCTAATTTCAGGGCTGAATATATTTGTTCTCGATGTAAATATTCCGTTCTTATTTTGGGATTTTCCCCCCAATGCAGCAGGTTAAAATGCGATCGATCCAGTTTGCCCGGCCTTACATGACCGTAGCTGTTGATAGACCGTTAAACACTAATAAACAAGCAAACAAACTTTTCTAGCAAAGTATGTATACATTGAGGGAGAAATTTTCAATTTAAGAATAAATTTATTAATTTTTATTATACTGAATTTATTACATTATCACAGCCAACATGGCTGTGATAATGTAATAAAATCAGTATAATAATTGTGCATATTTTTAAGCATCAAATATATGCAGTTTTGTATGAAATAATGCATTTCTGGAAAAATAAATGATTACTCCCTCAAAGTATACTTTGCTAGATAAGTATACTTTGCTAGATACTTTGCTAGATAAGTATACGTTGCAATGTTGGTGAAATAGGCTACTGATCACAATCCATCCCTCGGCTGAGAAAAGGTACCTTACGGCGTGTGCTATGCCAAGTATAACCCCAGATTAGCTTGCGCACCTGCACATCATCGATTACGCTATCAGTCTTTCAGCCAAAGAAGTAGCCTTATTGTTGTTGACAGCAAAATGATTTGTCTACTGTTGTTTCATATTTTCTCATTTTACTCAATAAAAACATGGTTTTGTAGCACTTTAGAATCATTTCCACTGGAAATGATTCGAAAGTGCTATAAAACCATGTTTTTGTAGATGAAAATGAAAATGAACAAGTAACCAACAGAAGACATAAATTTAATTTGGCGTTGCAAGTGTTAATCATACAATATGACTGTACAAGAGCACCAAGATCTACAATGGTTGCAACCATTGCAGTTCTGAGTCAGCAGGCCGTACATATAAGAGTGTCTGTACTTCTACTCCGAGTTTACACAAGTAGCATTTTGCCATTTATAATACAGGTCTTTGTGGTTACTGTGCGTTTCCTTATTTTGTTCTTCACTGCAGATGTGCAGCTTTAACCATTTTTGTATCGCCGAGTGCACGCAGAATTTCAGGAAAACCTGTGTGCATTTTTGTTTCAGTGGGCATACACACAGTTTTTAGAGGAAGTGCTATATCATGAAAAAAAACAGCATTTTCATTGGATAAGAAAACCAGAAAACGGAAAATGGTTTGATATCAACAGGAAAACAAGTTTTCAAACATTTGTGAAATGGGAAAACAGCGACTGATTGGCTAATACGAATACAGGAAAGGCGCGTTTGGACCAAGCTCACTTCCTGGGGCCCGTTTCACTAAACTTCTTACGAATAAAATGTTCGTAAGTGCAAAATTATGATAGTCTGTAAATTTCACATTAACAATGTTTTCTTGTAAAAAATTATTGGATTTATATTTATTGAGCATAGTATGCTCAATAAATATAAATCCATCAATTGAAATTTACAGACGACCCTAAATTTACACTTACGAACATTTTAGTCGTACCAAGTTTAGTGAAACGCACCCCTGGTTTCCAAGTGGAACACAACAAACACAACTATAATTAATCTTACATTGTTTCTTCGCTCAACTGTTCCTTGGTCATAGGCATGGGATGGTTGTACGCAGTGATGCCGTAATCCGCAGGATCTACGCCCGCGGGCAGGTTGCTCCGCAGGATGAGGTTGTTCATCACATTGATGTAGGCCACGCTCGCCGCCCAGCCTTTGTTGTTGTACCAAACCTGCATAAATAGGACACACAGGTTTTTTTTTTTTTAATATTTATCTTCGTTACATGTACATGAACAAATACTATGTATAAAACAAACATAAAATAGAGGGTTTTTACATGAGTGCTGCTTAGCTATGATATTTATTAAACAAGATTACAGGAGTTATGATTTAATATGATATAGTTATTAAACAAGTTTACTGATTTCATACGGAATGAGGTTGTACTGCGTTTATTAAATCAGTCAACAAGTTTAATAAATAAATCTTTTTAATATATTTATTAAACAAGTTTACTGAGTTTCTTCTTAAATCGATCAACAAAATGTATTAAACAGAGGAGGTGACAGGAGTCCTTTGGACTCCACACACTTTAAGAGGGATTCCGCTGGGGAAAATAAAAAAATCGCCACTTCAAAAAACAAAAAACAATTGGCGATAAAAAATTACAACTTTCGAAAATTGTATTTTTTTATCGCCAATTGTTTATTTTTATCACCAATTGCGAAAGTGGCGATCGCCAGCGGAATCCCTGCTTTAAACAGACTAAATGTTTTACATACCACAACAATCCCAATAGCCCATGACTTTATTGCGTAAATATATACATGCGAGTTACCTGATAAACACAATGGGCCCATTTCATTAACTTCGTAAGACTAAAATGTTTGTAAGTGAAAAATTATGTCTGTAAATTAAATTAACAGTGTTTTCTTGTAAACAATTATTGGATTTACATTTATTGAGCATAGGCTGAATATGCAGCCTATGCTCAATACATGGAAATCCATCAATTGGAATTTCCAGACTAACCTAAATTTGCACTTACAAACATTTTAGTCGTACAAAGTTTAGTGAAACCCCCCAAATTGAGTCATACCTTTGCGACATCTTTAACACTCAGCCGGGGCAGTGTGTATGCCAGGTCCCCCCAGAATGTGTTGTTGCCCAAGGAGACTCGGGTCCCGTTGTTGGCGGCGCTCAGAATTCTCTCTAGGGCGTCGGCAACTTCTGAGGCATTCGTGGCTATGGCTGCCGAGTCAATCTCACCAAACGATATACCGCCGTATCTGGGACATAGATTTATTCATAGATTTGGGTTTATGTTTGTTATACAGCAATGGAAAATACACACAGGAATTTACTTTATAATTCGCCCAATTTTCTAAGCCAATTTTCAGTGGCCAGTATCGCGCTGCAATTATTCAACATGTTGCAAGATTTAACTGCAAGAAGTTACTACCTGTACCACAGGAAATGGAAAGTCAATACTCAGATTGGAGACTGCATTATAAACCTGGCTAAATATAAGTATGTTATTGTTCACATATCTGATTTTTAAGGAACTAGATGCTGCGGTAGCTAACGCTCCCTCGCATTTAATTCCTTAAAAATCCAATACGTGAACAATAACTTATACATATAGAGGAGTACAGTACAGTCAGCACTAAAATGACAATAACAATTCAGAACGGAAATACTATAGGAATGAATGGCCTTTTTGTTGAATTTATCGGGGTATAAACTTGGAAAAGTCGCAGGAATACTGGACGAAGACCGGAATTCCTCGTCCAGTATTCCCGCGACTTTTCCAAGTTTATATCCCCGATAAATTCCACAAAAAGGCCATTCATTCCTTATAATTCCAGCATTTGAAATAAATTCATCAAGAAAATATGTTTATTTTGACAGACGGCAGCCATTTGTTTACATTGACAGCAATTTGGGGTGGGAGTTTACTAGGATATAAATTTTGGACGGAGACTTGCTACGGGCCAATCAAATGTTAGGGAATTGTGTAAATATTTTTGTGCTGGAATTATAGTGTCATGGTTTGTGGCTTTTGGCTGGAGAAATATAGGTTGTGTGACCTGTGTAGCTCCTGATCATATAACACACTCTGGTAGGCTGATAACAGTCTTTAATGCTCATTAGAAACATGATGGGTGCTTCATCGATAGAACGGCGAACTGTGCAGATCCTGATCAGACTGTGCAGATGCACAGCCTGATCTGGATCTACACTGGTCACAAAACCCATAAGCCCCATTTCTCCAGTCAATTTAAAGTGATTACACTAACTATAATGGGAGCTTCTTGCTAAATTGGGTATAGTCACAAAGACACAATTTGTCCTTATTGGCAAGCCAAATTATCTCCCCTGCTTAACGCAGTTTCTGATAACACGCACTTGACTACAACATTTTAGGAATGTGATCAAATAAAATGGTGCAATTGGTTTTTATGTTATTCACTGTGCATGAAGCAAAAGCCACATATTGGATATCTGAGACATCATCCGAGATACGATGCCCTTTAGGAGGAAAAATAACTACAGTGCAACCTCTCTACAACAGCCACCCATGGGAAGACGCAAAACTAGCTGTTGTAGAGGTGGCTGTTAATGCTAAATTAAATTTTGTCGTCCGCGGTTTATTTATTTTCTTCGATAATTCTCATCAAAAAACATGTTTTGGCAACATTTTAGAATCATTTCCAATGGAAAGGATTCTAAAATGCTGTCAAAACATGTTTTTATTGAGAAAGAACACAAAGCAACAGTAGACGACAATTTTCGTGCTCAGCAGTCTAAGGAAAAAATACAGAGGAAATCATCCATTTAGGATATAAAATAGCGGCTGTTATAGAGAGGTGGCCGTTCGGGGAGGTTTGACTGTAACTCAATGAAGCAAACGTTGATTCACATTGGAGGCGCTGAGTATGCACTGTCAGCATTGTAAGGAGCAATATTATGGTTTATCCCGTCAACACAGTGTGTATGTGCCGTGAAACACGGTGCCGTGAAACATTTTTGATATCCAGTCAATACTATTTCTGCATTTTACAACCATTTGTAGGTGTTGACGGGATAAATAGAATAGTAGGTTAGTGCCGTGAAAAATATCTGGCGCGGCACGGCACGGAAACGGGATGTGCTCGGCAGAGCCTCGCCCATCCCGTTTCCTGAGCCTTGCCAGATATTTTTTCCCATTCACGGCACTAACCTACTATTCTCTATATTGGAGATGATTTTCATCCATTGTCAAACCACATTTATCAAGAAAAATGTAGATTATATTTAAACTAGAAATGTGGCCTGTCGGCATACGAATGCCCCCGCTGGCAGCCAAAGAAAAGAAAACGAGACATATTTGATTATAAGCCATTTACCCGAGTGGTAAGGTTTCGAACGTACCAAGTCTGTGAGATTGACCCTGGGCTTAGCGAGGGCGGGACGAATGTGGATTTGTCACAGGGCGGTAGAGGAGCATTGGAGCAATGCGTGTGTGAAATGTGAAGCAGATCCGAGCAAGGAAACAGAAATTATAAGGCATTTACCCGAGCGTTAAGGTTTCGGGACATAGGTACATACGTACGTATGTACGCCGGTAACACTATATGCTCCCCTCACCATTCGGTGGCGGGGGCATAAAAACAACAGCAAACGACAAAAAATGAATGGTATTAACGTCCCAGCAACAGCTAAAGTCATGTTGAGACGGAACCTGGGTTTCAATTCTCATCCGACTGACGGTAAAGTAAGTTTAATTTTGCATTGCAAGGGTTAATACCTTCGTCTCTGGTATGATTCCCATGATTTGATGAGCCAATCGCTGATATTCCTGTCGGTCACGTTGTATAGGATGTCGGACGTGTTGAGTCGGATATGTGACGGTGACGGGCCCGCGGCATTGCCGGGACATTCCAGCCAACCGGAGTCACAATCACAGTCGATAGTTTTGTTGAACGGCACGTTTGGAGTCCAGGTCTGAGGCCCTACTGGTTCACATGGGTAGCCACTGGGAAATACAATAACAACAATAAATATTCGAACAGTATTGATTCTGGGAAACACTATAGGAATGAATGGCCTTTTTGTGGAATTTATCGGGGTATAAACTTGGAAAAGTCGCAGGAATACTGGACGAAAGCCGGAAGGCCTCGTCCAGTATTCCCGCGACTTTTCCCAGTTTATATCCCAGACAAATTCCACAAAAGGCCATTCATTCCTTATAATTCCAGCTTTTAAAATAAATTAATCAAGAAAATGTGTTTATTTTGACAGACGGCAGCCATTTGTTTACATTGACAGCACTGACCTCTAGAAAGTAGTTTGGCGTGGGAGTTTACTGGGATATAAATTTTGGACAGAGACTTGCTACGGGCCAATCAAATGTTAGGGAATTGTGTAAATATTTTTGTGCTGGAATTATATATAAAAAGTTGGTTTCCTACAACAAAGAGTGTCCCAATGTTTATACTTAGAATTGTTGCACCGGTCTATTATGATAACAAGGTATTTGGATACAATTTCTTTAGGGGTTTCCCAAAAAAAACGGTGTCCGAATACGTATGGTTATTATGGTACTTACTCAATGTGGTGTTTGTTGACACATCTGTTGCCCACCCCGGCCTTGTCCCCTTGCAGCAGGCTCTGCATTCTCTGTGTCAGGGGCAGCTCGTACGCATCATTGCTGTAACAAGTAGAGAAGGGGCTCATGGATACACCGGTCACCGCATGGACCGACAAATAATTTTTTTAACACAAAATCAAAAATGATGTTGTGTTAGAGATGGACGGAGTGACGAATGAACAAAAACTATACTGTATACCCCTCGGCATACTTCCTAATGCTGGGGGTGTAACTAGACCAGGGGGCCGTTTCACTAAACTTTGTACGATTATAATGTTAGTAAGTGCAAAATTATTAGTCTGTAAATTTTACATTAACAATATTTTCTTGTAAACAATTATTGGATTTAAATTTATTGAGCATAGGCTGCATATGTTCAATAAATGTAAATCCATCAATTAAAATTTCCAGACGATCCTAAATTTGGACTTTGGACATTTTAATAGTACAAAGTTTAGTGAAATGGACCCCTGGTGAATAAAAGCTAATGCATATTGCAACAGATACAGGCAGATTTTTGGAGATCAACTGCCCATGAAATTTGAATGAAGTTACAAAATTCTGGGTGGTTGTCACTCACTCACTGATGTCTCATTAAACATTCAAACTTGCTCAGCGAGAACTCTTAAACCCTTACGATGCTAAATTAAATTTTATCGCCTGCTGTTTATTTTTTTATTTTCAATTTTGTCATCAACAAAGGAAACTAGAAATGTGGCTTGTCGGCATACGAATACCCCCACTGGCAGCCAAAGAAAACGAGGCATTTTTGATTATAAGCCATTTAGCCGAGCGTTAAGGTTTGAAATGCATCAAGTTTGTGACCTTGACCCTGGGCATAGTGTGATAATCCATGCATCGGTGTAGAAGATATAGAGCGGAAGGGAATTTCAATAGGTTTGACCTTTGACCTTCAACAGTGACCTTGACCTTGGACGTAGGTGCGTGGTTATTGATCGCGACACACCTTCTCATCATGAGAAACATTTGTGCCAAGCCATTTGGGAATATCAATATTTTTGACCTTTGACCTTCAACTGTGACCTTGACCTTGGACGTAGGTGCGTGGTTATTGATCGCGACACACCTTCTCATCATGAGAAACATTTGTGCCAAGCCATTTGATAATCCATGCTTCGGTGTAGAAGATATAAAGCGGAAGGGAATTTCAATAGGTTTGACCTTTGACCTTCAACTGTGACCTTGACCTTGGACGTAGGTGCGTGGTTATTGATCGCGACACACCTTCTCATCATGAGAAACATTTGTGCCAAGCCATTTGATAATCCATGCATCGGTGTAGAAGATATAGAGCGGAAGGGAATTTCCAACAGACCGACAGACCGACAGACAGACAGACAGACCGACCGACCGACCGACCGACCGACCGACCGACTGACCGACCGACAAGCTGACTCCTATATACCCCCAACAAACTTTGTTTGTGGGGGTATAATGATACTAAAATGCTGCCAAACCAAATTATTACCGAGTAAAAATACAAAATATGAAACAACAGCAGACGATAATTTTGGTTCCCGCATTCTAAGGGTGGACGGCCTGCCTGTGGAACATATAGAGACTGGAGTCACCAAGTTTTAGATTATAAAGGTTTATACCAATGGAAAAATCATTTATTTATTTAACCATTCCTACGCTGTTGACGGAAATTGCCGTCTGCTGTTTTTCATTTTTGCTTTAATTCTTAACAAAAAACTGGTTTTGACAGCACATGAGAATCGTCTCCACTGGAGACAATTCTCATGTGCTGTCAAAACCAAGTTTTTGTCGAGAAATATTGAAAATAAAACATTTCCAGCAGACGACAACATTTAATTCAGCGTTGAACCCGAAATCCCGCTATAGCGGTTTATGTAAAAAGTGCAGATCCAGATGAGCCGGCTCGTAACGAGCCGTCTCATCAGAATCTGCACTTTTTGCAAGTAATTTTCATATTTCTTAGAACAAAAAACACACCCCCTTTTCATAAATGGACAAATCTGAAAAATGGTGTATTACAGTCTATGACTAGCCAAGGTCATTTTATGCCAGGTTACACAAGCACCTGCATTAATCTTACCCAAATTATCAACATTTCTGAACATCTATTGACAATGCCAACTTGATTATCTGTTTGTTTGTTTGTTTGTTTGTTTGTTTGTTTGTTTGTTGGGGTTTAACGGCCTATCAACAGTAAAGGTAATTTAAGGCCTGGTCAATGGGTTTAGTACTAAATCCCATATATTACCTGTACAAGTACATATGCATGTTCAAGTACATGTGCAAATGGGGGGAAAATCCCAAAATCAGAACTGAATATTTACAATAACAAAACTATATATTCAGCCCTGAAATCAGAATAATCCTCATCTGATGCCACGTCCTCGCCACACCAGAATCACTTGGCCCCTCCCAAAAGCAGTAGGATCAGTAATAATCTTACTACTTTTATAATGGGCAATAACCCAATTCAACTCCCAGGCAACTAAAGAGCCAAAGATAAAAACGAACCTGAGTGCCAAACCAGGCAAATCGTGATTCCTATAAGGAGGAACCCATACCGTTAATTTACGCTGTCTCATTCGCCCGATCACCACCCACTACAGCACAGCTCAAGCTCAGTCAATCAAGCTGCTTGATTTCAAGCACAATATTCAATTATTTTGAAGTAAAGAAATGTACAAATATTGGTAAGATTAGCGCACACAGCAGTGAAACAGGGTCAAATCCCATATGGATGGGGAAAAAATCTCAAAATCAGAACAGAAAATTTACATAAAAATTATATATTCAGCTCTGGAATTAGAATAATCTGTAGCCTATTTCAACAAAATTGCAAAGTACACTTCGAGAGAGAAATTTTCAACGTAAGGATGAAATTTATTAATTTTATTATACTGAATTTATTACATTATCACAGACATTTTGGCTGTGATAATGCAATAAATTCAGTATAATAATTCTGCATACGTTTAATTATCAAATGTATGCAGTCATTAGTTCTATATGAAATAATGCATTTCAGGAAATATAAATAATACTCCCTTATGAACCCCATCGTTAAATTACCATTCACATGCTCCAAACCTGCCGGCCGCACGGAACTAGCATAAAGACAGAGTACTGATATGGTGCCTTCACCCGAACAACACCAGATCACTTCGCGCCTGGTGTTAATCACAGCATACCTGTAGAACATATTGAGATTGGAAGCGCCACGTTTCGGCACATAGTGCCATGGATGTAGCTCCAGAGATGGCTCCTCTATGACGGGCGGGGAAATCAGGGAAAACATCAGTGCCAGAAGGACGAATACAACGGGCAGCACAATCTGTACAACAAACAGACGATACTCACATTTTTGGTAACAAATATGAATGGGATTTTGTGCATAAGAACATGTGCGATATCTCATGAAAAACATTTACAAAATTTATATTTTCTGTAATTACATCAAAAGTTGACGAGATTTTCATGGCAAATATGTAATTTTATATATACAGTGTGTCCTAAAAAACAGAGACCTAATTCAAATAGATACAACTTTTTTATTTCAAGACATTTAACCGTTCCTGTTTCAGAGAAAACTGTGGACTGTCTTTCCTAGTGTATATTTAGCTTAGCAGATAGGCTCAACACAACAAGTGACATCACCAACGTCATTTTTTTGTATTCTGCTAAAAGTCGTAAAATCTACGAAAGTGTCCAACATCAATAATTCAGCGACATAGTGTTTCCAGGCCACTTTTTAAAGAAAGGATAACTACAAACTGTCTGAAAACATGAATAGGATTATAAATCATTGGAATGTGTTATAAAATGGACACAAATAGTAGACACTTGTACTTTAAATCAGACAAGCTATGTAGGAGCACAATGAAATATCACTCCATATTCTGAAAGTCATGAATGAATCAAAGTAGAAGAGATGTGTATCAACCATAAACTCAAATAAATCATGGAACAGGGTAGGATGTGTGTATGTCATGTGTGCATATGTGTGCATATTGTCGTAAGACCTGCTTGGTCAGAATGCATTCAACCATAAAAAATTCAAATTTAACGTAATAATAATAGATCCAAGATCAATCGTATTGTGGAACCTGACTTTTCCAAACGTCATTAAAGTAGAAGAATGCCTGATATTCGACCCTTAGTCCAAACATATTTAACACTTCCTACGCTGTTGACGGAAATTGCCGTCTGCTGTTTTTCATTTTTAGCTTTAATTCTTAACAAAAAACTGGTTTTGACAGCACATGAGAATCGTCTCCACTGGGTTTTGTCGAGAAATATTGAAAATAAAACATTTCCAGCAGACGACAACATTTAATTCGCGAAAATGTTTAAAATTCAACAAGGGAGGTAACTGGATAATTTTGAACATTTGTGATATATCCGTATTACTCTTTGAATATTCATAACTTTCTTTAAGGGTACATACACAGTAAAATTGGTGAACATGCATTCATTCAATTAAACAAATTACAGCTATTTGAATTAGGTCCCCATTTTTTTGTGACACCCTTAAGTTCATCGAGTGGTGTAAAAATGTCCATATTTATACATATACATTGTATGTCATATTCGTTGCATAAATACAAATATATACATGTATATATATTTGTATAAAATGGGCTTTTGCAGTGTATTAAAGGTACATGCCCACTCAGTAGGCACAAAATGTTCTTTATAGGAATTAAATAAGTGTATAATTATGTCACTATTCAACCAGTTCTAAACATTACGAGTGCCCGCTATACAGATATAATCATTTAGTAATATTTATCTTACCGATAGTGACGCGAGTTCGTATCAGGCTATTTTCATATGCAAATGAGGCATGGTATTTTTTAATTATTTATACTAATTAAATGTGTCAACTGAAAATATTTTTTTTCAACAGATTATAAAGTCTGATAATTGCACATCAAACAATAAATACAGAGAATAAATAGTAATGTCCGTTAACATTTTAAAGAAACACGGTTACATGTATCGCCCCTGACATCAGTTATAAAATGCATACTAATGCCAATCAATACGTGGGGTAATGGTGAATGAATGTTTATTTGGCCAGAAAATGTCTCAGATGATGTCTGATATAAAGAACATTTTGTGCCTACTGAGTGGGCATGTACCTTTAACACAGTGCATCGATTGTCCAAAACACACCATACTGCACATGTTCAATATGTGTATAAGACATGTGTTAAGTTTCACATTGATTGACAGAAAGCTGTCAGAGAAGTTGACTACACAAACTGTATACCCTATACAAGATTGTTTACCCTATACAAGATTGTTTACCCTACAAGATTGTTTACCCTATACAAGATTGTTTACCCTATACAAGATACCCTCAGAGCTCCAGTTAAGGTGCTTAATTTGACAAAATATACAAGGTATTTTTCTTAGTTCTTCACCAAAAATGGCAAGTCGGGAGTGCTTTAGAATCGTCTCAATGAGACGATTCTAAAGCACTCCCAACTTCCCATTTTTTGTGAAGAAATAACAAAATCCCCTCCCCAAAGTTTATCAAATTACGCACCTTAACTGGAGCTCTGACCCTATACAAGATTGTTTACAAAAGTGTAGAGAAATGGCTAAGTTAAAAAGGCAGGATATATTTAGTAAACAAACACCATGGTGCACATGTTCAATATGTTTTTTTGTTTGTTTGTTTATTGCTGTTTAACGGCCTATCAACAGCTAAGGTCAATGGGTTCGATCCTGTATTTAACCTGCTGCATTGGGGGGGAAAATATGTGTAGAAGACATGCGTAAAGTTTCAGATCGATCAACAGAAATATGTCAGAGGAGTTAATAACACAGACTCTATACCATATATAAGATTTCATGGATCTAAGACATAGGCATAATGCCGATTCACTTACAATGGACAAGGGGTTGTTGGGTGGGTTGGGTTGTGGTGGTCGCACGAAAAATAAAAAGAATTATCTTAATTATGCACAGAAGTATATGTTGTTACCACTCATTGGAACCTTTGACGGTTCCAATGAGTGGTCACAACACATACATTGATAAAACCTTGAAATTGTTCTCTTCGCGGACAGGCCGTGGCATAGGGGATATGGTATTGGACTTCAATACATATACAAGGTTGCATGCAAAAGTGTATAAAAAATGACTAAGTTGAAAAGGCCGTATTTTTTTGTGAAAAAATATTTCTTTCGTCATAAAACATCACGGTGCACATGTTCAATATGTGCAGAAGACATGAAATTTCAGATCGATTGACAGAACGCTGTCACAGGAGTTGATTACACAAATTCTATACAAGATTGTATGCAAAAGTGTAGAAAAAATGGCTAAGTTGAAATTTTTGTGATTTATTTTTACTGCCAGCAACTAGTTCTAGGGCAAAGCACGATATATAAAACAGAAGTACAGCTTAACATACAGATTGGCTGAATTTATATGTACAGTGACGTACAGTTATGATTCTCATCAGAAGCCTACCTCACAGAGAAATCCCTTCTTACTGCGGCGGACATGGTGGAATCGCTTCACGAAGATGGCCACAAACTGTCGGAAAGTCAGCTGCCAGCCCGTGACCTGCGTGTGCCGACTATGGGAGAAACCGTTGTCCCCATACTCACTGATGGGCCCCGATATTACAGAGTCTGAAATAGGAATAATAATAATTTCATCCCTATACTAATTTTCGGATGTGTAATCTTTTAAAGAATAAAAATACTGACAAATGCTGCAGATCCTGATGAGACGGCTTGCTACAAGCTGGCTCATCTGGGTCTATAATGTTTGCACATGTTCGCTTTATTTTGTTCTCAAAAATATGAAAATTACTTTCAAAAAGAGCAGATCCTGGTGAGACGGCTCGTTACGAGCCGGCTCATCTGGATCTGCACTGTTTGCATAAACCACTATAGCGGGCTTTCGGGTTCAAAGGGTTAAGGTCTATATGGTTGAAAGGGCTAAGATATTGTGTGTATGTTTGCATGAGTAGACTCATAGAATCCTCTGTTGTATTAAAACTCAAGTCTGTTACGTTGTTAGACACATATTTTGCGACTGCAGAACTGAGGCTTATTTGTTGCCGTTCTGGATCCAGTCACAATGGTACTGCCCATCGACCACTTACTTCACAACTTACATGCAAACCAGTATATTTTTAGGGGTGCTATACAAGCCAACATATGTCTTGTTGGATTCATTTACAAAATACATTACAGACATTCAAAAATCATCATAGGAAAATTCTCATATCTGATTGTCACAGAAGAACTGGTGAATTTGCGAAGTGTAGTCCCATTTCATCTGTCTGGAGACAAGTTTCAGTTCAAAGGTATGCATGATGGATTCAGATACATGTAGTGCATACTTTATTATAAGCAAATACGTGACAATGCATTGGAAACCTCATTCTAAAGCAACATGTATATATGACAACATTTGGTAATGGCATGCAATTCATTGATTCTGGTTTTACATCTGTTCAATAGGAAGACAGGGGTGTCGGAACAGGTCCAGCAACTGCCGAATCATATTTGTAATTCATGTATAAAAAACCGCAATGTAAATATTTTTCTGCAATTTTTCTCATTTCTCATCAAAAGTGTATGTTGTTACCACTCATTTGAACAGTCTCGGCTAGACGGTTCAACTGAGTGGTAACAACATAAACTTTGGGTGGATACCGGGGGCACCCAGTAGATTCGCCGGATCAATTTTATGATGCTTCCGGCGCCCCTGCAAGATCATCCACAGATGGGAGTAATGGCAAGTGATATCATTCGACCATTGAAATGTCAATTGAAAGTAGTTTTCGATTCTAGATGGATGATGATACAATTTCAATGTGTAATACATCAATTAAATATTAGCCAACATGTAGTTGGTTAACATGGTTAATGAATAGCTAATTACCTGAAACATACGAGACACGCCATGTGATTTTGTACAAGATTTACGATATTTTCTGTAAATTCCGTCGAAAGCTGACAAAATATTGAGAGCAAATGTGGAATATAATTCCACATTTGCTATGAAATTTTTGTCAACTTTTGACTAGGTATAAAATCACATAGGTCGTCTCATGTGTCTGTCATAAATCTCATGGGTGGTCGCATAGACACATGGATGTCATAGACACATGGATGTCATTGTGATACATACATATATATATGCAAATAATAATTCCATATAACAAGCTATATGAAGTACAAGAAGAAAATAGCAATTGAAGAAATTATCGCAAAATTCATGCATAATACTACGGAGCCCCGCAGGGACATAGAATTCTTTTTTTTTATGAATTCGTTCTCACGAAATAACAATTTGTTCCCTCAATTTAACAATTCGTTTCCACGAAATAACAATTTGTTCCCTCAATTTAACAATTCGTTCCCATGAAATAACAATTTGTTCCCTCGGAAACGAATTGTTAATTCGTGGGAACGAATTGTTAAATATTGAGGGAACAAATTATCATTTTGTAAGAACGAATTGTTAATTCGAGGGAACGAATTGTTATATCGTGGGAACGTGGGAACGAATTGTTAATTCGAGGGAACGAATTGTTAAATTGAGGGAACAAATTGTTATTTCGTGGGAACGAATTAATAAAAGAAATTCCATGTCCCCTGCGGGGCTCCGTATAATACAGACAGACAGCCACAAAAAACCCTGCAGGCGACAGTGTCATTTATATTTATTGCATGTCGCATGCACTGAGCCAAACTTACAATATACATGTGCATAGCAGAAATAGCAGGACATTGAATGCAAGAAAATATCAGATATGAAGGTTAATTGTCTCATTTCACAATTCTCAGACATTTTATTACTTTTTTTCCTTAAAATAAATCAAAATAAACAACTGTTGAACCAGGAAACAGATTGGGCTTAATGACCTAGCAACATCTAAGGGCAAGGTAATATGCAGCTAAGATTATATAGAGACGAGGCCCCGTAGTCAATTCTCATCCGAAAGGACAGGGGGTGGAGATACTAAGAAAATATTTGATGAGTTCAGTGCATGAAGGGGCTAACTCCATTATGGAGTTAGCCCCCTTCATGCACTGACCTCTGACCTCTTCATTGTATTCATGTGTGTGATGGGATTGCAATAAATGAAATGAATAGATTTAACGTCATATAGGGGTGGGACCACATCTGATAGACCAGTGGGATGGAAATACTATGAAAGTATTTTTCATGCTCTAGGGTAGGTTTTGAACTCACAACCTTCAGTATTGAAATCATGTATTCTACCCCTGAGCCACAGCCCATCCCGAGATGGGATCAAAACCATGAACTGTAGCCGATTTCATCAAAATCTAGCAAAGTATACTTTGAGGGAGTAATCATTGATTTTTCAGAAATGCATTATTTCATACAGAACAAACAATTGCACATATTTGATGATTAAAACTATGCAGAGTTATTATACTGAATTTATTACATTATCACACTCAAAATTGGCTGTGATAATGTAATAAATTCAGTATAATAAAAATTAATAAATTTATTCTAAAATTGAAAATTTCTCCCTCAAAATATACTTTGCTAGGAGCTAGGAAAGTATACTTTGCAATGTTGGTGAAATAGGCTACAGATTCCAATGATCTAGCACTAGACTATCTACCCATCCCTGTAATTAATCTCAGTGTGTGAGACAAATGTGCCAGTGTGGAAATGGTTGAAACTTTGCGAAAAGAAACAATCACCTATATCAATATATATACCTAACAGGGGTCTTCCTGTTACAGCAGCAAAACAGAATGTTTATATACAATGGTGTTAGTAGTTATGCACAATTCAGGCTTTCAAAACAAACATCGGAATAATTTTCAATAAGTTATTAAAAATTTAAAACATTTTTTTATAAATAAAGTCAAACGTTGACAAATGTATAAATGTATATGATGTACTCTTGTCAACTCTTGACGCCATTTACGGAAAATATTGTAAATTTTGTAAACGTATTTCATGAAATTACGCAGATGTCCGAAGGTACAAAATCACGTGGCGTGTCTCATATAGACCAGAATGCACCTGTATCGGGAGAGTTCCATACATTCAGCACTTAAGTCACAAAAACGTTCTGCATTGAAAGACAGTGTCCTCATCAGCATGCAGGTATCCTTACTGCACCAGGAGCACATATCATTAAACTTTGTACTCTACAAATCTTCATACGAATATTTTTATAATTTTACTTCACACATTAACCCTTAGACCGCTACACACAACAATTGTCGTCTGCTGTTGCTTTTATATCTTGCCTTATTTCTCAATAAAAACATGTTTTGACAGCACTTTAGAATCATTTCCAACGGAAATGATTCTAAAGTGCTGTCAAAGCATGTTGTAAATTATTCTAAAGTGCGGTATAAGCATGTTGTAAACTATTCTAAAGTGCGGTCAAAGCATGTTTTTGATGATAAAAATGTAATATAGAAAATAAACAGGAGACGATAAAGAATTAAGATAGCGGTGTAAGGGTTACACTAATGTTCCCATATACTACCTATATGTTTTTCAAGCTGAACTAATCCACTAAAGATTTCTCAAAAATAGGCTCCTGATGCTATTTTAATTTTACACTCACAAACTTTGTGGTCGTACAAAGTTTAGTGAAACGGGTCCGAGGTGTAGAAAGGGTCCCGACAGCTGATCAGGACACTGTCATTCAGCCCCAGGTGTAAATCCCAGTAAGATTAAGGCATGACTTCTTAAGGATGGATTTATGGATTCATTAATTCATTGATTCATTGGCACATTCTTGCACAGGTTGAAGTAACGGACCGAGGTCTATAAATACATTAAATATGCCTAAAAGCATCAATAAATGAAAAAAAATAAGCTAAACAATTTTTTTTTACTCCATATGGAGGGAGTAAAAACAATTGTTTAGCTTATTTTTATTCATTTATTGAAGCTTTTAGGCATATTTAATGTATTTATAAGCCATGGTCCATTACTTCAACCTGTGCATTCTTGTTGTGGGAAACTTTCTCAGAACTACTGTCTGTTGCACATTATGATTTTGCTGCCGACAAACTTTTGGCTATTAAACACATTACATCTAGAAAATATTTACGGTAGCTGTATCACCCACCCCCAAAATAAAAAATTATTTGATGAAATTCCATCAAATATTGATATTATTGGGAAAAAATAATTTTCCACATTTTGGAATCTGTGGACTGATTTTCAATCATCATTTCCACGCTATCTAGCTAGGTTTCAGTGTTAATTTCTAAAATACTTAGACGGAATTTCATCAAAGAATTTATTTTAAGGAGGGTGACTTTTATTAATGAAAAAAAGTACTTATTTAGATTTAATGTGATTAATAGTCAATAGTTCGTCTGAAAAACGTGGAACAGATAGTGGGTCTCATTTCCAAGGAGACAATTTATGACTCTGGGTCCGTTCCCCAGAATAAGTCTGGGGTATTGTGAGGGACACAGGCAGTTTGAGGTGGGAATATGTCCCCAGTGCTCACACCAGTCCCAGAGCTGGTTCAACTTTATTTACACATTTTGGCACACGGCTTCTGATGGTGGTTTCCAATGTAAACATGTCTGCTGAGCTCAAAAATACATTTCTTAAAAATACAAACCTGGCAGTTTTTTTCACAAATCGAGGGTCTTTTAGGGGACCCCCATTTTTTTAGTCATGAACAGTACAAGAGAAACAAACATTGATTTCAGACATGTTGTGTCATTTTCTAAAATTTAATAACACCATTGTTTGAAATAAACATAAATAATGACGTTTTTGTGGGTTTTGTACACTTTTTACCAAATTTGAGGGTTGCATAGGATCCACAAAATGAGTTAGTCACGTTTTACTCATATCGACTACTGGTTCAAAATGGACCCATGTACCGTTCACTGCATGCATAAAATATTGAAAACAATGATTTTGTTGATCCTTGAGATATATTGAATACATTAAATCAATTTGACATGTAAAATAATCAGCACAAACCATTATTTTTAGTCATGTATGTAAATTGGTAATACATGTATAGGTCACCAATTTTGAGAATTCTCATTTTGTAAATAAGTTTGTGACAAATTATGATACGAAAGTGTGTAATATGTCGAGATATATGTTTTCATGGTCACGGATCATAAGTACACTTTCAATTTGATTGGATGCATCCCCGAGTCATGAATATGCAAATTAAGCATTAAATTAATTAAAAAAAACATGTTTATTTTCACATATCGCTATAAAATAATTATAAACGCGTATTTTATAGTTTTTTTTTATCTCTGGAACAAATTATGCTATCTTTGTGTATTTTTATATTTTATTACAAAAATAACTGATCCATTGATGAACTATTATAGTTTATCCCGTCAACACAGTGCGTATGTGCCGTGAAACACGGTGCCGTGAAACATTTTTGATATCCAGTCAATACTATTTTTGCATTTTACAGCCATTTGTAGGTGTTGACGGGATAAATAGAATAGTAGGTTAGTGCCGTGTATGGGGAAAAAATATCTGGCGCGGCACAGGAAACGGGATGTGCTCGGCAGAGCCTCGCCCATCCCGTTTCCTGAGCCTTGCCAGATATTTTTTCCATTCACGGCACTAACCTACTATTCTCTATCTATTTTCCTTATTTCTGAACCAAAATATATGTTGTGACCACTCATTTGAACCGTCTCGGCGAGACGGTTCAAATGAGTGGTCACAACATATACTTCTGATGAGAAATAAAGAAATTCTTGAGCCTTGCCGGATATTTTTTCCCATTCACGGCACTAACCTACAATTCTCTATGTATGTTTATGCCAATGAGATACTGCGTCGCATAATAGTTTCATCAGCAACTATTCTCAAATATTTTTTTCACTTGACAGGAGATTAAGTTGTCTAATACTGTATTTCCATGGTCATAATGTCAATATGTATTTTATATAATGATAAATACGATTGTGATTATATTGGATATATTCCCGAATCATTAATAACGGTATGTAAATTAGGCAGAAAATAAATAAAACATGTGTCCTTATTAATGCAAGTGGTTATGCAATATAATGTAAGCATATTTTGCATATGATCTGTGTCATGACATAGTAATACACAGAGCTGGGTGGACTTCATTTACACTTTCTGACAAACGGGTTTTATGATTGTTTCGAATGTAACAAGAAACGAGGCAAAGCCACGAAGGCCAGGTTTTTTCCAAGTATAGACACTTGTATAACATAATTATACCCACTTTTTGTAGACTAGATGGCCGTGGCCTGCATGTCACGCCTTGGGGCGAGGCATGGACACTAAAAAAAGAGATGTAGTAGATGGAAAAACTTTAACCAAAAAACTTTAACCGGACACACGGACGTACGGACGGACGGACGGACATATGCCAAAATGCCGACTATATCGCGCTTTCCGCAAGCGGATGCGACAATGATGATAAACACCCATGTGAAGTATCAAGGTAATGGGTGAAGCAGTTGCAGAGATATACTACACGAAAAAACTTTAATAAAAAAATTCAAAGTAATTTGACCTTGACATTGGGCACAGGGGCCGCACCGTTGGGGGGTAGAATGAAAATATGGATGATGATAAAGTTTCGAGGTAATGGGCGAAGCAGTTGCAGAGATATAGTATAACAAAAAACTTTAACCAAAAAACTTTAACCAGACTTACGTTAAAAAGTTAACGTTGAAAATGGCTAAGTCAATTACGTAGAAATAATAGGTCAAGGTAAAAAAAATGGTCACATGTTGGATAGTTGTATGTGGTGGGCACCCCTTGGTTATGAAGCTGTGAATTAAGTTTGGTGGTCCTAGGTGGTACAGTACCAAATAAATGGACTTAAACACGAAAACTTAACATTGTAAATGCGAAAAGTTAACATTGAAAATGGCTAAGTCGACTGTAAGGGAAAAATTGGTCAAGTTCAAAAAAAGGAAACATGTTGGATAGTGATATGTGGTGGGCACCCCTTGGTTATGAAGCTGTGAAAGTTTTCTAGTGGGCCTCGTTGTCCTTTCATGTGTCATTTTCAACAAAACAGAAACATATGTATGCAATTTATCGAAGTAGTTATACCACGGTAGTGTATGTAATAAACACCATTCTTAGGAATAAAATTGTGTAATGCATTATCGTATGTGCCATGTAATTCTAAAGCGTGAGGGTCACATAGGGATTCCAATTATGTCCATTGACAGTCAAATGCCTATTTAAGAACATTTTATCATCCGAAAGGTTTTATTTCTATCCATCCAATTGCTTCAGTGTTTTTTTATTTGTGTCACACATTCATTGAAGGATAATTTGGATTTGGTATACTGTGATACTATTAGAGGAATTTGGCACAAATGAGGGTCTTACAGGAAAAAAACTGAACAACAGCGTTTTCGCAAGTCACAATTTATTTAGTGAAAGTCGTCACAGTTTAACATATTAACAAGACTATGTGGATTTACTATCACAAAGGCCAAGGTAAGTCACAGTTGCATTGCTCATGTCTCTGCTGTGCGGGCACATGTACACACACTAATATGGTAATTTCTCAACTCTTTGCATGCTGGGAAACTTGTGGGCTATAAATAACTGTTCAAAACTAGCGGACAAGAATTCATCATATTTTCTTGTATTTCTCCCCGTAAATCTCATGAATATGTCTTGGAATTTCATTAGAATTGAGTCCTGAGGACTCAATTCTAATGAAATTACAAGACATATTTACAGAGAAAAATAAAACATATACTTCTAATTCGTTTGGTGGATATTTTCGCCGCTATCTAAGCATACAAAGAGTTAATAACATAAGGAATATGGGATCATTTGACAATACGACTGTGTCCGTCTGTAAGTTTGTGTGTAATGTACACATCAAATAATGTATACTACATTCCTAGAGCATTCAATTAATTGGATTATTTTGCACATGAGCTACGCATATTAAATGCATACATAGTATACACGTTGTACATATTTTATCATAATGAATAGAACTTAAAATTTGGTTTACATTTCATTATATACTTGGCATAGTAATTCTTACTTGGCTAAAACAATTTATTACGTTTATAATGAGTGTCGTTCTTCAGTTTGCATCACGTATTTTAACAGGATATACACATTTAATAAGATACATGTTCATCAACATGTTCAATCATTGACAACACGGTGATCTACACTGGTTACTACTAAAACACAATATATATAGATTGCTAAAGTGAGGCACAAGTACTTGTATAGCTTCATCACGCACACACAGTGTAAACTGGAGATATAGGTGCCACAGATGAGAGTGTTATGTTTATCAGAATCAACTTGCGTCATGTTTGACATCATTATTTCCAGTGGGGCTTTCATTAAATCCACCCTAAAGTGTTAGTGGATGTTGATGGTATATGTTGCAAGAAATATGTTAATACATGTATGCAGATATTATGGTCATACGGATAAAAAGTAAAAGAACAACTATGGTGAATAATTGCGAAACAATTTGTTCTTGTTCTGGACGTGCTTCAGATAATTGTCTACAGTGACTGTATAAAGACTTTACAAAAATGAATGTTAAGTGACCAGTTGGAAGCAGCAGAATTAAGATAATCTATTGCAATGTTAAGAAATCTACAATGCTATTAGACGTTTAGTGAATGCAAATCTACTTATATTTGACGCCAGTTGGTTCTGAAAACATGCCGTCCAATACTCGGAGAAGGAAATTTACATCTACCTCTACATACTACACAACCTAACATAGTGTGCCTTTCATTGAGGCTAAAGGATCAAATAAACTGTAAGATTCAATTACATTAATAGTTGAATATATCAGCTTGTTTCACAATATGAATGTGTACCATGACGACTCACAAGCTTATATCTTTACAACATAATTCTTATGGCGGGTCACATACATTTATACATCTATGAACATTATTTGCAAAGGGAATGGCATGCACCAAATAATGAATCAAATATAGCAAATAGAACAAGAGTGCCGCAAGTCGCAAAATACGCCCGTCGAATATGGGCCAGACAGCGAAGATGCAGAAATGTGAAGCTGTCACCAAGGCAAGAAACATTAATGAGAAAATGAAAGTCTATAGCATTATTTCTTCATCTCGTTGTGCTAAACATGTATACTAATTTAGGCAGAGATAGAAAAGTAGAGTTTAAAGCAGAAATGATAGGGAATTGGATACAATAACGTAGAAAAAATGGCTAAATTAAAAAGGTGATATTTTTGTTAAAAAATATTTTTTCGGCATAAAAACACCAAGGTGCACATCTTCAATATGTGTAGAAGACGTGTGTATAGTTTTAGAACGATCGACTGTAAAGGTTTCGGAGGAGTTGTGTACACAAACGCTGTACCGTATATAGAATTGTATAGAAAAATGTAGAAAAAATGGCTAAGTTAAAAAGGTGATATTTTTGTTAAAAAATATTTTTTCGGCATAAAATCACCAAGGTGCACATCTTCCATATGTGTACATGTAGAAGACGTGTGTATTGTTTCAGATTGATCGACTGAACGGTTTCGGAGGAGTTGTGTACACAAACTATGCACTTTTTCTGTCAGCCGCCCGCCCAGCGGAAAAACATAATACGTACCGTTTTTTAAAAACGGTCGTATAAAAACTATGACCATGTGCCAGTGACTGTATTTTAACCAAGGTAGCTGCTAATCTGCCTATCAATGACATGCCAAAGCAACAAAATGCCGCATTGGAATTCGTATTTGAATGTTTTTTTTATAATGATATGAAACGATATAATACATAGAGGATATTCATATTTTTGCAACGAATATGACATATATATTCATCGAGATGAACATATATGTCATATTCGTTGCAAAAATATGAATATTCTATTTATTATATACCGCTCCATGGAAATTAGCAGTTTTTTAGACTGTGTACGGTAATGAATGTGTATTTGCAGCCTATTTGCATTGCAGTCCAGCACTGCAGGTGCACGTTATGAATATAGATAGCGGAAGTAGTCGTATTTTCACCGGAAGATGTCTATTTCATCGATGAGAACATATGACTTTTATTTACATGACGTTTATGTACGACGTTTATGTATGTAACCATTGTATCACAATCGTCTTTATCTTCATCAAGATTACCACTTTCCAGAACCTGACATATGCTACTAGGTACCTGCTCCATGTCGTACCATATGATGTGATAAGTCCCATCGCAAAAGTCACATCCATGACGTTCTGGTATACGTTTAACAGATGTAGGATATTGATATATATGCATTTCACAATACATTCATGAGTTTGTGAAGTATGTTATGTGATGTGTTTAAATGATGAATTTATGCCGTTGCTGTATGTGCGACTTGGAGATGAAATCATTATAAAACCTTGCGTTGAAACAGACAGACGGGTGGACGTAAACAAGAACTTTGATTTGCGAAACAGCGCTGCTCAGATTGCCGTCATGTAAGAACTTCATTTTATGCAAAATTTCTCTAATTATAATCACAATAAACTCAATCCAGATCATCCTTCATTGATTATGTGCCATGAATAAAACAATAACCCTGAAATAAATGACTAGAAACAAAACATTTCGCAAGACAAAACGTTATTGTTTGTTTGTTTGTTTATTAGTGTTTAACGGCCTATCAACAGCTAAGGTCATGTAAGGCCGGGGAAACGGGTTCGATCCCATTTTAACCTGCTGCATTGGGGGGAAAATCCCAAAATCAGAACGGAATATTTACATCGAGAACAAATATATTCAGCCCTGAAATTAGAGTAACCTGAATATGATAATGCATGATACAATGTGCATTCTTTTTTAAGAATGGTGTTTATTATATGCATAAGTACTGATAAATGTCATACATAAATTTCTGTTTTGTTGAAAATGTGAAAATTTCTACTCGGCTTGTGTTTTTATGAATTGGATTCTTAAACTCAGCAGACATTTTTACATTAGAACAACCATCAAATCCCGTGTGCCAGAAAGTGTATGTACAATGCACACATTTAATATCTGTATATCATGTACTACAACAACCAATGAATTAAATGCATTATAAATGTAGCATACATTATTTGTTGTGTACAATATAAATGAAAGTATAAAAGGACACACTCGTACAGACGAATTGTACATATTAATTACTCTTTTTAATTAAGAAATAATTCCAGCACAAAAATATTTACACAATTCCCTAACATTTGATTGGCTCGTAGCAAGTCTCTGTCCAAAATTTATATCCCAGTAAACTCCCATGCCGAACTACTTTCCGTAACCGTGAGGCGCAGTTAAAATAATTCTTAAGAAAACGGAAAATAAACTCATTTTCTTGATGAATTTATGTCAAATGCTGGAATTATAAGGAATGAATTGCCTTATTGTGGAATTTATCGGGGATATAAACTTGGAAAAGTCGCGGGAATACTGGACGAGGTCTTCCGGCCTTCGTCCAGTATTCCCGCGACTTTTCCAAGTTTATACCCCGATAAATTCCACAAAAAGGCCATTCATTCCTATAATAACCATAGTAATGGTGTGTATATGTGGCCACAAAGCAGAGATATGAGAAATGCGCACAAACTTACTTGGCCATTGTGACAGTAAAGACGCATTTTCTTGCTCATCTGTATGTAAAATTGAAATCCCTGTGTGATCCTCACATTTAGAATACTCAGGTCTCTATATCACTGCAATCGAATAATCGCTAGACATAGATAGTAATCATATAAGTATTTGCACCACAAATGTTGCTGTCAAATTTAAACATAGCATTCAATCTGTGACGAGTTTCATAACTTTCACAAAATAAATTGTGATTTGCGAAAACACCGTAACTCGGCTTGCTTTCCTGTAAGAACGTCACTTGGTGCCAAATTCCTCTATTATTAATCACAATATATTCTATTCATATTATCCTTACTTGAATATGTGACATACATAGAAAACACTGAAACATTTGGATCAAAATAATAAACGTTTCGCATGATCAAACGTCATGGAATAGGCATTTGACTTGACATAATTATATCCCTATGTGACCCTCACACATTAGAACCGTATGGCAATATGATAATGAATTACACAATTTGTATTCCTAAGAATGGTGTTTATTATATACACTACAGTGATATAACTACTTCGATAAACTGCATACGTATACATGTATTTCTGTTTTGTCGAAAATAATAAGTTACAAATTAGGGACCATAGAAAACCCTCAAATTGTGAAAAATCTGCTAGGTTTGTGTTTTTACGAAATGTATTTTTGTACTCAGCAGTCATTTTGACATTGGGAACGACCATCAAAACTTGTGTGCCGGAAAATGTAAATAACATCAACCCAGCAGTGTGTATTAATTAATAATTCCAGCACAAAAATATTTACACAATTCCCTAACATTTGATTGGCCTGTAGCAAGTCTCTGTCCAAAATTTATATCCCAGTAAACTCCCACGCCGAACTACTTTCCGTAACTGTGAGGCGCAGTTAAAATAATTCTTAAGAAAACGGAAAATAAACACATTTTCTTGATGAATTTATTTCAAATGCTGGAATTATAAGGAATGAATGGCCTTTTTGTTGAATTTATCGGGGATATAAACTTGGAAAAGTCGCGGGAATACTGGACGAGGCCTTCCGGCCTTCGTCCAGTATTCCCGCGACTTTTCCAAGTTTATACCCCTATAAATTCCACAAAAAGGCCATTCATTCCTTATAATTCTAGACTCGGGGGATGCATCCAATCAAATTGAAAGTATATTTATCATGATCCTTGACCATGAAAACATATATCTAGACATATTACACACATTTGTATCATAATTTGTAGCAGGCGTATTGTGCTGATTATTTTACATGTCAATAATGTTTAATGTATTCAATATATCCCGAGAACCAACAAAACCATTGTTTCGCATATGTTATGCGTGTGGTGAATCATGATGGTGTGTTCTTTTTGAAGCAGTAGTTGATATGGGTAAAAAGTGACAAACTCATTTTGCGGATCCCTATGCAACCCTCAATTTGGCAAAAATTTAGAAAACGCACAATAATGTCATATTGTATGTCTATGTCAAACAATGGTGTTATTTTGAGAAAATGACACATCATGTCTGAAATCAACGTGTGTTTCTCTTGTACGGATAATAACTAAAAATAACTATAGGTACAACATTGATAAATTGTGTCCGAAGAGTTATGCTTATTATGGTACCAATGGTGTAGGCCCTACATCAGGGGTGGGAACAGCCCTAAATCGGTAGTGGGAACAGGTGGGAACAGCCCTAAATCAGGGGTGGGAACAGCCCTAAATCAGGGGTGGGAATAGTTCCACATGTAAAAGTGCACTTCCTATGTTAAAACACTAGTATTTTTCTGTAATTATCAGGATTCTAAAATCCTGATTTCAGGATATATCCTGAAAATTCCCAGCCCTGCTAAATGGACATTCTATACTGGTAGTGAAGTTAATAAGCCCTACTTTTTCATGACACTTCCCTTTGTTGAGGGGAATATTGTGGGTTATCAACAATATTCCCCCCAACAAGGGGACATTTATATACTACTCATGACACTCACCTATGTCCTCTTCGGCCATCCATAGATAACTGGGTCTTATGGATTATGCAACCAGTGTAGATCCAGATCAGCCAGTGCATCTGTACAGTCTAGAAACACCCAATCTGGATCTACATTGGTCACAAATCCCATAAGCCCAATTTCTCCAGTCACAACCACAAATATTCAATATGTGTGTTTTTCTTTATGGTATGTGAATGACCGATTTCAACCAAATTTAACCCTTTCACCCCTAAGTAACTGGAATAGATTTTCATATGTTCATTTTGCAACCAATCCAATCATCAAAAAGTGATTTTCAGACTAATCCATTTATGAAAAGGGGGTGTTTTTGTCCCAAAAAATATGCAAATTACTTGTCAAAAGTGCAGATCCTAATGAGACGGCTCGTCACGAGCCGGCTCATCTGGATCTACACTATTTGCTAATACCACTTTACAGGCCTGTGGTGTTAAAAGGGTTAACTTATCAAATCCATGGTATATTTTCTAATAAGCCCCATTTTATCACGACACTCACCTGTATCGTCTTCGGCCATGAGGTCGGTCTTGCTGTCCACACGTCCACCTCGGCGACCAAACAGAGATAATTTCTTCTTCCTGCGAAAACTCAGTCTCGATACCGACCTGGGGACCCGACCACCTAGAAAATGAAATGTGGCTGTGACTGGAGAAATGGGGCTTATGGATTTTGCGATCAGTGCAGATCCCGATCAGCCTGTGCATCCGCACAGTCTGATCGGGATCTGCACTGTTCACCATTCCATCAATGAAGCAAGCTAGCAAGTTATCAGGCTACTGGTGTTATTTCATCGGGAACTGCACTGGTCACAAAACCCATTAGCCCTATTTCTCCAGTCACAAATATAGACGGTATTGAAGCCCAGTGGTCTGACCATTATACCACAACCTTAGATAGGGGACTGGACCAACAACCTCTAGTCCGGTCTCCAACTACTACATCAGAACCCTACGGTGACGACTAAACCCAACAACCTCTGGGGGCCGTTTCACTAAGCTTCGTACAACTAAAATGTTTGTAAGTGCAAACTTATGACAGTCTGTAAATTTCACATTAACAATGTTTTCTTGGAAACAATTATTGGAATTACATTTATTGAGCATAGGCTGCATATGCAGCCTATGCTCAATAAATGTAATTCCATCAACTGAAATTTCCAGACGATTATAAATTTGCACTTACGAACATTTTAGTCGTACAAAGTTTAGTGAAACGCGCCCCATGTCTGCAAGTTCAACATGCTTTAACCACTAGACCATCTGTACACATATATACTCACCATCGGATATTTCCTCCAACTTGGACCGTTTCTTCTCGTCTGTGGGTTCATCCAGCCCCGTCTCCTCCGTCACCTTCAGGAATACCTGCAAATTGATTGATTGATCGACTGGTTGGTTGACTGATTGATTGGTTGTGTTGGTAGATTTATTGATTGGTTGATAGGTTGCCTGATTGATTGATTGATTGGCATGATAGATTGACTGATGAATGGATGGATGGTTGATTGATTGGTGTTTAACGGCCTATCAACAGCTAAGGTCATATAAGACCATGGGATGGATCCTTGTCTCATGGCCGCAACTATCACAGGCTTTTGGATCAATTCCTAGACTCCTGCAGTGATTAAATATTAATCTCAATGATCTACAATAATTCCAGCACAAAACTATTTACACAATTCCCTAACATTTGATTGGCCCGTAGCAAGTCTCTGTCCAAAATTTATATCCGAGTAAACTCCCATGCCGAACTACTTTCCATAACCGTGAGGCGCAGTTAAAATAATTCTTAAGAAAACGGAAAATAAACACATTTTCTTGATGAATTTATTTCAAATGCTAGAATTATAAGGAATGAATGGCCTTTTTGTGGAATTTATCGGGGATATAAACTTGGAAAAGTCACGGGAATACTGGACGAGGTCTTCCGGCCTTCGTCCAGTATTCCCGCGACTTTTCCAAGTTCATACCCCGATAAATTCAACAAAAAGGCCATACATTCCTATAATAAACTTGGAAAAGTCGCGGGATTACTGGACGAGGCCTTCCGGCCTTCATCCAGTATTCCCGCGACTTTTCCAAGTTTATACCCCGATACATTCCACAAAAAGGCCATTCATTCCTATAATGTCTCTAAACCGGACACCCTGGGGACCTCAAATAAACCGAATAAACTGACCAATCCACAAATTTCTTCTACCCACCTCTTCGAGACTGGTGTCCGATATACCGAAGCTGGATATCCCCAGGTTCCTGTGATTGGTCTCCAGTGCCTGGAATAGCTCCTGGAACCTGCCCTCGTGGGCGGCGTCGTCCGGTAGCTGGTAGGACAGTTCCGTCATGTTGTCTTCCACCATCGCGCACTCCCAACAAACTTCTGGATAAACGCCGTCACTTTCTTCACCGACAATCCTGGAAGATTGATGGAGATATTGACTTGGTATCATTTCAAAGAAGGAAAACAAAGGGAGGTAAAGGCCGTCACTTTCTTCACTGACAATCCTGAAGATTGATGGAAATATTGACCTGGTATCATTTCAAGGAAAACAAATGGAAAAATACCATCACTGTCTTTACTAGCAATCCTGTAGAATACACCCACACACCCAGATACAAAAATCATTTCACAACCTATCTAGGAAGGAAAGGGTGGGTGTGCAAAGAACATTGTTTATAAATGCTCTTTAATAGTTGTTTCACTGAAACAATCATACAATATTGATGGACATACTGAAAATAATTCTGAATAATAAACAACATGACTTGCTTCACTGATACTCTTACAAGATTGACGAACATACAGCTGTAAGTGCAATATTTGATTCATAAAATGCCTATCTATATACATGTATGTGGCTGTGACTGCAGAAATGAGGCTTATGTCATTTCTGACTAGTGTAGCTCCTGGGCAAATAGCACATTCCTGTATCCTGGTAACGATTTATATTGCTTGTTAGAAGCTTGACAGGTGTTTCATTGATGGAATGGCAAACAGTACAGATCCTGATAAGACTGTGCGGATGCACAGGCTGATCTGGATCTACACTGGTTGCAAAACTCATAATCCCCATTTCGCCAGTCACAACCACATATTAAAGAAAGTGAGGTATTCCTTGAATTCATACACTATTACATACCCATGCTGGCTCCCTCCCTGGGTGGGGTGGGAGGGTCACTGTCAGATTTACTGTCGGCGTATCCCTCGTCATCGTTTTCATTCTCATTTAATACAACCGGCTGAAATAGATAGATTGATTTAATGGGGTTTTACGTCCATTTAACAAAACAGTCACATACAAATGGAGGCTAAAATGGAAGATTTCCAGATTTCACACTGGATTTCTGGCCATTAGTTATATATATAGGGCAGAATATGATATTTCTTCTTAATTGCAAAGGATTTTTTTTTTCTTCAAAACTGGCTTTGAATATCACCAATATATATTGTAAATGATAAATGACCCACATCGAAGGTCGATAAAAATACAGATCACACATAGAATTAAATTTCTGATATTACAGTAAACTTTCAACATTGTTTGTGGAAATTATATTTCTTAAATCAATATCGTCAAAACACAGATATGTGGTAACGGAGAAAATCTCATAAACTGACAAAACATTACAGAGGTCGGCCGAAGCTTGGACAAAAAAACCCAGTAAATTTGGTTGGTCAAGGCGGATGTGTGCAGTCTAGGCCAACCAAACTACTTGATTTTGTATAATAGCACAGTGGCATATACAGCTATAAGAGACAGTGCGAATGAATTGAACATTGAACAACAAGCCTTAGAATTCCTACATGTTTCTTTCCTATGTATTTTTTTGTACTTACGTTAACACCGACCAGCATCCGTACGCTTGTCACAGACATTGGTCGACTCGGGATCACCACCCATCCACACTTAGTAGATAGAATATATAGGGAGTGTATGTTTATATCAAGCTTATCAGACTCCGGCTTGGAAACGGCAAGCCTCGGAATTCCGACTCGTTTCCTAGCCTTGCCTGATGTTTTCTATGTATTTTTAAGGCCTTACCTGGACATCGACCAGCGTCCGTTATGCTTGCCGCAGACATTGGTCTACTGGGGATCTCCTCGAGCTGCTTCTTCAGTTCCTCATCCTCGTCAATGTCAACATCACTGCGCACCAAGGTCAGGTAGTAGCCGCTTCCATACTTGTTCTTCAGGAACAGACTTGAGCCCACACAGCAGAGTCGGCCCTGGGAGTTATAGCTATCGGTCTCCCAGTACGTCGGCCTCAATCCATGTGGTTGTGTAGACAGGATTATTGTGCGTCCTTAAAGTATACGAGATGGATTATATATATATATGGACAGGAACCACACAACAGTCGGCCCTGGGAGATTATAGCATACGGTCTCCCAGTACGTCTGCCTCATCCATGTGGTGTGTAGACAGGATTATTGTGCGTCCTTAAAGTATACAAGATGGATTATATAGAGATCTATAGGACAGGAGCCACACAGCAGTCAGACCTGGGAGATTATAGCTATACGGTCTCCCAGTACGTTCTGCCTCATCATGTGGTGTGTAGACAATATTATTGTACGTCCTTAAAGTATACGAGATGGATTATATGATCTATAGGACAGGAACCACACAACAGTCGGCCATGGGAGATTATAGCTATACGGTCTCCCAGTACGTCGGCCTCTATCCATGTGGTGTGTAGACTGGATTATTGTGCGTCCTTAAAGTATACGAGATGGATTATATAGAGATCTATAGGACAGGAGCCACACAACAGTCGGCCCTGGGAGATTATAGCTATACGGTCCCTCCCGTACGTCGGCCTCATCCATGTGGTGTGTAGACAATATTATTGTACGTCCTTAAAGTATACGAGATGGATTATATAGAGATCTATAGGACAGGAGCCACACAGCAGTCAGACCTGGGAGATTATAGCTATACGGTCTCCCAGTACGTCTGCCTCATCCATGTGGTGTGTAGACAATATTATTGTACGTCCTTAAAGTATACGAGATGGATTATATAGATCTATAGGACAGGAACCACACAACAGTCGGCCCTGGGAGATTATAGCTATACGGTCTCCCAGTACGTCGGCCTCATCCATGTGGTGTGTAGACTGGATTATTGTGCGTCCTTAAAGTATACGAGATGGATTATATAGAGATCTATAGGACAGGAGCCACACAACAGTCGGCCCTGGGAGATTATAGCTATACGGTCTCCCAGTACGTCGGCCTCATCCATGTGGTGTGTAGACAATATTATTGTACGTCCTTAAAGTATACGAGATGGATTATATAGATCTATAGGACAGGAACCACACAACAGTCGGCCCTGGGAGATTATAGCTATACGGTCTCCCAGTACGTCGGCCTCATCCATGTGGTGTGTAGACTGGATTATTGTACATCCTGAAAGTATAGGAGATGGATTTATAGGGATCTATAGGACAGGAGCCATACAGCAGTCGGCCCTGGGAGATTATAGCTATATGGTCTCCGAGTACGACGGCCTCATCCATGTGGTGTGTAGACTGGATTATTGTACATCTGAAAGGTATAGGAGATGAATTTATATGGGATCTATAGGACAGGAGCCACACAGCAGTCTGCCCTGGGAGATTAAAGTACGTCCTGAAAATATAGGAGAGGCTCGAGGCTTGATATCAAAAGACATATTTTAGCTTGGTATTCTCTGTGTAATAGGTGAAATTAGCCTATCAATGGCGAGCCTCGGAATTCCTGTATTTGCCTAGCCTCGCCTGGTAATCTTGATGTATGTGGCTATAACTGAATAAATAGGGCTAATGGGTTTTGCAACCTATGTAGATTGAGATCAGCCTGGGCCCGATTGCTCAAAGCTTCTGTAGCATTGCTAAGGATTTAACAGTTTGTTAAGCTAACAGAGGTTTTGAGCAACCGAGCCCTGGTCACCATTCCATTAATGAAACACTAGTCATGCTTCTAACAAGCAATATAAATCGCTATCAGGCTACAGGAGTGAGCTATTTGATCAAATCTACACTGGTCGCAAATCTCATAAGCTCCATTTCTCCATTCACAGTCACATATAAGTCATTAGCCTGACATTATAGGGGTGGGAACAGTTTCAAATGCCAAATCCTGAAAATGGCTAAACAAACATATTTTTGCAGTGTGTTTCCCGGCCATGTTATTATTTTTCTGCAATTATCAGGAACCTCTAATCCTAAATCATAATATAGCCTGAAAATTCCTACCCCTGATTAGCTATTTATGTGTGGATGTGACTGGAGAAATGGGGCTTATGTGGTTTGTGACAGTGTAGCTCCTGATCAAATACCACACACATGTAGACTGATAACAATCTATATTACTTGTTAGAAGGATGCCAATGGAATGTCGAATAGTGCAGATCCTGATCAGGGTGTGGATGCACAGGCTGATTTTGATCTACACTGGTCGTAAAACCCATAGACCCTATTTCTCCAGTCACATATATCCAGGGCCCGGTTGTTCAAAACATCAGTTAGCTTAACGGACTGTTAAATCCTTAACGGACTGTTAAATCCTTAACTGAATGGTTAAAATCTCTGTTAAAACAGAGATTTTAACCATTCAGTTAAGGATTTAACAGTCCGTAAAAGCTAACGGATATTTTGAACAACCGGGCCCTGATTATTAGGTGAGGATAGGAAACTGCAGGAATTCGCTAACGGATGTTTTGAACAACCGGGCCCTGATTATTAGGTGAGGATAGGAAACTGCAGGAATTCCGAGGCTCACCATTGATAGACTACTGTCTGTTCCACGTTTTGCTGCCGACGAACTTTTGGCTATTAAACACATTAAACCTGAAAAATATTTAAAAGTAAGTACTTTTTTATCAATAACAAAAAAGTAACCCTCCGCAAAAATTTTATTTGATGAAATTCCATCAAATATTGATTTTTTTATTGCGAAAAAAAGATTTTCCTGGGGGCTAAATATAGATTTTTTTAAAATAACTTTATTTGTGGACCGATTTTCAAAATGTAACTTTTGTTTTCTTAGTTACATCATTTTCAAGCTATCTCGCCAGGTTTCGGAGCCAATTTCCCAAATGTTTTGGAAATTGACTCCCCATGTTAAATTTCCATAGGAAAATCATTTTTTTGCAATAAAATCTTTCATCAAATAATTTTTTTAGGGGAGGGTGACTTTTTTGTACTTTTAAATATTTTTTAGATTTAATGTGTTTAATAGCCAAAAGTTCGTTGACAGCAAAACATGGAACAGACAGTAATTCCAACAATAAAACATAGAAGACACTCTATTCCATCGTCCGCTGAAGTGACTAAGAGGTCATCAATTTAAATTATACAAGGTTGGCTTCCCTTCAGATATTAGGAGAAAAAAAATTCAAATCGGGTAGTCTCTTCATGGAATAAAGTTCATGAAACGTAGGTTCTGCATCAAGTGGAGAGACTTTGAAGACAAACACGTGAGTCACGCTTAAAGAACCAAGTAACTAAGTAAATACCAGGCTTTTGATATCAAGTTTATCAGGCTCGGCTAGGAAACACATTCCGAGGCGAGTCCAATGTCACGACCAGATTTGCCCCTGTGCCAAGTCGTACCTTTCTTCAGTTTCAGTAGAAGCTGCCAGATGGCGCGTCGGGCGTACGGGTCGATTCCCGCCGTCGGTTCATCCAGGATCACCGTGTTCGAGTCGCCCACAAACGCTATGGCAACGGACAACTTCCGCTTCATGCCACCTACACAGGAAGATTGATGGATCATCAACTAGCATTTGGGCATTTTAACTCTTTGCATGCTGGGAAACTTGTGGGCTATAAATAGTTCAAAACTAGCGGACAAGAATTCATCATATTTTCTTGTATTTCTCACTGTAAATATCATGAATATGTCTTGGAATTTCATTAGAATTGAGTCCTGAGGACTCAATTCTAATGAAATTTCAAGACATATTTACAGAGAGAAATGAAACATATACATGTACTCCTAATTCGTTTTGCGGATATTTTCGCCGCTAGCATGCAAAGAGTTAAGGCATATTTCAGCAATTATGTCAACACCGAAAAAGATAAAATGCATGTAGTAAAATTAAAATGTTCAAAGAAGGCTTTGAACATGTCAGTCAACTTTTTAAAATTAAATGTAGGTATTGTAGGCACAGCTCTAGTTAAGCTGCGTAATTTGTTCAACTTTGTGGGAAATTTTGTTATTTCTCCACCAAAAATGGCAAGTTGGGAGTGCTTTAGAATTGTCTCATTGAGACGATTCTAAAGCACTCCCAACTTGCCATTTTTGATGGAGAAATAAGAAAATACGCACCTTAACTGGAGCTCTGATTGTAGGTATTGAATGTAAATCAAATTACCCATTCATGTGATTATCTGTTATGTCATCCATGTTTGAATCATAACATCAATAGTCGCCAATTCTGCTTCTAACATTTTTTATGCATATATTTCCGACGTTATAATGGTCTGGCAAATGTTTTATACACATCAGAAAATCAATCATCAATAATTAGACATAGAATTAGCAGTTGTCTGTTAAAATGAAACAGCCAACGCACAAGATTTACTACGTCATACTAAATCAGCCTACCTACGGTACTACATTTAACCACTAAGCCACCATGACATCCGCAAGACATACCGGATAAATTGCGTGACATTTCGTGTCGTTTGTGGGGCAGGCCGACATCTTTGATCATCTGTTCCATCTCGACCTTGACCTGCTTGGAATCAGAGCCCTTGAGTCGTGCGTAGAACCACATGTGTTCATCCACCGTCAACCTGCAACAACAATCTCCATATATGAGAAACGCTAGGTGATTTCCTATCTCAAAATATGTGTGATTTTGCTTGAAATATATTTTCTTACAAATGACATCGAAAGATGACAAAATTTTGATGGCAAATCATTTGCTATGAAAATTTTGTCAACTTTCTAAGTCATGGACTGAAAATATCCTGGTGTGGGACTAAGAGTATTCCATATATACTCCGGTGTGTGACAAGGATATTCCACCCGAGTGGTCAGAATATGTTGTCAGAAACGAGGCTTTGCCGAGTTTCTGACGACATATTCTGACCACGGAGGGTGGAATATCCTTAGTCACACACCGGAGTATATCTGGAATACTTTTTCTCGCATACTCCTACTAAGTCCAGAATCATGTTTAGCCATAATACGCCATCAACGAACCACCATAGTATAATACTAACTTTTTTTCTTTATATGCTATCTCCAATACAACCACTCAATCGCATTACCCGTATCAAGAAATGGGTGTAAACAAAGTTTACACCAATGTAAACAAAGTTTACACCAACAAATTAGAGTCTCCTACATTGGATCGAAACATTTAACACATAACGGCCCACTAAAAATACGGTCTGAAGACGCCCATGACATCATGTGTAAACCCAATTACTACATACACAAAATAAATAGGACGTAGTACGAGACAAACTCATATAAATATTGAAAATAGACCATATATCCTCGATTCAAATTTGTACAATAATGTTTACAGAATCATTTTATGTTTTTATTTTGAGTATTTATTGCAATTCCGAGACGCTGTCTTCAATTACGCAAATATCAGTCCGCCGAAAGTTTCACTCCGACGGACATTTGTCATTTCAACACGTTGCCGTTTTCAAGAAATTCTTGCTCACTGGATTATTAAACAAATATTCCAATCACTATCAACTGTCACTATACATATGTCTGGGGAAGAATCAACAACATACAAGGTAAATATTCTGACACTCAGGTGGAATATCCTGCGTCCTATTTATTTTGTGTATGTAGTAATTGGGTTTACACATCATGTTATGGGCATCTTCAGACCGTACTATGGCTAAACATGATTCTGGACTTAGTAGGTATGCGAGAAAAAGTATTCCAGATATACTCTGGTGTGTGACTAAGGATATTCCACCCTCGTGGTCACAATATGTCATCAGAAACTCGGCAAAGCCTCGTTTCTGACAACATATTCTGACCACTCGGGTGGAATATCCTTGTCACACACCGGAGTATATATGGAATACTCTTAGTCCCACACCAGCACATAAGGTGGATACTCTTAGCCCATGTCAGTTACTTAGGGGTGAAAGGCCCTGCAACACAAGAGACATCTTTCATAATATTTGTGTATGTAGATCATAAACAGCCAGTTGTAACAAGTCTCATCAAGATCTGCACAATTTGCGGATAATTTTTATTTTTTTACAAAATTAAACCCTTTTCTGCATATAAATAGAACCGTCTCAAACTTAACATGAAATAGTCCATGTCAGTTACTAAGGGGTGACAGGCCTTTCAACACTAGAGACCTCATTCCTAATGTTTGCAAACAGTGTAGATCATGTCTCATCAAGATCTGCACCATTTGTGGATATTTACACAATGACCCCCTTTTCTGTATAATGTACAACAGTCTCACACTTACAATTAAATAGTCCATGCCAGTTACTTAGGGGTGAAAGGGTGAACTGAGGACAGTAGCCTATTTCACCAACATTGCAAAGTATACTTTGAGGGAGAAATTTTCAATTTTAGGATAAATTTATTAATTTTTATTATACTGAATGTATTACATTATCACAGCCATTTTGGCTGTGATAATGTAATAAATTCAGTATAATAATTCTGCATACTTTTAATCATCAAATATATGCAGTCGTTAGTTCTATGTGAAATAATGCATTTCAGGAAAAATAAATGATTACTCCCTCAAAGTATACTTTGCTAGAAAAGTATACTTTGCAATGTTGGTGAAATTGGCTACTGATCAACATATTTGAATGTTCACTTACAGGTCAAAGAGGACATTGTGTTGGGGACACATTCCGAGGCTGTGCCGAATTGTGTCCATCTGCGACCGGATGTCTTCACCGTGGATGTACGCCGTGCCACTGGTTGGTGGGAATAGACCCGTCAATACTGACCTGAATCATACACAGAGGTCGACTGTATGATTGATTGACATATAGATAAATGGATGGATAGATGGACGAACGGACTGATTGACGGATTGGCGGATTGGCGGGCGGGCGGTAAGACATTTCTGCAACATATTCCATGAAAAATTGAAAATGTTCTTCGGTACAAAATTACACGGCATGTCTCATATTATTAATGAGTGCTTCCCAGAATAAATTGTGTCTGAATATTTAGGGTTTTTACGGTACTTACATGGTGGTTGTCTTGCCGGCGCCATTGTGCCCGAGGAACGAAGTTATCTGGCCCTCGAAGAAGTTGAGTGTGAGCCCGTCGACAGCCACCTTGTTGCCAGTAGCATAGACTTTCCGCAGGTCTCGTAAGGCCACGCCTACTTTCCTGTTGCTAGGTTCTGCCTCTATTCCCGCTGTGGCTGTGGATTGGATAATACATTAACACTTAGAATACGGGAAACGTAAATTGTCATCTGCTGTTATTTTATATTTCATTTCTCCCATCCCTAAATGACTGTAGCTGCTGCTGGGACGTCAAACCCATTCACTTTCACTTTTTCTCAATAAAAACATGGTTTCACAGCACTTTAGAATGCAAAAAAATAAATTTTAAGTTTTGTTTTTCTGTCTCAATGAAACATGGTTTGACAGCAATTTAGAATCATTTCAATGTAATTGATTCTAAAGTGTTGTCAAACCATGTGTTTGATGAGAAAAATGGAAGAAAAAAACAAACTGCAGACGACAAAATTTAATTCAGCAGTGTAATGGTTAAAGGTACATGCCCACTCAGTAGGCACAAAATGTTCTTTATATGAATTAAATAAGTGTATAATTGTGTTACTATTCACCAGTTCTAAACATTACGAGTTTACAGACATAATAATTTAGTAATGTTTATTTTACTGATAGTGACGCGCGGTGGTATCAGGCTATTTTCATATGCAAATGAGGCATGATATATTTTAATTATTCATACTAATTAAATGCGTCACCTTAAAAAATAGCATGATCATTGCGCATCAAAAAATACAAACAGATAATACATAGTAATGTCCGTTAACAGTTTAAGGAAACACAGTTATCGCCCCTGATATCTTTGTGAAAATTTATGTCCGATATAAAATGTATAATAATGCCAATCAATACGTGGGGTAAAGGTGAATTAATGTTGGTTTTGCCAGAGAATGTCTCGGATGATGTCTCTGATAGAAAGAACAGTTTGTGACTACTGAGTGGGAATGTACCTTTAACCCTTTCAACACCACAGACCTCTATAGAGACAATGTTTGCAAACAGTGCAGATCCAGATCCTGATGATCATCAGGATCTCCACTGTTTGTTAATAATTTTAAACGTTGTGCAGATTACCCTTTTAGAAGAATGGGATAATTTGAATGAACAAAATTAATGAAATAGCGTGAAACATTGGCATGGAACATCCTATTAAGTTACTTGGTGTTGAAAGGGTTAATACTGTTAACCCTTTGAACCCGAAAAGCCCGCTATATGCAAACAGTGCAGATCCAGATGAGCCGGCTCGTAACGAGCCGTCTCATCAGGATCTGCACTGTTTGAAAGTAATTTTTTCATATTTTTGAGAACAAAAAAATATCCCCTTTTTATAATTGAAATAGCGTGAAACATTGGCATGGAACATCCTATTAAGTTACTTGGTGTTGAAAGGGTTAAAGGGTTAATGTATTACTAATCATTGTAACTGTATTAATCTAATCAGTTGTTAACTTTTGGCCATTCCCTGGCTGGGATATTGTGGGATTTCTTAATCCTTAGACGGTGGGAAATAAATAATGCCGTCTGCTCGCTTTTTATAAAAAAAAATTCATAACAAAATAAAACATGCTTTGGCAGCATATGAGAATCATCTACAATATGGACAAGTTTTATGAGCTTTCAAAACATGGTTATATTTAGAAATATGGACAATATGGAAAAATAGCAGCTAAATAAATATTAAATTATGCTGCCTGTCAGTTAATCTGATGCTGTTTGTGTTCCCATTTTCATGATTTTGATCTGTCTATTGATCTACTGTCTGTTTCACGAAAGCTGCCCAAATTTTACGGCTATATAAACAATTCAAAAACAAGATTTCTTTTGATAATATTAAATAAAGGAAAAATTAAGAATGAGCCTTCTTTTTATTTCGTGAAATTTGGTCAAATATTGATTTTATTGGGAAAAAACAATTTCCCCATGTTAAATCCCCATAGACATCTTCACGGAGTGAAGATGTCTATGGGGAGATTTAACATGGGGAATTTGTTTTGAATTTTAGAAATATCTGGACCGATTTTTAAAATTTAACTTTTGCTTTTGTTTTCTTAGTTAGATCATATCCAAGCTATCTAGTCAGGTTTCGGAGTCAATTTCCAAAAATGTTCGTTTTTTTACTCTTCCCACACTTCCTTACCACTTTTTCCCCCATGTTAAATTCCCATAGACAAATCAATTTTTCGTAATAAAATCAATATTTGACCGAATTTCATGAAATAAAAAGAAGGCTCATTCTTAAATTTTCCTTTAATTTAATATTATCGAAAATAATATTGTTTTTGAATTGTCTATATAGCCGTAAAATTTGGGCAGCTTTCGTGAAACAGACTATATAGACTGAATGGTTACAAATGATTGTCAGGATATACACACACTGCACAGTTTGACCTTTAGCCTACTTCACCAAAATTGCTAAGCATACTCATCTTGTTAAGTACACTTAGAGGGAGAAACTTAATTTAAGGATAAATTTATTTCCATTTTGGCTTTGATAATGTAATAAACTCAGTATAATAATTCTGCATACTTTTAATCACCAAATATATGGAGTCGTTAGTTCTATATGAAAAAATGCATTTCGGGAAAAGTAAATGATTACTCCGTCAGAGTATACTTAGCTAGTATGCTTACCGATTTTGATCAAATAAGCTACAAGTCCTGAGCTGTTGTTATAAACAATATAATAAACAGACAATTTCAATGCGCAACAGCATACAAATCAACAATCTGGCAAATAATTTTACGAGGGCCAAAATTGAATTCTAACAAGAGTTACCTACCTTGGGTCCCCATGTCCACCAAGCTCCAGAGACCATCATGCACATCCACGCACCCTGATCAGGAACTGCACTTATCAACATTAATTAACTTGAAAGACTCCCCACTGCTATTACAAAACCAAAACTGGTCAATGGGAACCGATTTCCCACAAGATATCTACCTTGAGTCCCACATCCTGTAAGCTCCAACGACCTCTCAACGTCGGCATTTCTGTTTGACTTCTCATCATATCCGAGCCAATACGACTTGGACACTGGGAAATACCAGCGCCTCGGTATACCGTACTGGCCCGGGAAAACCGCCTCGATGTACCACGTGAACAGGCCGTAGACCACGGTGTCTATGATGAGCATAATGAAGCAGTGAAGCATGCTGAAATCATCGTCTGTGTAAGGGCTCACACCCACGTTGCTCCATTGTAGTCCAACGGCCTGCTCCTCAAACAGTGCTATGAAGTTACAGCCGTAGCCGAAGGCAACGTTGGATAACAGGCTCTGGAAAGAGAAGATGCTTAACCCTTACTACACTGAATTAAATGTTGTCATCTGCTAGAAATGTTTTATTTTCAATATTTCTCGACAAAAACCTGGTTTTGACAGCACATGAGAATCATCTCCAGTGGAGACGATTCTCATGTGCTGTCAAAACCAGTTTTTTGTTAAGAATTAAAGCAAAAATGAAAAACAGCAGACGGCAATTTTCGTCAACAGCGTAGGAAAAGTTAAAGGTCATATGAATATAAAAAATTAATTTTAAAATATATTTTGTATACAGGTAGACAATGGCAATACAAACGACATGCGGAAAACCCCATTCAAAATTATAATCCGATCAAAAGTTATGCAAGTTTTCACAATTGTATATTTTAGGCAAATTGTTTCCAACAAAATTTTGAAAATCCCCATTTTTTTTTTTACATTGTTCATTTTATTCAATAATAAATTATCATGTTCATGTAATAAAATAATGAGAAAAAAAATCACTGACTAATTGTTCTTCTATGACCTCATAGTGGAACACACATATTTCAGCTAATTAAAATGTTCAAATCTTTGTAATTTGTTTAATATTTGTTATTTGTACATGCGGTTTCAGCATTCATTTCATATTATCAAATTGTATTATTTACAAAAATAAAAAAAAGTTGTTAATTATTATGACCTTTAATGGTCCATCAACACAGAAGAGTGTTATTTATGGTCCATTCAGGGATTCCTATGGCGATCGCCACTTTCGCAATTGGCGATAAAAAATTACAATTTATAGATTATATAAACAGGCTCTGGAAATGAATTATTTTTAACACTTTCAATCCTAAGTATCGGGCAATTGAACATAAATTTAGCAAATATGTGAAAGAAATTTCAAGTCATTTGATCTTAACACTTTCAACCGGAAAGTCTACGATAGCGGTTTATGCAAACAATGCAGATCCAGGATCTGCACTTTTTTAAAGTAATTTTCATATTTTTGAGAACAAAAACACCCCCTTTTCATAAATGGGACTAGTCTGAAAACCATTTTGGATTGGTTGAAAAATTAACATAACAAAATCCATTCCAGTTACTTAGGGGTGTAAGGGTTAAACTTGAGGGGTCTGACAAAGATGTTTTTATTGTCTTGTGACTAGTGAAGACCAAGGCCGGCCTGCACATCCAGTAGACCAGTAGCCAATGTCACCAAAATTGCTAAGCATACTTATCTAGCTAAGTATACTTTGAGGGAGTAATCATTTATTTTTCCCGAAATGGATTATTTCATAATGAACTAACGACTGCATACATTTGATGATTAAAAGTGCATGTATAAAGAATTAGTATACTGAATTTATTACATTATCACAGCCAAGATGGCTGCCAAAGATGGCTGTGATAATGTAATAAATTCAGTATAATAACAAGAGTGCCGTAAGTCACAAAATTCACCCTCGTCAGTATTGGCCAGACAGCGAAGATGCAGAAATATCTGAAGCTGGTCACCGAGGCAAGAAACATTAATGAGAATTTGAAAATTTATAGCATCATTTCTTCCTCGTGATAAACAGGTATACTAATTTAGGTAGAGATATGTAAAGTAGAATTTATATAGAATTGGATACAAAAATGTAGAAAAATGGCTAAGTTAAAAAGGTGATATTTTTGTTAAAAAAATAATTTTCTGCATAAAAACACCAAGGTTCACATCTTCCATATGTGTAGATGACGTGTGTATAGTTTTTGATCGATTGACTGAACGGTTTCAAACAGAGTTGTATACACAAACTCTGTACCCTATATAGAAGGGTATACAACAATTTAGAACAAATGGCTATTAAAGTTAAAAAGGGTAAAAAGGTGACAAAATTGTTTTACATTTTTTCGGCATAAAAACACAAAGGTGCAGATCTTCAATATGTGTAGAAGATGAGTGTATAGTTTCAGATCGATTGACTGAACGGTTTCAGAGGAGTTGTGTACACAAACTATGCAGTTTTTCTGTCCGCCGCGGTAAAACATAATAATTATGTACCGCTTTTTTAAAACAGTAGTATAAAAATTAATAAATTTATACAGTAGAGCAACGGTATGTCGAATATCAGTATCTCGATGATATCCCCTATCTCGATGATTCACTAAAGTCCCGAATAATATCCTTATTTGTTTAATATAAAATTTACCTCGGCTATCTCGAACATGCCCCATCTGTATATGTTCTCTATCGGACTGTTCATTCTGTCCCCTCCGTATAAAATATTGTTAAAAATCACTTCGCTATCTCGATCACATAAACGCATGGATAAATCACTTCAGCGCATGACTGCCAAGATTGATTTGGTTGACACAAATTTTAACAAGAGTGCCGCAAGTCACAAAATACGCCCTTCGAATATGGGCCAGACAGCGAAGATGCAGAAATGTGAAGCTGTCACCAAGGCAAGAAACATTATTTCTTCATCTCGTTGTGCTAAACATGTATACTAATTTAGGCAGAGATAGAAAAGTAGAGTGCAAAGTAGAAATGATAGGGAATTGTATAGAAAAATGTTAGAAAAAAATGGGTGGGTAAGTTAAAAAGGTGATACTTTTGTTTAAAAAATATTTTTTCGGCATAAAAACAGCAGGTGCACATCTTCAATATGTGTAGAAGACATGTGTATAGTTTCAGATCAATCGACTGAACGGTTTCGGAGGAGTTGTGTACACAAACTCTGTACCCTATATAGAATTGTATAGAAAAATGAAGAAAAAATGGCTATTAAGTTAAAAAGGTGATATTTTTGTTAAAAAATATTTTTTCGACAATTTGTGTAGAAGACGTGTGTATAGTTTCAGATCGATCGACTGAACGGTTTCGGAGGAGTTGTGTACACGAACTATGCGCTTTTTCTTCAATCGCCCGCCCGCCAGCCCGCCCGCCCGCCGTGCGTTAAAACATAATACGTACCGTTTTTTAAAAATGGTCGTATAAAAACCTATTATCAAACAAAACTAAATAAATTCACACCTCCCTCGGGTTGTTTGCTTAATTAGTCCACCTGGATATATTAGAGTGTTTGACACGATTCATTAAGCATATTACGCTGGTCATTTAAGCAATTCACTGAGTCATGACGCCGCCTTGTAATGTTGATTAGTTTACTATCATGATTGGCGATTGTTTACTTATGGTGTAATGAGTAATATGATTTTGTATTTTTTGCAAAAATATTCGACCATGTCACTTCATCGCCATCTCGAACCTATAGTCCCATCTCGACGATATGGGCGATCTCCCTTCGACTTCGAGATACTGGTGCTCGACTAAACTTAAATTGAAAATTTCTCCCTCAAAGTGTACTTATCAAGATAAGTAGACTTTGCAATTTTGGTTGAAATGAGATCAGCTACAGAAATTCATTATTCACAATTTGATCAGCAAAATTCTGGGAACAGCACACATGTCAATACGTTGTACGAATATCGGGCAGCATGAGTGTGCGAGTGATCTGGATCTACACAGGTGAGAAATGAAAAGCCCAAATATTAGGTCGTAGCCAAAATTTGTGTATACAATTGAGACAAGTCAAACCATGGCAATAGGATATTAAACTTACCATGGCCATTTGATCAGGTCATAGCCAAAATTTAAACAATTTCAAAGTCAAAGTGAATGGGTTGAACGTCCCAGCAATAGCTAAGGTCATATAGAGACGGGACCACAGTTTAAAGTTTCATCCAACAGACCAGTGGGATGGAAATATTATGAAAGCATTTTTTATGCCTAAGGCGAAGTTTGAACCACCAACGTCCGGATTGGAAGTCAGGTTTTCTAACCCCTAGGCCACAACCCATGCAAAGAACAATTTCAAATCACGGCAAAAAGATAACTAACGCACCACGGCCATTTTATCGGGTCGAGTCAGCACGTCGTCCCATTGCACCATACTCATGTATGGGAGGTAGGTGGTGAAGTAGATGAAGCCGGCACAGCAGGCTGCGAGGTTGGAGTGGGAGAAGAGCACACTGATGAGGAAACACTGCACGATCGTGGCGCACGCGAACAACGTCATAAATGCCAGCAGTACGCTCATGTCCGAATACTCCAGCACTTTTCCTACCTGTAATATATAGACGATCTTACATGTTTTTTGTGTAATTGGTTTTAATAAATATGATATTAAATCACCACTCATTGTGTAGCCTCAACATGTACAGTAGAAGATCGATCTCTCGAACAGGTCTCTGTTGAACACTCCAGAAAATTTGATCTCGTCCTGTGGTCCCGACAAATTTCCCTATATAAATCAATATTTTTTTACCTGAAATTCGAACTCTCAAACCGAAATCACGGTCTCTTGGTCAGTCAATCAACGTAAAGTGCTATTGATAGCCCGTACGGGTAAGTCTGTCGCCAGCTGATATGTTTGCCTAACGAGGTGTGAATATCACAATTGGCGGCCTCTTTGGTTTGTTTCGCTTGACAGGTGGTGACATTAAATCACGAATTTAAAAATTAAACGGCGTTAATTCCATGTCAAGATGACCACGATAATTAATTAATTTGAACAAAATTCGCCTTTAAATATTTAATTGAATTTTAACTGTCACATCAGTGAATTATGAGTGATTAAACATCAATCATGGTGTTATTACCGACTAGTATTGATTTTCTTTCCCTCGAAATCTAACGCCTGACTCAAACTTTTATTCATGTCCGTTGCCGGTTCGAGAGATCAATCTTCTACTGTAATTGGTTAATAAATATGATATTAACCCTTACTATGCTGAATTAAATGTTGTCGTCTGCTGGAAATGTTTTATTTTCAATATTTCTCGACAAAAACCTGGTTTTGACAGCACATGAGAATCGTCTCCAGTGGAGACGATTCTCAGTGGAGACGATTCTCATGTGCTATCAAAACCAGTTTGTTGTTAAGAATTAAAGCAAAAATGAACAAGAAATGCGTCTGTCGAACGCGGATGCCACCTACAGCATATTTGAGAAACTGTGACAAAGTGGTTAACCGAAAAGTGTGACGGACGGACAGACAGACGGACGTTCTTACAGTACTATACTTATGTGGCTTATCACATGTTAAATATTAGCCACATAAAACTATTTTTAGCCACATAAAAGGATTTTTTAGGTGGCTAATTGTAACCAACCCTATCCTTTTAATACCAAGTCCATAACCCTGTGGGGCTAGCCACATAAGTACCCTAATGTGTGCCCGGGCAGACGGACAGACGGACAGATGGACGGTCCAAACACTATATGCCACCCATTTCTTCGAAACCCGGTGGCATAAAAACAGCAGACGGCAATTTCAGTCAACAGTGTAGGAAGGGTTAAATCACCACTCATGTCCAGAGTGTTGATTTAATATCATATTTAATTATTAACCAATTACATGTTGAGGCTACACAATTTTTCGCACAAAACATGAAAAGAAAGTGAGCAGGGGCGATGGTTTTTCCACCTATCTGTTTTTAGAATAGGTTTCCTTAAGAGAGCCAGTTTATGTTGCGGTCCTACTGGTGTATATCACGTTTTATGAACCGGCTCAAACATGCAATTGAGCCAATGAGAATGGGTTTATTTATAGGTTTATTAAACCCTTACGCTGCTGAATTAAATCATGTCGTCTGCTGTTTATTTTCCATTTTCCATTTTTCTCATCAAAAACATGGTTTGACAGCATTTTAGAATCATTTTGATTGGAAATGATTCTAAAGTGCTATCAAACCATGTTTTTATTGAGAATGAAGGCAAAATATAAAACAAGAGCAGACAACAATTATCGTTCCCATCAGTCTAAGAGGTAAATACCTATAAATAAACCCATTCACATTGGCTCGTGCAATTGAGGCTTACATTTATAATAATGCAAGGTTAACATTATATAAACCTATAACAAAAAAACATTATCATTGCTCAATCATTCATTAATGTTATAGTGAAACCTTTCAAGTCGGACCCATGTGAGGTCCCCAGGGTGTCCGGTTTAGTGAGGTTTCACTGTAAATCAGGCCTTTGAAAATTCTGAGCCATAGCTGTGTGCTATGTGATCATGAAAATACAATATCACCACAGTTAAATGACCAAGAAACTCATCAAACATAAGGTCACTGGGGGCCGTTTCACTAAACTTTGTACGACTAAAATGTTCATAAGCGCAAATTTAGAAGTCAGGGAATTTAAATTGATAGATTTACATTGCTCAATAAATGTAAATCCAATAATTGTTTACAAGAAAAACAGTGTTAATGTGAAATTTACAGACAGTCATAATCTTGCACTTACAAAGTTTAGTGAAACGCCCCCCAGATGTTTTCTTGGTGTTCGGTTTAGAGAGGTTCCACTGTATTACCTTGAGCAGAATAAGCAGCAGGAGGATGGTGGCAAACATCATGATGAAGGCATTGATGAACCAGGCGAGCCAGTGGACGCCGTTACCAGCCCCATAATCTTCATCACCTCCTTCAGGCGCTGTTCCTTCTCATACACGATGCTCTTACACAGCATGGCCGTCGTCAGGATCCACGCCATTATCATGAACAGGGGCAGCATCCTTGATATCGCATATAGGAACCTATAGATCATAAATAGTAGTATTAATACAATCAAGTCTGCCAGCAGAGAATGCAGGGAAATATGTACAAATTGATGACAATCCATCAAATTATACTATATGTGAAGAATTATCAGAACAGGTTAATTAGTGAAATAACTGTACTGCTTGAAAGCAGTTTTGTTAAGAAATCAACCACATTGAGTACTTGGGGCTTAACATCAGCTCAACAGCAAGGTCATATAGAGAAAGTAAAGCACCTGCATAGAAGGGGGAGGTACCTGCATAGAAGGGGGAGGCAGAGTACCATACTTTCAGTATTGAAATTACAATTCACTTTCCACAAAAAAGCAGGCTTTCAAGTGGAAAAGTGACCCAAACAACGTGACAGATAAAAGAGAAACATCAACTAAATCATACCTGGGGCCCGTTTCACTAAACTTTGTACGACTAAAATGTTCGCAAGTGTAACAGTGTTGTCTTGTAAACAACTATTGGATTTACATTTATTGAGCATAGCTATGATCAATAAATGTAAATCAATCAATTGAAATTTCCAGACGATCCTAAATTTAGCACTTACGAACAGTTTCGTCGTACGAAGTTTAGTGAAACGGCCCCTGGACTTGTAACAAAAGCAATATCAATAGAAGCTGGTGCCAGGGGAGATGACTCACTTATCCTCCGTGTAGCAGGGGTATGGGAACTGCTGGGTGAAAATGCCCACCCCGGGCTTGTCTCCCCCCACCCCCGTCTGTAGCTTGATGATGCCGTGCTCTAGCATGTCCTGGATGTATGCAAACCCGAACGTGAAATATTTTGTGTCTATACCAGGACGTCGACGGGGCTTCGCTCTGTAGTATCTGTTGGCAGATAGGCACAAATTTAATCAACCGATTTGGCTAATATAATTCTTTAACTGTGACCTATTTCACCTGGCTGATCAAATTTGATCAACCGCATGAAACAGGTCAGTTAAAAAAATTAAGTCATCATGACTAAAAATTTTGAAGGGTGAACTTATATCACCAGGTAGATAAAACTTTGTTGGATGCATGGTGGGTGTCTTACTGGCTGAATTGCAAACCAGGCAGACCCTGATCAGATTGCACACATGCGAAGGCTGGCCTGGGTCTACACTAATCACAAATGCCATAAGGTCCATTTTTCCAGTCACAGCCACATATCCACAAATTTGATGTACATATCGAAATGGGTCACTGTGACCCATTTTGCCAGGTTGATAAAATTTGTATAAGCATTACATTTTGTCAGATCTAACAACACATTTTACGCATTTTGTTAAATTTAAATTGCATTTTTTTTTGGGCGAAACCATATATTATTCCCAGAAAGTTGTTTGAATATTTAGGAGCATTACGGTACATGAAGATACTATAAATGAATAATCCAAAATCTGGGTCCATTGAAATACAAGAACAAGTTTGTGATGAAATAAATGGTTCACGGCACATACTTGTCCTTGACTCGCTTCGTGCTGTCCACCCTATCGACGTCCATGCGGATCTTGTAGCCAATGTGGGTCGGCAGGAGGCCTCGACAGGTCGGTGTTGGTGGTGAACTTCAATCGCTCCCAGAATGTGTCATTCTACATCACCGAGATACCCGTCTTCAGCATTTCAGCCAGGTCGGTGAAACCCCTAAACTTGTCGAACTTGAAACACTGTCAATAGATGAGATATAATGTTACTCACTCGCTCAGTGAACCCCGTACACTGATGGAACTTGAAACACTGTCAATGGATGAGATATAATGTTACTCACTCGCTCAGTGAACCCCGTACACTTATCGAACTTGAAACACTGTCAATGGATGAGATATAATGTTACTCACTCGCTCAGTGAACTCCGTACACTTATCGAACTTGAAATACTGTCAATGGATGAGATATAATGTTACTCACTCGCTCAGTGAACCCGTACACTTATCGAACTTGAAATACTGTCAATGGATGAGATATAATGCTACTCACTCGCTCAGTGAACCCCGTACACTTATCGAACTTGAAATACTGTCAATGGATGAGATATAATGCTACTCACTCGCTCAGTGAACCCCGTACACTTATCAAACTTGAAACACTGTAAATGGATGAGATATAATGTTACTCACTCGCTCAGTGAACCCCGTACACTTATCGAACTTGAAACACTGTCAATGGATGAGATATAATGTTACTCACTCGCTCAGTGAACCCCGTACACTTATCGAACTTGAAACACTGTAAATGGATGAGATATAATGTAACTCACTCGCTCAGTGAACTCCGTACACTTATCGAACTTGAAACACTGTCAATGGATGAGATATAATGTAACTCACTCGCTCAGTGAACTCCGTACACTTATCGAACTTGAAACACTGTCAATATATGAGATATAATGCTACTCACTCGCTCAGTGAACCCCGTACACTTATCGAACTTGAAACACTGTCAATGGATGAGATATAATGTTACTCACTCGCTCAGTGAACCCCGTACACTTATCGAACTTGAAACACTGTCAATGGATGAGATATAATGTAACTCTGGCACTCGGTCAGGGAAACCTGTAGCCTATTTCATCAACATTGCAAAGTATACTTATCTAGCAAAGTATACTTTCGGGGAGAAATTTTCAATAAAAGGATACATTTATTAATTTTTATTATACGGAATTTATTACATTATCACAGTCATTTTGGCTGTGATAATGTAATAAATTCAGTATAATAATTCTGCATACTTTTAATCATCAAATATATGCAGTCGTTAGTTCTATATGACATAATGCATTTCGGGGGAAATAAATGATTACTCCCTCAAAGTATACTTTGCAATGTTGGTGAAATACGCTACTGGGGCCCGTTTCACAAAACTTTTCTTGTAAACAATTGTTGGATTTACATTTGCGTATGCAGCCTATGCTCAATAATTGTAAATCCATCAATTGAAATTTACAGTCGATCCTAAATTTGCACTTGCGAACATTTTAGTCGTACGAAGTTTAGTGAAACGGGCCTCTGTAAACTTGTCGAATTGGAAACATTGTCAATGGATGGGATATATTTGAGAATAGTAGGTTAGTGCCGTGAATGGAGAGCCTCGCCCATCCCGTTTCTAAGCCTTGCCAGATATTTGTTCCCATTCACGGCACTAACCTACTATTGTATTTATCACATCAACACCTACAAATGGCTTTAAAATGCAAAAATATAACCACAGCCACCGCACATATTCATACGCAGTGATTAGGTCGTATTGACAAGTTATCAAAAATGTTTCACGGCACCGTGTTTCACGGCACATACGCACTGTGTTGACAGGATAAAATGTGACTCACTGTCAGGGAAACCTGTAAACTTGTTGAACGTGAAACACTGTCAATGGATGGGATATAATGTGACTCAGTGTGACAAAAGGGGTCTTACGGAGTTAGCAACCAGTGCAGCCCCAGTTGATTTATCAAGTGACCCATCTCAAGTATGCAGATGATGTTATGTGCTGAGAACATTTTGTTTTGTGAGAAAATAATCAATAAAAGCATTGGCTATTGCATTCATTGTACTATTCAAAATGCTTGGACTATTTAAAGTGTGAAGAACTAGCCAATTAAACAGACCAAATGTATGCATTATCCCGATAAATTCCACAAAAAGGCCATTCATTCCTTATAATTCCAGCATTTGAAATAAATTCATCAAGAAAATGTGTTTATTTTCCGTTTTCTTCAGAATTATTTTAACTGCGCCTGACGGTTACGGAAAGTAGTTCGGCATGGAGTTTACTGGGATATAAATTTTGGACGGAGACTTGCAACAGACCAATCAAATGTTAGGGAATTGTGTAAATATTTTTGTGCTGGAATTATCACACAACAAACAAAATTGCCAATACATAAAATTGGTTTTATTACTTAAACACTATACACTTATTACCTCAAACTGTTTTAAGTCAAACTATTGATACTTCTTTGTACCAAGTACATGCTTTCCTGCACAATAACTCTTGTTAACTTAAAGTATTTTCCTCCGTCCTCTGGGCATTGAATAAACGAGTGTAGACTGTATTTACATTACATGTTCTGATAGTCCAAAAATAGAGAATACCAGGCCAGTGTCTTTTGATATCAAGTTTATCAAGCAAGGCTAGGAAACGCGTAGGAATTCCGAGGCTGGCCGAGGAATTCCTACCGTTTCCGAGCCGAGCCTGATAAACTTGTATCAAAAGACACTAGCCTGGTATTCTATTTATCAGGTAACGTTTTATGCTCGAAAATTACATTAGATGACGTCGTATTCTATGGACAGAACGCGGACTTGTTTACGTTGCGTCATTACACTGACGTCATTCGGTAACGTCACGTGACGTCAACCGAGCAATGGAACGTCAGTTTTCACTTTGTTGTAACCCGGATGTTGATATCAGGTCAATGCCTGATACAACAATATGTTATCAGTCAGTACGTATTCGGTCAATACAGGACAGGTTACCTGATAAAATGTAAATAACCATACATGGCATGAAAATTATGTTTGAATCCTTTTTTACACCATTTCTGCGCAATTCATGGAATGCCATGCCATGCTGTTATCGACACAAAACAATGGCGTGGAGATTGACGACGTCAAACAAACCATAATCAATCAATAATGTTGCATGGCATTACCAGTCTCCGTGAAACAGCCAAAATTTTACAGGACATTCGGTCAATAAAATTGATTTTGTGCGATATTTAAGAGGTGTTTACCCTTTTAAGTATATCAGTCATATAAGAAAAGCCAGCAGGCACCAGAAGCGCACTTTCGCGGAGACCGCATTACATGGTGCTACTGTATTTACTCAAACTTAAACGAAGTGAGAGAACTGGTACAGGGATCCTCCAGATTATCGGACAAAAATGGCAGTTTATTTATGATATGTTTCTTAAAATAGCAGCTATGGGCATACTATTTGCACAGCACAATCCTCGGTTCTTGCTGTCTCAATGCATGTAAACTATTTAGCAAAATATGCCATCTTTCTCACTTAAAATTGGGTCAGATCATCAGTGGTAAGATTGCCCCAAAATTAACATCGACACTCAGTTATCCGGACAAACGTATATACTAATCGTCTTATAACTTCTATTCTCATGTTGAAATCATAATTGTATTGCCTGTAAACCAGTGTAAACAGCATTGTGTATTTCTGCAGAAAAATCAGTTACCCTTCGTTTCTTGGAAGACAACGTATTTATAGAATGTATTGTATATATAGAACAATGACGTAATTGGGCGAACTCGATTGAGCCCCCGCATGACTTTTGTCGTTATAATCAAATTGTGGACAGGGTTGGGAATGTGTTCAGCAAATTTTACTAACATGTTTACCATGCCGACATATTCTTCACACTGGCATGGAAACAGCATGCACATGCGTGACTCAAATTCATTCGTTGCAAAATAGGATCAAAATAATGCGTTTAATTAACAGGTATTTTCATTTGTCCGATAAACTGATTGTCCGGATAATTGGTATGACCCCTGTAGAGTGCAGAGGTATGTACTAGTTGTGCATTGCGTTGGCTAATTGCGGCAATACCTTTCCATATGTTGAGATGAAGTCAAACACGGTATTCAAGGTTTCCACAGAGTCGCGCCAATCATACTCATCGTCAGTCCGAGGCCCGTTGTACAAATACTGCTTCAGAACCTCGCACAGACTCCCATTGTACGAATTGACTGCCGAGACGTTTTGGAGATTGTTTCGAAGCCAGGATTCTCCAAAGCTGCATAGGTTGTTGTCAACGACTTGCTGTTTGTAGGTAAACCAACTTATAATTTATTACATACCTACCCATGAAACACAATACAATATACCCACAGCATGTGGAAAATATGTGGCTGGAGATTGAGGCTTATGGGATTTGTGACCAGTGTAGTTCCAGATCAAATAGCACACTCATGCAGCCTGATAACAATCTGTACAGATTGTTAGAAGGATGATGGATGTTTCATTGATGGAATGGCGAACAGTGGAGATCCTGATCAGACTGTGCGGATGCACATGCTTTCTGGATCTACACTGGTCACAAAGCCCAGAAGTCCCATTTCTCCAATCAGAGCCACATATAAGAAGATTTATCCCCCAAGTGAGTATATTTTTTTTCTCAAATTAGCAAACAAGGTTTCAAAAACATTAGAGCAAATTTCGAAATCAGTTAACCTCGACCTCGAGCACAGGGGCCACATGGGAGGGTTATAGATTAAATAGGTAAGTAGATAGCCAATAACTTTAGTGCAATGCAGATGAATGGATGGAACAGAAGAATAGGAGTGGTTACTACTTAAATGCATCTTTTTTCCAGGTACATACAAATCTGGGGCCCTGTTTCACTAAACTTTGTACGACTAAAATGTTCGTAAGTGCAAATTTAGGATCGTCTGGAAATTTCAATTGATGGATTTACATTTATTGAGCATAGGCTGCATATGCAGCCTATGCTCAATAAATGTAAATCCAATAATTGTTTTCAAGAAAACATTGTTAGAGTGAAATTTACAGACTATCATAATTTTGCACTTACGAACATTTTCGTTGTACAAAGTTTAGTGAAACGGCCCCCTGATAGGTGATCAATATTGCTTGAATATATGGTCCTCTTGATTATGCAACAAATAGAATCAATTTGTGCTCATTTAAAATGATATTTCTGAAAGTCTTTTACTCGGCAGAGCATCGTTTCTTATGAACTCAGTAAACTCGTTTAATAAATATCATATTATATAATACTCCTTTGTGAAATGTCTACTGTTCACTCACCCTGACAGCGTTCGCAGTACGACTGTTGTTCAGGGCCTCAGTTAGGTTGGGTGAGTATTTTCCCCAGTCATCTGCCATATTCACTATGCTGCGCAGGTCATCAAATACTTGTTGCGACTGAAAAAGTGAAAGTGAATGGGTTGATTTGTTTGTTTGTTTGTTGGGGTTTAACGGTCTATTAACAGCTAAGGTCATTTAAGGCCGGGTCAATGGGTTTAGTACTAAATCCCATATATTACTTGTACAAGTACATGTACATGTTCAAGTACATGTACAAATGGGGAGAAAATCCCAAAATCAAAACAAAGTATTTACAATAAAAAAACTATTATTCAGAATAATCCTGATCTGATGCCAGGTCCTCGCCACACGAATCACTTGGACCCCTCCCAAAAGTAGTAGGATCAGTAATAATATTACTGCTTTTATAATGGGCAATAACCCTATTCAACTCCCAGGTAACAAAAGAGCCAAAGATAAAAACGTACCGGAGGGCCAAACCAGGTAAATCGTGATTCCTTACCGTTAATTTACGCCGTCGCATCCGCCCGACCAACCACCCACGTGAAAGGGTTGAATATCCCAGCAACAAACAGCTGAGATCATATGAGATAAGCCACATGACTTTGTACCTACGAAGATGTGCGATATCTCATGAAAAGTAGCTACAAAAGTTGACAAGATTTTCATAGCAAATGCGGAACTCTTGTCATATTTCGATGTCATTTACAGAAAGTATCTGTAAATGCATAAAATAAAAAATCGCACATGTTAGATACAAAATTACATATGAGATAAGCCATGTGATTTTGTACCCAAGAAGATGTGTCATATAAAAAATATTTACAGAAAGGGTGATATCTTCTGTAATTGACACATATGCACAGACTGATCCGGGTCTATGCTGGTCATATTCAGACACTGAAGTATACTCTACGGTCATAAACAAAATTAATAGGTCAGTGGAGATAGCCCCCCACCCCCACCCCACACACCACCTTTTTCCACTTACCCCTTCAACTGACTAGATCATAAACATTGAATTACTGCATAATAATTACAGCACAAAAATATTTACATAATTCCCTAACATTTGATTGGCCCGTAGCAAGTCACTGTCCAAAATTTATATCCCAGTAAACTCCCACGCCGAACTACTTTCTACAGGTGCGCTGTCAGTGCTGTCAATGTAAACAAATGGCTGCCGTCTGTCAAAATAAACACATTTTCTTGAATTGATTTCAAATGCTGGAATTATAAGGAATGAATGGCCTTTTTGTGGAATTTATCGGGGATATAAACTTGGAAAAGTCGCGGGAATACTGGACGATGCCTTCCACAAAAAGGCCATTCATTCCTATAAGAGAACCAAGATTTAGAATTGTTACGAATGATACAACATACGTTTACTCGTCCCAAATATACTTACATTCTCGATGATTTTCTTTGTAATGTCGTTCTTTGGCCAGTAATAGATGTCTCCCCGAATAAATGGTTTCATCTGTCGCCATAGAAACCGAGTCTGCCAGGATGAGTTGAATGAATTAAATAACGACTGGCACTCCTGACCTACAATACAATGACACAATATATATTTGATGCATTAAAATGCGCTTGACAGTGTAATAACATGATGTACTATAACTCATATTACCAAATTTATTCTAATAGTAGCTCCCTCTCTAATAGTAGCCCTCCTCCCATATTTGATTCTAACTACAGTCGAACCTGTCTTAAGAGACCACTCAGCGGAGAATAATTTTTTTGGTCTCTTAAGACAGGTGGTTTCTTAGGGGAGGTGCTATATAAAATTGTATTTTTTTTTTATTTATTTCAGCGTGTACCATATATATGTACCTGTATGTACCTTCGTCACCTGTCACCCATAATGTTAATTGTTGTTGGCGAGTAAATTTCAGCCCAAGACTAAAAACATGTGTAACACTAAATTGTAAACAATAACAAATTAAGTGACATGAACTGATTCCTGTTTATATATTTCCCTTGAATACGTTACGTTATGCTTTGGATAGCGCAACAACCAAAACACAGGGAACCAGTCCAGTCACATGACCATAGTGTTCATAATGTGATATCGGAAATGTATTAATAGAACAAGGTATTTGCACGGATCACAAATTTCAGTGTACGGTCAATTCAAAACAGTCCATAGTAAGCTCTATTATTTATATTATTTATTTCGGACAAAGGTCAGGAGATAAAATATGGTTTGAGTGTAATAAAATAGGCACTGACTGACGATTTGTATTCATTTGTCATCCACGCGTAATTGAGTGGCAGCGAAATTGAAAGCGCTTGGCAAGTGAGAAGTTCTTGCCAACGGGTATTAACCTATCATTACCTGTACAAAGCACAGGTGAATACCTTGAAATCGAGGTGTTCCGAATATGCAGATCACGCGAGTCCGTAAGCTGTGACGCATGGTGGACAAGTTGATCAATGGGCAAGTTGAGTGGTCACCCGTGAAAAAAAACCGGCGGACATTTCAAGTTGACAAACAACAATAATACGGAAATGGTCGCTGAGTTAAGGTTTTTAATTTTTTGGCACCGGATTTTCATGGTCGCTGGTCGAGTTACAGGTGATCGCTTAGTTAGGTTATATTAATGCTCAAAATGTCACGGGAGGAGCTGAGACCAGTCACTTAGCACAGGAAGTCGCTTACTTCGGGTGGCTTTAAGGGCAGGTTCGACTGTATGTTGTTTTCACATACAAAAGACATTGAAATCACAGATTGGCTGGCATAGCCTGAGCACATCTACTATTTTGAAACTGAGCCTGATAAACTCTATATTAAAATACTCTATGATGGTATTTTCCTTATCAGGTATCACTTATGTTACAGAATTAGCAAATATAACTTGCTATTTGCTCAAAAGAATTGTTTATGTTGCATCATTACACTGATGTCATTCATTAACGTCATGTGACGTCGTTTAAGCAATGAAATATTGTTAAAAGTAGTTTTCCTTTCCAAACTGACCGTGATAAATTGCATCAGTGTCAATGCCTGATACAGCAGTGTTGTCAGGGCACGGTTGTTCAAATCCTCTGTTAACTTAACAGACGGTTGAATCCTTAACATTAACAACCTCTGTTAGCTTAACGGACTGTTGAATCCTTAACATTAACAACCTCTGTTAGCTTAACGGACTGTTGAATCCTTAACATTAACAACCTGTTAGCTTAACGGACTGTTGAATCCTTAACATTAACAACCTCTGTTAGCTTAACGGACTGCTAAATCCTTAACATTGACAACCTCTGTCAGCTTAACGGACTGCTATATCCTTAACATTGACAACCTCTGTCAGCTTAACGGACTGCTAAATCCTTAACATTGACAACCTCTGTCAGCTTAACGGACTGCTAAATTCTTAACATTGACAACCTCTGTCAGCTTAACGGACTGCTATATCCTTAACATTGACAAACTCTCTCAGCTTAACGGACTGTTAAATCCTTAACATTGATAACCTCTGTAAGCTTAACGGACTGTTAAATCCTTAACATTGATAACCTCTGTCAGCTTCACGGACTGTTAAATCCTTAACAGTGTTAAGAATTTAAGTCTATTAAGCTATAAACAGAGGTTTTGGGCAACAGGGCCCTGTTTGTATTTGGTAAATACACAGCTGAGTACTGATAAACATTTATCAATGTCATAAGCTGGTGTCAACAGTCTACAGTCCATTGTATTTCCAACTTACTCAGAGCCTCGTTTGTATTGGGAGCCTGCGTAGACTGGTTGCCGGCAACTGTGGTTGGTTGTCTTGTGGTTGTGGGTGGAGCTCGGGTGGAAGTGGGTGTGGGTGGTGTCGTGGGCGGTGGTTTCTGGGGCGCGTTGGGGTTGACGGGGCTTCGTACACCACCATTTGATATTGTATCCATAGCATCCTGTGCATGCAGTATAATATAAAATGGTTTTACATTTGAAAGTATGTAAGTAAGCATATTAAGTTTCAAGCCAATCAAACATACGGTAACAGTAGGCATATCTCGGAGACACACAGACGGACGAGGTGGTGACTACAGTCGTTTCTGTCAAAATGTTCCGGGTTTATACGTGTACAAAGTGTTGTGCGTTGCGTATCCGTGGAGTTTCCGTTAGTTGCGTTTCAAACCGTGTGTCGTCTACGTGTAATACGTTTTCGGCCATGCGTTGCGTTTCCCCACTCTTGCGCATGCGCGAAGTCGAACAAACCGTGTTCAACGCATTGAGTTTCAAAAGCGTGTAATCCGTGTACAAAGGTTGTAAACGTATACAACGGTTGTAAACAATGCATTGAGTTTCAAAAGCGTGTAATCCGATACGTTTACAACGGTTGTAAACAACGCATTCAGTTTCAAAAGCGTGTAATCCGTGTACAACGGTTGTAAACGTATACAACGCTAAGGTAAACCGTTTAAATGGTTTAAAGCTTTCTTTAACGAACGGTTACACGCTTCTACATGTACACAGCACTGTACAGATGAAACCGTGTTATATGTACAGTGCAGTCTCCGTTTTTGTTCCACCGTAGACAACACTTGCAAATTCAACGCGAACGCAACGCGAACGCAACGGTTTACTGTAGCGTTGTATACGTTGTTTAAACGTATAATACGGTTCGTACACGTGTAATACACATTGTCAAACCGTTTAGTTTAAAAGCGTTGTATACGTTGTTTAAACGTATAATACGGTTCGTACACGTGTAATACACATTGTCAAACCGTTTAGTTTTAAAGCGTGTAATACGTTTAGCTTCAATGCGTATAACACGCTTTGGCGTATACATATGTAGCGAGGTGAAAGAGTTGAAACGTGTACAACGCTTTACCTGGAAGCGTGTAGCTATATGAAACGTTGAAACGTGTACAACGGTTACACGTTTTAACACGAATACCTGTTCGGCCCCGATCGCTTCGAGGCGTCCTTGTTTCGTCCCTTTTAAAATATCGCGAATACATACCCTCAGATCGAGTTCAAAGTACATCGGCGGTGTGATTTAGCACTTCAATTGATCCCTAAATTCCCTGATGCCTAATGAGTCACGCTTTTAACACGACAGATGTACCTTGTCGTTTATCAAAATGTTTGCGAATTGTAGATCACGTGAGCCGGCTCATCAGGATCTGCGGCATTCCTACGTACATGTACATTTTATATACACAAAAATGACCCCTAATACAGCGTAATGTAACAGTTCTAACTTAATATGGAATAGCCCGGGCCGATAGTCCGTGTCAGTTACTTGGGGTTAAATATTACGAACACAGATAAACACAGTGCATGGTTTCTTTATGTTATTTTAACATTATCAGAAATGGCGAGTCTAGGAACTCTCGTATCTTTACGCTGAAGCCAGTCTATTTCAGTCACTAATCCGCTATGCACCTGTCCCACGCGTGTGTGAAGAAAAATTGATATTTAGAGAAACTGAATACACAGCGAGCTGCACACTGGTTTAACATGTACATGTATATGGCCCGCGGATATGTGTCATAAATTACTTGGTGGTCAAAACCGGTAACATTACAAGGTTTATAGTGAAATAGCAGCCGACTGGCAATTTCTCTCGGACCGATTTTTAAGACTAGTTTTCAAATCTCAATCGGTCTGAGAGTTCAAAAATCGGTGCAGAACCTGAAAACTGAAAATTGTAGAAGCCTTGCAGTGAGTCTAGAAGTATATATACACACACGAAGAACGATCTGAGCATGCGCATTCTACGCGATACACGGTTGGCATACCAACACGTGTAATGCGTCAAAACCCGTGGAAATGTGTTATACGTACAACACAGTTTCATCTGTACGGTGCTGTGTATATGTAGAAGCGTGTAACCGTTCGTCAAAGAAAGCGTTAAAACGTTTAAACGGTTTACCTTAGCGTTGTATACGTTTACAACCGTTGTACACGGATTACACGCTTTTGAAACTCAATGCGTTGAACACGGTTTGTTCGACTTTCGCGCATGCGCAAGAGTGGGGAAACGCAACGCATGGCCGAAAAAATATTACACGTAGACGACACACGGTTTGAAACGCAACTAACGGAAACTCCACGGATACGCAACGCACAACACTTTGTACACGTATAAACCCGGAACATTTTGACGGAAACATCTGTATAACACGTTTCCATGGGTTTTAACGCATTACACGTTTTGGTATGCCAACCGTGTATCACGTAGAATGCGCATGCTCAGATCGTTCTTCGTGTGTGTATATATACTTCTAGACTGCAGGGCTTCTAAAATTTTCAGTTTTCCGGTTCTGGACCGATTTTTGAACTCTGACTGATTGAGATTTGAAAACTAGTCTTAAAAATCGGTCCGAGAAAAATTGCCAGTCGGCTGCTATTTTGCTATAAACCTTGTAACTTTACCGGTTTTGACCACCAAATAATTTAGGACACATATCCGCGGGCCATATCCGTGTTAAACCAGTGTGCAGCTCGCTGTGTATTCAGTTTCTCCAAATATCGATTTTTCTTAACACAGGCGTATAGCGGATTAGTGACTGAAATAGACTGGCTTCAGCGTAAAGATACGAGAGTTCCTAGACTCGCCATTTCTGATGATGTTAAAATAAAATAAAGAAACCATGCACTGTGTTTATCTGTGTTCATAATATTTAACCCCAAGTAACTGACACGGACTATCGGCCCGGGCTATTCCATATTAAGTTAGGAACTGTTACATTACGCTGTATTAGGGGTCATTTTTGTGTATATAAAATGTACATGTACGTAGGAATGCCGCAGATCCTGATGAGCCGGTTCACGTGATCTACAATTCGCAAACATTCCGCCTCTAAACGATCCGGGCCGAACAGGTACATGTATTCGCGTTAAAACGTGTAACCGTTGTACACGTTTCAACAACGCTTTCATATAGCTACACGCTTCCAGGTAAAGCGTTGTACACATTTCAACTCTTTCACCTCGCTACATATGTATACGCCAAAGCGTGTTATACGCCTTGAAGCTAAACGTATTACACGCTTTACAACTAAACGGTTTGACAATGTGTATTACACGTGTACGAACTGTATTATACGTTTAAACAACGTATACAACGCTACAGCAAACCGTTGCATTCGCGTTGCGTTCGCGTTGCGTTCGTGTTGCGTTCGCGTTGAGTTTGCAAGTGTTGTCTACGGTGGAACAAAAACGGAGACTGCACTGCATATGTACCCAGACATTTTTTTGGGGTACATAAAAATGATGCTTATTGTGTCTGCAACCAGTGTAGACCAGTAGCCGATTTCACCAAAATTGCAAAGTAAACTTATCTTGCGTACACTTTGAGGGAGAAATTTTAAATTTAATGATAAATTTACGAATTTTTATTTAATGAAATGAAATATTTTCTGACAAAATTATTATACTGAATTTATTACATCATCACAGCCGTGTTGTAATAAATTCAGTATAATAATTCTGCATAATTTTAATCATCAAATATATGCAGCCGTTAGTTCTATATTAAATTAGAAAATTGTTTGTAAAACAAAATGCCACCGCTGTAAAATTATTTTCAGAGTCGAAAAAGGGGCATGACTGCGGATGGATCGGTGGAGGAGCGAAAATATTTATGTTACGCACTCCTGTACTTGATGGTAGGGTTTGTATACCGAATATGAAGAGAATCAGCCGGACAAGGAAAAATAAATTTGTTGAAAACGGGGCATAACTCTGGATGTATCTGCGGGACAGCGAAAATTATTATGTTATGCACTCCTACACTTGATGGTTGGAATGTATACCGAGTATGAAGAGAATCGGCCAAAAACTGTAGAAGTAATTCACTGGACAAGGAAAATTGTCTACCAACAGACAGACGGACAGGGTAAAAACACTATATGTCCCCGAAAACTATCATTGCGGTGGCATAATAATCCATTTTGGGGGAAATAAATGATTACTCCCTCAAAGTATACTTAGCTAGATAAGTATGCTTAGCAATTTCGGTGAAATCAGCAACAAGATCGCTCCATGATCAGAGCCTACTGACTGGGGTTTTACATTCAACAGCAAGGTCATATACACACTGGAAACCATTACTTTATACCATTTAAAACTTTAGTAATTCCTCGGCAATAAACTTGATATCAAACAACACTAGCGTGGTATTCTCTATGTTCCCCTTCATGTACCTCATCAATAGCCAGGAAAGTTCCAGCCCGGCCACATATCAGCTGTCCAAGGTTGGCCAATGTCGGTGATGTTGTCGACTGACCGGCACTGACCGTGTCATTGGCATTGTCTCGTAGCAGGCTGAACAGGTTCTGGATGTCTTGTACAGCTTTCGTCCAGCCGTTTGTCTCTTGTAACTGTGGGCACACATACAATACAGAGAAACCTCTCTAAACCGGACACATTGGGAGGTCCCCAGGGTGTCCAGCTTGGAGAGGTTTCACTGAAAATCACGTAGTTGATCATTCTGAGCCATAGTTATGTGCTATGCGATCACAAACAGACATTATCACCCTAGATAAATGACCAAGGAACTCATTAAAAATAAGATCACAGGTGTTTTCTTGGTGTCTGGTTTAGAGAGGTTCCACTGTACATATATCAATATGTGATTTTGTAATTATATGGTATTAAAGAATATGCGCAATCTTTTCCTAAAATATATTTACAAAAACGGAGATATTTTAGAAAGTTGATGAAAGTGTCATAGAGAATGCGGAATTCTATTCCGTATTCGCCCTGAACATTTTGTCAACTTATGACGTTATTTACGGAAGATATTGTACAAAATCACATGGCTCGTCTCATATGTGGCTGTGACTGGATATTATGGAATTTTTGGCCTGTCTAGCTCCTGGTCGCCAAGCGTACTCCTGTAACTATGGACACAAATACAGTCTACGCTCGTTACCTCATACTCTCTTAAGTGGAACTACTGATATTTGAAAAGACAAATTCTTAGTCCCAAGTACATGTTTTCCTATATAATAACTCTCATTAACTCAAAGTATTTTCCTCAGTCCCCTGGAGGCCGTTTCACTAAACTTTGTACGACTAAAATGTTTGTAAGTGCAAAAGTATGATAGTCTGTAAATTTCACGTCAACAATGTTTTCTTGTAAACAATTGTTGGATTTACATTTATTGATAAATGTAAATCCTTCAATTGAAATTTACAGACAATCTTAAATTTGCACTTACAAACATTTTAGTCGTAAGAAGTTTAGTGAAATGGCCCCCTGGACTTTGAGTAAACAAGTGTATGAGACAGTCACACACCATACGATTTTGTACCTAAGGACATGTGCAAATTTTCATGAAAAATATTTACAGAAAATGTGATATTTTCTGTAAACGACGTCGAAAGATGACGAAATTTACATAGCAAATGCCAAATACTATTCCGCATGTGATATGTAAATGTTGTCATCTTTCTACCTCATTTACGGAAAATATCATAAATTTGTAAATATTTGTCATGAGATATCACACATGTTGTGGAGAAATGGGGATTACAGCATTTGTGGCTAGTCTGGCTCCTGGTCTGCTAGTGCACTCCTGAAGGCCGGCCATTTTATTAAGAAGCATCACAGGTAGGTCACCAATTTAATTGCAAATAGTCAGGCCCTGATCAGACTGCTCGCCTGCGCAGGCTGGTCTGGGCCTACACTCTGTCGCAAAGGTCATACGCATAATTTCTCCAGTCACAGCTACAGTTAAGCTTTTCCCCACACATGTACATTTATTTTACCAACCGTACAAAACAATATGTACAAAAAAAGTTAGATATAGATTTGGATCATTCTGTGTAAGAAGACGGACGGGTTATGCACACACACATGCGACTGTCTACCACCATAATTCAGGCATATAGTAGAGATGAACTAGCAATGGATTTTGCAGTAGCAGGCTACTGTCTGTTTCACAAAACCTGCCCAAATTTTACGGCTATATAAACACTGCAAAAACATTATGTGCTTCGATAATATTAAATTAAAGCAAAATTTAAGAATGAGCCTTCTTTTTATTTAGTGAAATTTTGTCCTATATTGATTTTATGGCGAAAAAATTTTTTCCACATGTTAAATCCCCATAGACATCTTCACAGTGGATTTAACATGGGGAAATTTTCTAATTTCAGAAATATTGGACCGATTTTGAAAATTTAACTTTCGTTTTCTTTGTTAGACCATTTCTAAGCTATGTTTCCGAGTCAAAATCCAAAATCTTTCATTTTTTTTACTCCGCCAACAGCTCCTCCTCCTCCTTTTCCCTCATGTTAAATTCCCATAGACAAATAAATTTTTCGTAATAAAATCAATATTTGACCAAATTTCACGAAATAAAAAGGCACATTCTTAAATTTTGATAAAATTTAATATTATCAAACAAAATCTTGTTTTTGCATTGTTTATATGGACGTAAAATTTGGGCAGGTTTCATGACAGACAGTAGTGTAGATGTTGTCATTTGATGCATAGATAATTTTGCATGTACGAACATTTTATCCGTACGAAGTTTAGTGAAACGGCCCCCAGTGCTCTAAGCTGTAGGCCACAACCCATCCCTTACACATACAGGCAAGACAAACTATAGTCTGTTTCACGAAAGCTGCCCAAATTTTACGGCTATATAGACAATTCAAAAACAATATTATTTTCGATAATATTAAATTAAAGGAAAATTTAAGAATGAGCCTTCTTTTTATTTTTCGTGAAATTCGGTCAAATATTGATTTTATTACGAAAAATTAATTTGTCTATGGGAATTTAACATGGGGGAAAAAGTGGTAAGGAAGTGTGGGAGGAGTCAAAAAACGAAAAAAATTGGAAATTGACTCCGAAACCTGACTAGATAGCTTGGATATGATCTAACTAAGAAAACAAAAGTTAAATTTTAAAAATCGGTCCAGTATTTCTAAAATTCCAAAAAAAAATCCCCATGTTAATGCAATAAAATCAATATTTTACCAAATTTCACGAAATAAAAAGAAGGCTCATTCTTAATGTTTTCTTTAATTTAATATTATCAAAATAAATCTTGTTTTTAAATTGTCTATATAGCCGTAAAATTTGGGCAGCTTTCGTGAAACAGACAGTAGAGGTGGACCTTGGAGTATCATACACGTGCAGATTCTGATTTACATTAGGTGCATTTAGTTGATTGTAGGCATACATACATCTGTCTGTATCTCAAAGAACGTCTTAAGCAGTTCGGTGGATCGACCCCTACCAATGGTTTTCAACGTCTGACCCCCGTTGTTCAATATAAATGTCTGCACCTGGAAATTAAAAGTGAAAGGGTTTAACGTCCCAGCAACAGCTGAGGTCATATAGACAGGAGCATGATTTAAAGAAAAAGTGAAAGTCTGTATTTCTACTCTAATGTATACGTTGTTACCACTCATTTGAACCGTCTCACCGAGACGGTTCAAATGAGTGGTAACAACGTATACTTTCATGAAGTAAGTGAAAGTGAATGGGTTTAACGTCCCAGCAACAGCTGAGGTCATATAGAGACGGGACCACAGTTTTATAAAGTCTCACCCGACAGACCAGTGGGATGGATGGAAATACTATGAAAGTATTTGTTGATGGCCTATGCGAGGTTTGAACCCACAACCTCCGGATTGGAAGTCACGTATTCTAACCCTTAGGCCAGAACCCACCCCTACCTGGGAATGAAGATTCAACGTTGGTGAGCCCATTTGTGACTGTGGAGAAATGGAAAACACTCCTGTAGCCGGATAACGGTCTATATTGCTTGTTAGCAGCATGAAGGGCATTTCATTGGTGAAAATGGTGAACAGTGCAGATCCGGATCAGATTGTACAGATGCATAGGCTGATCGGGACCTACATTGACCATTTCTCCAGGCACAGCCATATTTCAATCTAAACGTCACAATGCTGAGACTATTTTATCTTCTTCTGTTCATTTTCCTTTTTCTCAACAAAAACATCGCATGAGAATTATATCCACAAGAGCTCCGCGGAGCAAAATGTCCCGCCTCGCGCAGTTTGATAGTATATATGGAGCTTGTAATAACCTTGGGGTTAGTGAGCAACATGGGATTTCTGTAGAATGATGCGGGATGTTGTTACAAATGCATGTATGGAATATTAAAGCATAAACTGAGCGTTAATTTGTAAGTCAGTGACCTTGACCTTTGGGGTTAGCGGGCACCATGGGCTTTCTCTAGAATGATGCGGGATGTTGTTACAAATGCATATATGGAATATTAAAGCATAAACTGAGCGTTGACTTTTCCAAACATGGAAATTTCTAATTCAGTGACCTTGACCTTCGGGGTTAGCGGGCACCATGGGCTTTCTGTAGAATGATGCGGGATGTTGTTACAAATGCATGTATGGAATATTAAAGCATAAACTGAGCGTTAACTTTTCCAAACACGGAAATTTGTAAGTCAGTGACCTTGACCTTTGGGGTTTGCGGGCACCATGGGCTTTCTGTAGAATGATGCGGGATGTTGTTACAAAAGCATGTATGGAATATTAAAGCATAAACTGAGCGTTAACTTTTCCAAACACGCAAATTTCTAATTCAGTGACCTTGACATTTGGAGTTAGCAGCCACCATGGCATTTCTGTAGAATGATGCGGGATGTTGTTACAAATGCATGTATGGAATATTAAAGCATAAACTGAGCATTAACTTTTGCAAAGACGGAAATTTCTAAGTCAGTGACCTTGACCTTTGGGGTTAGCGGGCACCATGGGCTTTCTGCAGAATGATGCGGGATGTTGTTACAAATGCATGTATGGAATATTAAAGCATAAACTGAGCATTAACTTTTGCAAACACGGAAATTTCTAAGTCAGTGACCTTGACCTTTGGGGTTAGCGGGCACCATGGGCTTTCGCAGAATGATGCGGGATGTTGTTACAAATGCATGTATGGAATATTAAAGCATAAACTGAGCGTTAACTTTTCCAACACGAAAATTTCTCTAAGTCAGTGACCTTGACCTTTGGGGTTAGCGGGCATCATGGGCTTTCTGTAGAATGATTCGGGATGTTGTTACAAATGCATGTATGGAATATTAAAGCATAAACTGAGCGTTAACTTTTCCAAACACGGAAATTTCTAAGTCAGTGACCTTGACCTTTGGGGTTTGCGGGCACCATGGGCTTTCTGTAAAATGATGCGGGATGTTGTTACAAATGCATGTATGGAATATTAACGCATACATAAATTGAGCATTAACTATTCCAAACACAGAAATTTCTAAGTCACCGACCTTGACCTTTGGGGTTAGCGGGCACCATGGGCTTTCTGTAGAATGATGCAGGATGTTGTTACAAATGCATGTATGGAATATTAAAGCATAAACTAAGCGTTAACTTTTCCAAACATAGAAATTTCTAAGTCAGCGACCTTGACCTTTGGGGTTTGCGGGCACCATGGGCTTTCTGTAGAATGATGCGGGATGTTGTTACAAATGCATGTATGGAATATTAAAGCATAAACTGAGCGTTAACTTTTCCAAACACGGAAATTTGTAAGTCAGTGACCTTGACCTTTGGGGTTAGCGGGCAACATGGGCTTTCTGTAGAATGATGCGGGATGTTGTTACAAATGTATGTATGGAATATTAAAGCATAAACTGAGCATTAACTTTTGCAAACACGGAAATTTCTAAGTCAGCGACCTTGACCTTTGGGATTAGCGGGCACCATGGGCTTTCTGGAGAATGATGCGGGATGGTTGTTACAAATGCATGTATGGAATATTAAAGCATCCATTGAGGGAAACAGAAGTTACAATGAATTAACCTGAGCGTTAAGTTTTAGAAACAGAGCTAAACGCAAAAACTTAACGTTGAATGCATGTGAAAAGTAGGTCAATCAACCATGAAAACTAGGTCAAGGTCACATGGACTCCCTCTGTGTGAGATGGTTACACCACAGTGTTGATGTATACCAAGTATGGAGGTCGTAGGTGTTATAGTTTTCTGGAAACTGACCTAAACGCAAAAACTTAACGTGAAATGTTGACGCCGCCGCCCACGCCGCCGACGCCGACGACGATGCCGCCGACGCCGCCGACGCCGCCGACGGAAAAGCTATACCTATGTCCCGCTTCTGCTAAAGCAGGCGGGACAAAAAGCAACAATTCTGTTTTTATTTATTTAATTATGTTTAACGGGCGGGCTGTCAACAGCTTTTAACATAAAATGGGCCAATGGCTGGAAAAAGGTAAATTGTCTGCGAGCAGCGCAGGCTCAGAAGTATGCTACCAGTCACAGATAAACAGTCAAACAAAATGATTAGATTCTATTAACCTTATTGATTGAATGTGCAAGCGGACCAAGGTCACCAAGGGTTATTTTGAAGCTAATCCCCTCGCTGGCAGCCTTGATAATAAAAGAAAAACAAAAAACTTTAACCCAGTTGCCTTACAAAGCATTACCAACAAGGTGAACTCATGTTCACCTTGTTGGTAATGCTTTGTAAGGCAAATGGGTTAAAGTTTTTGTTTTTCTTTTATTATCAGTGACCTTGGGTTGTCGGATGTGGGTCGTATGCAAAACAAAGCACCATCCATAGACACACATTGTTGCCACATATTATCTAAATCGGTGAAGCGGTTCATAAGCTATTGAAAATGTACAGGTGTTACTAACATATGTACGTATGCATGCACATAGTAAACGTACACTATATCCCCTCTTGCCTATCGGCGAGGGGATAATAATTGTTCACTGGCTGCATGTGCCTGTGCCTACTGTCTGTTTCACGAAACCTGCCTAAATTGTATGCCTATATAAGCAATGCAAACACAATCTATCTTTTTTTCGACAATATTAAATTTTATCAAAATTTTAAGAATGAGCCTTCTTTTAAGTTTATAGTAAAATTTGGTAAAATATTGATTTTATTACATAAAAATATTTTCTATGGGAATTTAACATGGGTAAAAAGAGGTTGAGAACATAGAGGGGTGAAAAAAACCGAAAACATTTGGTAATTGACTCTGAAATCTGGCTAGATAGCTTGGAAACGATCTAACTAAGAAAACAAGTTAAATTTTGAAAATCAGTCCACCATTTCAGAAATTAAAAAAGAAATCCCCATGTTAATTCCCCACAGAGTGAAGATGGAATGTTTTTTTTCGCAATAAAATCAACATTGGACCAAATTTCACGAAATAAAAAGAAGGCCGATTCTTAAACTTTGCTATAATTTAATATTATCAAAAAAACACACACTGTTTTTGCATTATTTATATAGCCGTAAAATCTGGGCAGCTTTCATGAAACAGACAGTAGATCGGGAATTGAACACATTACCATTGACATTGAAGTCCAATGCTCTGCCCCTAGAGTATCAAGCCAGAGCTCCAGTTAAGGTGCGTAATTAGACCAAATTTTCCGGGTATTTTTCTTATTTCTTCGCGAAAAATGGCAAGTTGGGATTGCTTTAGAATCGTCTCATCGAGACGATTCTAAAGCACTCCCAACTTGCCAATTTTGGCGAAGAAATAACGAAATTTTTCCCAAAGTTGATCATCTTATGCACCTTAACTGGAGCTCTGATCAAGCTATCCATCGCAGTATACTATTGTAATATACATGTATTGCTTAATAAATATCGGCTAAAAGAAAGAAAACAAAGTGGGAATTCATCATCAAACCATAGTTATGCTTTCAGTCAAATCCATTGTCTTATTAAAGGTACATGCCCACTCAGTAGGTACAAAATGGTCTTTATAGGAATTAAATAAGTGCATAATCGTGTCACTATTCCATCAGTTCTAAAAATTACAAATGCCTGCTATATAGATATAATCATTTAGTAATACTTATTTTAATGATAGAGACTTGCGGTGGTATCAGGCTATTTTCATATGCAAATGAGGCATGATATTTTTCATTTATTTATAATAATTAAATGCTTCACCTGAAAAAATACGATCTTTGCAAATCAAAAAATAAATGCAGATAATAACTAGTAATGTCCGTTAACATTTTAAGGAAACACGGTTATTGCCCCTGATATCAGTGGGGAAATTTATGTCTGATATAAAATGTATAATAATGCCAATCAATATGTGGGTTAATGGTGAATGAATGTTTATTTTGCCAGAAAATGTCATATCTACAGAATATACAAAACTATCGGTCTCCCTATATTATAACCTACTGAGTGGGCATGTACCTCTAACATGCACTTGTATTGAACTGCGATGTAATGCCTAATAAACACTGCATAACTGTTTCACCCATGTATATCTAACATTGATAGTTCCATGATCATTGCTAGCTTATTCCAACAGTTAGACAAAAGGTAATTTTTAAATATCTGACAAATTCTTACAAACATGGCAGATCCTGATGAGACGCAGGGATTCCACTGGGGAACATAAAAAAATCGTCAAGGAATAACAAATAGGATAAAAATAAACAATTGGCGATAAAAAATTACAATTTTCAAAAAATAAATAAAATAGTTTTATTTATTTTTTTCGAAAATTGTAATTTTTTATCGCCAATTGTTTATTTTTATCGCCAATTGCAAAAGTGGCGATCGCCAGCGGAATCCCTGGAGACGGCTTGTTATAAGCCGGCTCATCTGGTTCAACATTGTTTGTAAATGTTTGGTTTATCGCCTGTGGGGTTGAAAGTGTTAAGTTTAACAGGAACCACATACCTCGCTTCGAAACTGAGAAGAATTGAACTGCGACCCATAGATATCAATCAGTTCGCGGAACTGCTCGGTCGTGAGATTACATAATTCCATGTGTACGTCATCAGCCACCGTGTCATTCGGGAACCAGAAAATCTCCTTGAGTCGAGTCTCGCTGCAGACCTCGGTGCGTATATGCTCGATCGTGTTGTTCATGCCGGTGTCGGTGGCAGGTAGAAATGAATCCAGTATCCCAATCAGGGATGTTTCGTTTAGGCCTCGTTGGAAAACCTGTCACAATGGATTGATTAATTGAGTATTAGTGCTTAACGGCCTATCAACAGCTAAGGTCATTTAAGGCTGAGCCAACCTGTCCATAATGAGGGTAATTGCCAAAATCAGACTCGATATTGACACAAAAATATATATTCAACCCTGAAATTAGAATATCTTGACCTGGTGCCAGGTCCATTCCACACCAGTCACTTAGCTCCAACCCCAAAAGTAATATTATCATCACTAATCTTATTATTTTTTAATGGGGCAGAACAGTAGCCTATTTCATCAACATGGCAAAGTATACTTATCTAGCAAAGTATACTTTGAGGGAGAAATTTTCAATTTAAGGATAAATTTATTAATTTTTATTATACTGAATTTATTACATTATCACAGCCATTTTGGCTGTGATAATGTAATAAATTCAGTATAATAATTCTGCATACTTTTAATCATCAAATATATGCAGTCGTTAGTTCTATACGACATAATGCATTTCGGGAAAAATAAATGATTACTCCCTCAAAGTATACTTCGCTAGATAAGTATACTTTGTAATTTTGATGAAATCGGCTACAGGATTTAGCTCTCAGTATCAGAAGGCCTAAAATGTACATGAGGGCCAAACCATGTATTAAAGTCAGCATTCCGATAAGGATGAACCTCGATCGTTAAATTACCCTTCACGTACTCCCGACCAACCACATACCTGTCAATGGAACAGTGATTAACGGACCATCAACATGGTGTATGTGACAAGTAGATAAACCAGATAACTAGAATGACATGCTATTGTCTTTTCATATAAAGTTTATCAGGCTCGGCTTGAAGGAATTCCTTATCGAGCCTCGGAATCACTACACATTTCTTAGCCTTGCCTAATAAACTTGATATCAAGACACTAGGATGTTATTCTATATGTAAGAGATATCAAGTTCATCAGTAGCCTATTCCATCAACATTGCAAAGTATACTTTACTAGCAAAGTATACTTTGAGGGAGAAATTTTCAATTTTTTTAAAAATTTATTAATTTTTATTATACTGAATTTATTACATTATCACAGCCATTTAATGGCTGTGATAATGTAATAAATTCAATATAATAATTCTGCATACTTTTAATCATGAAATATATGCATTTGTTAGTTCTATATGAAATAACGCATTTCAGGAAAAATAAATGATTACTCCCTCAGCCATTTAATGGCTGTGATAATGTAATAAATTCAGTATAATAATTCTGCATACTTTTAATCATGAAATATATGCATTTGTTAGTTCTATATGAAATAACGCATTTCAGGAAAAATAAATGATTACTCCCTCAAAGTATACTTTGCTAGAAAAGTATGCTTTGCAATGTTGGTGAAATAGGCTACAGGAGCGGCTCTGAAACGGTAGGAATTCCCAGGCGAACCTCCGTTCATACACGTTTCCTAGCCTTGCCTGATAAACTCAATATAAAAAGTCACGAGCCTAATATTCTCTATGTGTCAGTGTTAGCTGATTGGGGGCTACGCTTCTGAAATGTGGCTGTGACTGGAGAAATTGGGTTTTGCGATCGTTTAGATACAGATCATCCTGTCCATTCACAGTCTGATCCGAATCTGCACAGTTCACCATTTCATCAATGAAACCGCAGTCATGCTTCTAACAAGCAATATAGATCGTTATCAGGCTACAGGAGTGCGCTATTTGATCTGGATCTACACTGATTACAAATCCCATAAGCCCCATTTCTGTCACGGCCACAAGTACAAACACAATAATAAGCCCCTTTTTGTTGTAGCTGGTGCTGTGTGCTCACCCGTGTATTGAGGGAAACATCGAGCAGCCAATTCAGAACATCAGACGTGAAGTTGAAGTCGCGAGCGATGATCTGGTCCCGCAGTTGCTGTGGATCTATTACCGAGTTGCCCAGTGTGATGTTACCTTGTAATAGATGGTGAATTTATTTATTTAACCAGTTCACCCCTAAATACATAACATTGACTGTTATTTTTTATGTATATTTTGGATTATTACACTGCAATGTTAAATGTAATGTCAAGCACTGCAGATCCTGATGAGACGGCTCATAATGAGCCAGCTCAACTGGATCTACAACATTTGCAACTGCTGGCTTATAAGCTATGAGATTGAAAGGGTTAATGGTGTTTAATGGCCTGTCAACAGCTAAGGTCATTTTAGGGTTAACGAGGTCGAATCCCATACACCTGTATGGGGGGGGGGGGGGGGGGGGGGGTGGGGGGGGGGGGGGGGGGGGGGGGGGGGGGGGCACAGGGGGAATCACAAATCAGAACTGAATATTTACAGAATTTTCTTATTAAAAAAAAGAGGGGGCGGTCATAAAAAGAATGTCAAGACAAGAAAATAATACATGGATGTGGGAAGTGGAGAAGTGCGACTTTTGCACTTGCGACACGTAGGGCATTGCACATAAAGTTGAAAGGTGAAATGGTTTATTTGTTTTGTTTATTGGTGTTTAACAGCTAAGGTCATGTAAGGCCGGGCAAACAGGTTCGATCCCGTTTTAACCTGCTGCATTGGGGGGAAAATCCCAAAATCAGAACGGAATATTTACATCGAGATACAACATATTCAGCCCTGAAATTAGAATAACCTGACCTGGTGCCAGGTCCATACTGTTGTGAAATGGTTTAATGAAACAGCAGCAGCTAAGGTCATACAGGGTTTGAAGTGTCATCTGAAAGAAAAGTGGTATCATGAAATGTTTATACAAAATTTACGATATTTTCCGTGAATTATGTCGACAGTTGACAAATATTCAGGGCAAATGTGGAATCCGATTCCGCAGTCGCTCTGAGAATTTCGTCAACTTTTGATGTCAGAAAAATATCAGATAAAAAATATATTGCTCATCTTTGTAGGTACACAATTACATGGGCTTGTCACGTATAAGATAGAGCATGTACCGATAGCCGTGCCATTGACGAGCTGGGGCCAGACATCGGCGAGTATTTCCACGTCCTCCAGAACATCGCTGATCAGTTCCACCTTGACACGATTGGTCAGGATGTCCTCTAGGTCCTCCACCAGCTCCGTCAGTCTGAAATAGTGGTAATTATCGTGTAATTTAGAACTTTTCGACGTAAAGAAATGAATATGTGTTTCCACAGCCATGAGACGTCAAAAATGTCATGTTAAATGTACATGCCCACTCAGTAGGCACAAATGTTCTAGGAATTAAATAAGTGTATAATTTTGTCACCATTCCACCAGTTCTAAAAATTACGAGTGCCCGCTATACAAATATAATAACTTTATTATATTTATTTTACTGATAGTGACGCGCGATGGTATTAGGCTATTTTCATATTCAAATGAGGCATGATATTTTTTAATTATTTATACTAATTAAATGTGTCACCTGAAAAATTAATATTTTCGACAGATTATAAAGTATGATCATTGCACATCAAAAAATAAATACAAAGGATAAATAGTAATGTCCGTTAACATTTTAAGCAAACACGGTTATCGCCCCTGATATCAGTGCGGTAATTTAAGTGTCTGATATAAAATGCATAGTAATGCCAATCAGTATGTGCGGTAATGGTGAATGAATGTTCATTTTGCCAGAAAATGTCATATCAAGCGAATATACAAATCTATTTATAAAGAACATTTTGTGCATGTACCTTTAATGGCGGCATGAGTGTGTTCCAAATGCTCACATGTATCAAGTGTCCAAATATTGAAGCAATCAATCCAGTAATCATGGTAATATTAAAGTTATCTGATGATGCATAAACTTGTACAAACGTTTTGATGCAAAAGTGTTTCCGTAAAAATGTGAAGGTAAAAATGGTCAAGGTCATGTTAATGGCGGCATGAGTGTGTTCCAAATGCTCGACACATATATCAAGTTTCAAAATATTGAAGCAATCCGTGAAGTTCTTCAATCCGTGAAGTCGAACCGCTCTGAACGACCACCTCTTTACACAAACTTTCTCTCTGTAACAGCCGATGTTTTATATCCCAAACGGACAATTGCCTATATTCAACTAAATATTCAACCTCCCAACAACAGTCACCTCTCTAAAACAGCCAGTTTTGTGTCTTCCTTGGCTGTTATAGAGAGGATGTAGTTCAGACTGCATCCAAAATAGTGGAATTTTTTATATCTGATAAATTCTCAAGAAATATTGTTTATTCCTGTAATAATTACAGAGCTCCAGATAAGTTTTGTGTCAAAAGAGTATTATACCCCAGATTTCAAATTCAATGCGTATTTTACTTTTACAAATGTATCATTGATTTTCTTCATTATTAAATATGGAATGAATGAATTTTTTTTTTTTTTAAAATTCACTTATTTGCAGCTCAACTAAGTAAATTTTCAACTTATTACAGTATTTTCACTACGCGATTTGAAAATCAATTTGTATTTTCACATCGCTGTGAGTATTTTGTACTCCCTCTTTTGACAATCACTACGTATTCTGCTAATATAAGTGTGTAAAATACGCCAATACGCACCTTATATTGAGCTCTGAATTACATGTACTGTGAAGTCCATCCATATTAAACACACGGGGGTTTCCATGGTAACCGGTTTTAATACACAGAATGCGGGAAACAAAATTTTTGTTTGCTGCTGTTTCACATTTTGCCTTTTTCTCTCTGACACTATAAACATGGTTTGGCAGCACTTAACCCTTAGACCGCTATCTTATTTTTGTTGTTGTCTGCTGTTTATTTTCTATTTTTATCATCAAAACATGGTTTGACAGCACTATAGAATAATTTACATGATGAATGATTCTGAAGTGCTGTCAAACCATGTTTTTATTGAGAAATAAGGCATGGTACATTGTATAAAAAGCAACAGCAGACGATAATTTGTGTGAGTAGCGGTCTAAGAGTTAAGAATCATTTTCAATGGAAATTATTCTAAAGTGTTGTTGAAGTAATAAAATAAGCAGCAGGCTACAAAATTTAATTCAACTTTTTAAGGATCTTATTTTTTTTTTGTCTGCTGTTTATTTTTTATGTTCCATTTTTCGACAGCGCTTTAGAATAATTTACAACATGCTTTGACAGCACTTCAGAATCATTTGCTGTCAAAGCATGTTTTTATTGAGAAATAAGGAAAGATATAAAAGCAACAGCAGACGACAATTGTTGTGAGTAGCGGTCTAGGGATTAACATGTTTAGCTGTACTTACACAGTGTTATTAAAATCACCGGCATAATCAGGCATTTCATCCTGGGTCGTTTGTAGGTGACATGTGTTGTTGAAGGTGCACACGAACGACTGTAGGAATGGCAATACCCCCGCTGATGGCAGCGCCTTCCCATCAAAATGGCCTGAAATTCATAGATTTTTAAAGGCCTGTCAACAGCTACAAACATTTTAGGCCGGCTTAACAAGGTAAGACTCTCATATTTCACCTGTAAAGATGGGTGAGGCGGGTGGGGGATCCCAAAATCAGAACTGAATATTAAACAAGAGTTATCAGTAGCCTATTTCACCAACATTGCAAAGTATACTTTCCTAGCAAAGTATACTTTGAGGGAGAAATATTAAATTTTAGGATAAATTTATTAATTTTTATTATACTGAATTTATTACATTATCACAGCCATTTTCGCTGTGATAATGTAATAAATTAAGTATAATAATTCTGCATACTGTTAATCATCAAATATGTGCAGTTAGTTCTATATGACATAATGCATTTCAGGAAAATAAATGATTACTCTCTCAAAGCATACTTTGCTAGATAAGAATACTTTGCAATTTTGATGAAATCGGCTACTGATCTGGTGCCATGATGTCACCACACCAGAGTGACTTAGCTCAGATTCAAGTAGCAATTAAGCCGAAAACGTACCTTAGGACCAAACCAGGGATATCGGGATTCGGATGAACACCATCGTTAAACTAGAAATGGACGCTTGTCGACAAGCGCATGTGTACCCCCCTCCCCAGATACACAAGTAGTTTGAAAAAAGGGTGTTCGAGTTATGCTCCGGAGACAAAATCAGTGACGGAAAAAACAAAGGGAGATAACTAAAAAATTAGTGATGCAAGAGTTGTCATTCTTGCGTGACACACCTTTAGGGTTGTGGTCTATGCATGTGTGAAGTTTCATGAAAATATTCCAAAGGGTGTTCGAGTTATGCTCCAGACACGAAATCAGTGCACGAAACAACAAAGGGAGATAACTAAGAAATTAACGATGCAAGAGTTGTCATTCTTACGTGCGACAAACCTTTGGGTCGTATTCTATGCATGTGTGAAGTATAATAAACTAGAAAATGTGTTCATAGAACACGGATGTCCCACATATCGCTTTGATAATAAATGAGGTCAAATTCCAAGTCAAAATTTTCTTTTACCTGAGCGTTAAAGTTTTTGAAGCACCAAGTATGTGACCTTGACCCTGGGCTTGGCGGGGTCAGGACAAACGTGGATTTGGCACAGGGCGGTAGAGGACCATTAGAGCAATGCATATATGAAATATGAAGCTGATCCGTGAAAGAAAACAGAAGTTATAAGATATTTACCTGAGCGTTAAAGTTTTTGAAGCACTAAGTATGTGATGTTAACCCTGGGCTTGGCGGGGGGCGGGACGAACGTGGATTTGGCACAGGGCGGTAGAGGACCATTAGAGCAACGCGTATATGAAATATGAAGTTGATCCGTGAATGGAAAAAATAAAAATTATAAGATATTTACCTGAGCGTTAAAGTTTTTGAAGCACCAAGTATGTGACCTTGACCCTGGGATTGGCGGGGCAGGACGAACGTGGATTTGGCACAGGGTAGTAGAGGACCATTAGAGCAATGCGTATATGAAATATGAAGATGATCCATGAAAGAAAACAGAAAGTATAAGATATTTACCCGAGCGTTAAAGTTTTTGAAGCACTAAGTATGTGACCTTGACCCTGGGCTTGGCGGGGGCAGAACGAACGTGGATTTGGCACAGGGCGGTAGAGGACCATTAAAGCAATGCGTATATGAAATATGAAGTTGATCCGTGAAAGAAAACAGAAATTATAAGATATTTACCCGAGCGTTAAAGTTTTTGAAGCACCAAGTATGTAACCTTGACCCTGGGCTTGGCGGGGGCAGGACGAACGTGGATTTGGCACAGGGCGGTAGAGGACCATTAGAGCAATGCATATATGAAATATGAAGCTGATCCGTGAAAGAAAACAGAAATTATAAGATATTTACCCGAGCGTTAAAGTTTTTGAAGCACCAAGTATGTAACCTTGACCCTGGGCTTGGCGGGGGTGGGGGGGGGCAGGACGAACGTGGATTTGGCACAGGGCGGTAGAGGACAATTAGAGCAACGCATATATGAAATATGAAGTTGATCCGTGATTGGAAAGAAAAATTAAAGATATTTACCTGAGCATTAAAGTTTTTGAAGCACCAAGTATGTGACCTTGACCCTGGGATTGGCGGGGGCAGGACGAACGTGGATTTGGCACAGGGCGGTAGAGGACCATTAGAGCAATGCATATATGAAATATGAAGCTGATCCGTGAAAGAAAACAGAAGTTATAAGATATTTACCTGAGCGTTAAAGTTTTTGAAGCACTAAGTATGTGATGTTAACCCTGGGCTTGGCGGGGGCGGGACAAACGTGGATTTGGCACAGGGCGGTAGAGGACCATTAGAGCAACGCATATATGAAATATGAAGTTGATCCGTGAATGGAAAGAAAAATTATAAGATATTTACCTGAGCATTAAAGTTTTTGAAGCACCAAGTAGTGTGACCTTGACCCTGGGATTGGTGGGGGCAGGACGAACGTGGATTTGGCACAGGGCCGTAGAGGACCATTAGAGCAATGCGTATATGAAATATGAAGATGATCTATGAAAGAAAACAGAAATTATAAGATATTTACCCGAGCGTTAAAGTTTTTGAAGCACTAAGTATGTGACCTTAACCCTGGGCTTGGCGGGGGCAGGACGAACGTGGATTTGGCACAGGGCAGTAGAGGACCATTAGAGCAACGCGTATATGAAATATGAAGTTGATCCGTGAATGGAAATAAAAATTATAAGATATTTACCTGAGCGTTAAAGTTTTTGAAGCACCAAGTATGTGACCGTGACCCTGGGATTGGCGGGGCAGGACGAACGTGGATTTGGCACAGGGCGGTAGAGGACCATTAGAGCAATGCGTATATGAAATATGAAGATGATCCATGAAAGAAAACAGAAAGTATAAGATATTTACCCGAGCGTTAAAGTTTTTGAAGCACTAAGTATGTGACCTTGACCCTGGGCTTGGCGGGGGCAGAACGAACGTGGATTTGGCACAGGGCGGTAGAGGACCATTAAAGCAATGCGTATATGAAATATGAAGTTGATCCGTGAAAGAAAACAGAAATTATTATAAGATATTTACGAGCGTTAAATGTTTTTTGAAGCACCAAGTATGTAACCTTGACCCTGGGCTTGGCGGGGGCAGGACGAACGTGGATTTGGCACAGGGACGAGGACCATTAGAGAACCATATATGATATGAGTTGCAGTGAATGAAAGAAAAATTCATATACTGAAATAGTGAAGCACTGATGTGACCTTGACCCCCCCCCCCCCCCCCCTGATTGGATTGGGGGGCAGAAAAACGAAGTTATAAGCATCGGATTAAGGCCATGAGCATTGCAAATATATGAAATGAAGTGAATCCGTCGAAAGAAAACCAAGTATAAGTATCCGAGCCGTTAAAGTTTTTGAGCCCACCAAGTATGTAACTTGCTGGGGGCTTGGGGGGGCAGGACGAACGTGGATTTGGCACAGGGCGGTAGAGGACCATTAGAGCATGACATATATGAAATATGAAGCTGATCCGTGAATGGAAAGAAAAATTATAAGATATTTACCCGAGCATTAAAGTTTTTGAAGCACTAAGTATGTGACCTTGACCCTGGGATTGGCGGGGGGGACAGACGAACGTGGATTTGGCACCAAAGAAAACGGTTAGAGACCATTTGTTTTTTAGAAGCAACGCATGTATGAAATATTGAAGTTGATCCAGGGTGATAGAGAAAAATATAAGATGATTTATCCGTGAGCTTTTAAAGTTTTTGAAGCACTAAGTATGTGACCTTGACCCTGGGATTGGCGGGGGCAGGACGAACGTGGATTTGGCACAGGGCGGTAGAGGACCATTAGAGCAATGCATATATGAAATATGAAGCTGATCCGTCGAAGGATGAAGAAATTATGAGACATTTACCCGAGTGTTAAAGTTTTGTGACGGACGGACGAACGGGACGCATATTCCTACGAATGAATACTTGTTGGGTTTTTACTGTATAAAAATACCCGAGAGTACCCAACACTATCCTAACCCTACCCAATAAGATCCCCATACGCTTACAACAAGTACCCATTCGTGTGTGCGGACGGACGGACGGACGGACGGACGGACGAGGGTAACACTAAATGCCCCCTCCACTATCGTGGTGGGGCATAAAAATATTCCAAAGGGTGTTCGAGTTATGCTCTGGATACAAAATCAGAGCACGGAACAACAAAGGGAGATAAGTAAACAAGAATTCCGCGGAATCAGATGCCTCGCCTTGTCCCGCCTTGACCTCGAGCCTGGGCCCGAAAGCAATTTTCACTGGCCCGAACATATTATACAATTATTGACTAGTGAGCCATAGAATATCAGATTATATTCTATGGCTCACTAGTCAATAATTGTTTTATTATATGATAATAGTCTGTATATAGCACTTACGACCTTATGCTACGAGACAAAAATTGAAAAAGAATTTGAAGAAAAAAATGGAAAAAAAAAGTTTAAAAATTAAAAATAATAATGCTTGCTACTGGAGCCCAGATTTTTTTTTTAATAGTCCTATATTTATCTAAATATATCTGCACAGGTCCACATAATGCCACAATATTTTCAACACAGTTTACGGAAATGTAATATACAAAAAAAATAAAATAAATAATGCTCGCTACTGGAGCCCAGAATTTTTTTTCATAGTCCTATATTTTATTCACAGGTCCACATACTGCCACAATATTGTCAACACAGTTTACGGAAATGTAATAATGTACCTGTATAAATTACCTGTAATAAGTTAGTGGTCAGTTAAAAAATTGAAAAAGAATGTAAAGAAAAAAATGGAAAAAAAAACGAAATTTAAAAAAAATAAAAGAATAATGCTCCCTACTGGAGCCCAGAATGATTTTTAATAGTCCTATATTTATCTACATATCATATATACACAGGTCCACATATTGTCACAATATTTTCAACACAGTTTACGGAAATGTAATATAATCATTTACCTGTATAAATTACCTGTAAGTGGTCAGTGGTCAGTTGCACATGCTAGCACATGCACAGGTGAATAGTCTGTATATAGCACTTACGACCTTATGCTACTAGACAAAAATTGAAAAATAATTTGAAAAAAAAAATGAAAAAAAAAAGTTTAAAAATAATAATGCTTGCTACTGGAGCCCAGAATTTTTTTTTAATAGTCCTATAGTATCTACATATATCTGCACAGGTCCACATAATGCCACAATATTTTCAACACAGTTTACGGAAATGTAATATCCAATGTAGTAATTTACCTGTATAAATTACCTGTGGTCACCAGTGGTCAAGCACTGGACATTTGCACATGCTAGCCCATGCTAGCCCATGGTTCTCCCAGTCTCTCTATTGTTCTCTCTACAGGTAAGGTGTACAGAGCACAGGAGAAAAGGTGTACAGAGCAGACGAGAAAACAGGTCTTCATGCATTATTGTCCAGTTTGTAGAGTGCGCAAAACAAAAAAGGGAGATAACTCAAAAATTAGCTATGCAAGAGTTGTCATTCTTGTGCGCGACACACCTCCGGGTCGTGGTCTATGCATGTGTGAAGTTTCATGAAAATATTCCAAAGGGTGGTCGAGTTATGCTCCGGACAGGAAATCAGTGCGCGAAAACAAAAAAGGGAGATAACTAAAAATTAGCTATGCAAGAGTTGTCATTCTTGTGCACGACACACCTTCGGTTCGTGGTCTAATTGAATGTGTTAAGTTTCATAAAAATATTCCAAAGGGTGGTCGAGTTATGGTCAATCAGTGTGCGCGAAACAAAAAAAGGAGATAACTCAAAAATTAGCTATGCAAGAGTTGTCATTCTTGTGCGCGACACACCTTCGGGTACGTGGTCTATAGCATGTGGGAAGTTTCATGAAAATATTCCAAAGGGTAGTGGAGTTATGCTCCGGACACGAAATCAGTGTGAGAAACAAAAAAGGGAGATAACTCAAAAATTAGCTATGCAAGAGTTGTGATTCTTGTGCGCGACACACCTTCGGGTGGTCGTGGTCTATGCATGTGTGAAGTTTCATTAAAATATTCCAAAGGGTGTTCGAGATGCCGAGTTTTTAGTGTCTGCGGCGGACGCGGACGCAGCGCGCTGTCAAATCCATAGTATCCCTCGACGGAGTCCGGGGGATACAATTACTCTCCACATGCTCCACAGTGTAACATGCCAGGTTGAGAAAAGGGATCTTATAACATTTGAAACAATTGTAGATCTTGGTCCTGTTGCATACGATATGCATTCAGTACCATTAGAATATAATAATTTTGCTGATTGTCAACTTTAGTAGCGACTGAATCGTGAAGAGAGGCTGAATTGGGGCTACGCTGATTGTAAACATCGCTAGGTCCCTTTTATCAGATGTGTTGCCAAAGTATAAAAGACACACTCAAAACATACGCAATTTGAAGCCGGGTATTTTTTTAGCCAATTCCCACACTTAAATATAACTAAATAAAACATGCAATTGTCAATGGCTAAATACTGTTTCACATTTGTGGCTGTGATTGGTGAAATGTGACCAGTCTGATCAGGATCTTCACTGTTCGCCATTCCATCGATAAAATACCCGTCATGCTTTTGAGAAGCAATATAGATCGTTATCAGGCTACATGAGTGTGCTATTTGAACAGGAGCTACACTGGTCACAATTCTCACAAGCCTCATTTCACCAGTCACAGCCATATAAGAGACACGCCAAGAACATGTGCGATATCTCATGAAAAATATTTACAATACAGTTGTATTTTCCTTAAATGGCAACGAAAGTTGACAAAATTTTCATAACAAATGTGGAATTCTATTCCGCATTTGCTATGAACATTTCATAATCTTCCGACGTAATTTGCAGAAAATATCACAGTTTATGTAACTGCATTTCATGAACAAGCATGCGTAAGTCACAAAATATGCCCGTCGAAGATGGGCCACACAGCGAAGATGCAGAAATGTGAAGCTGTCACCAAGGCAAGAAACATTAATGAGAATTTTAAAATCTATAGCATTATTTCTTCCTCTTGTTGTGATAAACAGGTATACTAATTTACGTAGATGTGTAAAGTAGATGAGCCGCACCATACGAAAACCGGGCTTAATTACAAAATTTTCGGTTTTTCGCAAATTCTGAATTGTACATCTTTTAAAAGCCATATGCCGCCACAATTATCAATGTATCTCAATTATTTTTCATTTTAGAAGTATTTTTATGACACGTGGTAAAAACATATATGACGTTTTAGATCAATGACGTTGAAATTACGACGTTTTTATCAACGGCGTATAAAAGGGGTGTTGATAAAATACCCGGACAAGTCCTATAGATTTGTCATATTTTATCGCATGTCAACCAAATTTGGATATCTCGTAGCCTTTCCAAGTGTTTCCCATTAGGCCAAGACAAAGTATGAAAATAATGTTTATTGCAGTTGCTATTAATGTAACGTCATGTTTTGGATTGCGGCCCAAGTAACGTAATTCCATATGAATAATTTTCAAATAAGGCAGAGTGTTGGCGTTTCCCTGTTGTTTGCTGCTGTCTGAAATAATTTTTGGGAATAATAGCGACATTATTTAACATTTCGTATGCAATGACATATTTTAAAGTAGGAAGTAGGCCGCATATAACATTAACTTTGTAACAAAACACGACGCGGGGCAGATTTGGTAGCGTGATACCTTATAATTGTCGCCGTGTGTCTTTCTTGAGGATCGCATTACCATCGCCTGATTCAGACATACATTATTATGCAGTCAAGTGATAAGCTGATAATTTGATACTACAAATCGTGCGAAAAGCAAGTTTATGACCATCAAATTTCCAATTAATTTCAAGACTTTTCTAAAACTCCACCGACCTCACTGTGTGTTTTGTGCATTATGTATTGCTTATACACACACAATGAAGGAGCTGCATTGAAATCACTGATTCTGAATCTATTAGAGAGATTTTTGATGCATTTGTTTTTGCCAAATTCAATACAAACCCTGGATATATGTGTCATTATATAGCTGCGTGCCTACCTCCATTTATGATAAAATGAGTGGCATTAAATGGCATATCATTCGCCGAGTACTGGATAGAATTGTTCAAAAGTGTCTCAATTTACCATGATAATAGATGGTAATATCGTTGGCATACACTAGGTTGTTCATATTTAAGATTATTTAGGATTCAAGGTGCAGTGTAAGCGAGGACTTCGCTGATATGTAGCCAGTTAAATTATGCGTTCACCATTTTGAATTCATAAGGATAACCGACGAAAAAGAGTGACAATGTCAAAGAACGACAGTTAGGCGACAATGCACAGCGCCTGAAGCATTTCTAAGTCATTGATGCTGCGAGGAACTCGTGCAAGTATCCTTGCTATAAGATTTTGTCACGACACCATGGCCATAACGTCAAACATGTATTCACGTTCAGTGACGTCACAAGTACATGACGTCAAGTGATGACGTCATAATATGTGTACTAAGGTGCAAGGCATCGCGTCTCATATTAGTGAAAGTTTCAGTAAGTTATAATTTTCCGTTTTCTGTTCACGCTTAATGTTAACCAACACCAATAAACGTAAATGGGAGGGCAAAATGTGAACTTTTACAGCGACGGTGCAAACGTCGTTTTTCCAACGTCATTTACCGCTTTTCAAGATGTTGTCAGTAAGCCCGGTTTTCGTATGGCGCGGCCCATATATAGAAGTGGATACAAAAATGTAGAAATAATTAAAGTTAAAAAGGTGACATTTTTGTTAAAAAAAAAAATGTTTGGCATAAAAACACCAAGGTGCCCATCTTCAATATGTGCAGAAAACGTGTGTATAGTTTCAGATTGATTGAAAGAACGGTTTCAGAGGAGTTGTGTACACAAATTATGCAGTTTTTCTGTCCGCGCCGACACCCCGCGGTAAAACTAAAGACGTACCGTTTTTTTAAAACGGTCGTATAAAAATCACTCATGTTGTTAGGTACAAAATGACATGGCGTGTCTCACATATCAATTGTATACAGTTATCACTTACACTCAGGATGTTTGACTTTGAGATCGGGCTTTGTGACCCTGACAAGGACGAGGATCAAGAACAGAGCCAACGGGAATATCACCTCCGCTACAAGACGCAACTGAAAGGAAGATTAAAACAACAACAATTTAACCAGTTCAACCCTACAGAGCTCTATAGCAGTGTTTGAAAACAGTGTAGATCCAGATGAGCCGGCTCGTTACGAGCCGTCTCATCAGGATCTGCACTTTTTCATATTTTTAGACAAATAAAAAACGCCCCACCCCATTTTTATAAATGTGACGATTGGATTTGTCGGCAAATTAACATGCAGCATCCGTTCCAGTTACTTAGGGTTGAAAGGGTTTGAAACATATAATTTTATGATTTATTATAACTTTGAACACATTCTCTAATGTGTGGTGTTTGCATATACATGTACATGTAGTTGGCATAGCCTCGTTTCCTATGAAATCAGTAACTTTGTTTAATAAACATCATGTCATGTAATATCACCTATGTAATGATTAAAGTTAACCCGTCAGCATAAAGTTAACCCATTAATGTTAACCTGTTCACAAACGCAACAGGTTTTCTAATGCAACTATTAGCATGGAATATACATGTACATATATATATTTATCACTTTCAGGAAGGTCTCTGATGAAATTAGAAATATTATCTCAATGAAAGGCTAATCATTATTTTGTCCTACCATAGTGGGGTGGGGAGTGTATATTGCCCTAGCATGGGAAATGTTGTGTCCACATCGGTAACGGGAAAGGTTTTATGAAATTTCTACCTGGACAAAACCCTTCCCGGAAGGGTTTTATCCAGGGGGGTGTTTTGTCCAGGTAGAAATTTCATAAAGGGGGTGTTTTGTCCGCCTGGCCATATTTCCTAGGGTGTTTTCTCCACTTGTGACAAATATGATGGGGGTGTTTTGTCCTAGCATGGTGTGGGGGTGTATTGCCCTAGCATGTGGGTGTTTTGTCCGCATCAGTAATGGGAGGGGTTTTGTGCAGACAGCAATAGCATAAAAGGAGGTGTGTTTGTTCACCTGTCCATATTGGCCTGAGGTGTGTTTTGTCTACTTGTGACAAATATGATGGGGGGTGACGGTATTATGTCCTACAATCTGTATGGACTCTTACATGTTGACTTTTGAACTATTCCATTAACCAGAAACATGGGTGATTTTCTAAAAAAAAAATCTGAAGAAAAAAAAACAGATTTGCAAAAAGTGTAGATCCAGATGAGCCGGCTCGTGACGAGCCGTCTCATCAGGATCTGCACATTTTGCAAGTAAAGTGCATATCCTGATTAGCCGGATCATCTGGATCTACAATTTTTGCAAACATTGGGAGAGTGGTCTGTACACGACTGTAGTGCGTGTCTTGCTGAAAAACGGTACAGTACGACACGTGTCGCCATCACAGCCTCAGAACTGTGAAAGTGAATGGGTTTTAACGTCCCAGCAGCAGCTAAGGTCACATAGAGACAGGATCACAGTTTGAAGTCTTGTCCGACAGACCATTGGGATGGAAATACCATGCAAGTATTTTTCACGCCTAGGGTGAGGATTGAACTCACAACATCCGGTATTGAAGTCCAATGCCATATCCCCTAGGCCACGGCATTGGACTTCAATACTGGATGTATTGAAGTCCAATGCCGTGGCCTAGGGGATATGGCATTGGACTTCAATACTGGATGTTGTGAGATGGTATCATGGTCACCATAAGTTTCTCTGGGTACTCTGGTTTCCTCCTACATGGAAGATCCACCCTTACACCCCCATCTGGGCCAAGAAAATCCTTTGTATAAGTGTTATTGGGCTAGTTTGTAATTGTTAAATACCCGTAACTAAAATGTATTTCAACATTAGAGACCGCTTTCCCAATGTTTGCAAACTGTGTAGATCCAGATGATTCGGCTCGTAACAAGCCGTCTCATCAGGATCTTCACTGTTTGTGGATGTTCTGATTTTCTGATTAACGGAATAGTTCAAAAGTGAACATAGAACAGTCTATACCAGTTACTAAGGGATGAAAGGGTTGATGTTGTTTACACTTCAGAATAAAAATAAAATTGCCAGTGAGTACATGTACATGTATATGTATATGATTACAAATCGATGGTCTAGTAACATAAGGTCGGACCTTATGATACTAACTTACTAGACCATCGAAATGATGATAAAAAAATAAGCTGGTCACACGTGTCCTTTTCTCAGCTTGCGGCTCCTTTGTGGCTGTGACTGGAGAAATGGGGCTTATGGGTTATGCGACCAGTGTAGATCCCGATCAGCCTGTGCATCCGCACAGTCTGATCAGGATCTGCACTGTTCGTCACTCCATTCATGAAAACCCGTCATGTGTCTGGAGAAATGGGGCTTATGGGTTTGCGACCAGTGTATATCCAGATCAGCCTGTGCATTCGCACTGTCCCAACAGCATCGGCACTGTTCGCCATTCCATCAATGAACCACCCCTCATGCTTCTAACAAGCTATATATGTCGCTACCAGGCCACATGAGTGTGCTATTTGATCAGCAATTACACTGGTCACAAAACCCATAAGCCCTATTTCTTCTGTCACAGCCACAATTATCACTAGAAGACATGGCTGGGTAAATCATACCTTTTGTCGTTTACGAAGAGTGAAATTCTTCCACAATAGGAGAACCAGTTGGTTGAAGAAACCCATCCTATTCTGTTCGGCTCATTCTATCTGCAAATATGAACAAGAGTGCCGTAAGTCATAAAATACGCCCGTCGAAGATGGGCCAGACAGCGAAGATGCAGAAATGTAAAGCTGTTACCAAGGCAAGAAATATTAATGAGAATTTGAAAACCTATAGCATTATTTCTTCCTCTTGTTGTGATAAATAGGTATACTAGTTTAGATAGAGATGTGTATAGTAGAACTTACCGTGTATAGAATTGGATAGAAAAATGTAGAAAAAATGGATGAGTTAAAAAGGTGATATTTTTGTGAAAAAAAAAAATTCCCCATAAAAACACCAAGGTGCACATCTACAATATGTGTAGAAGACGTGTGCATAGTTCGAGATCGAATGACAGAACGGTTTCAGAGGAGTTGTGTACACAAACTACAGTCAAACTTGTGCTAAAGACCACCTCCGAATAGCAATCAAGAAAAGGCCACAATTGTGTTGGCCCAATGGCACAATTACTATATAAATGACCCTGTGAATAAAGACCACCTAAGAAACAAAGGCCAGATTTTTCATTTCCCATGGCTGGCCTTTATTCACAGGTTTGACTGTACCCTATATAGAATTGTATACAAAATTGTAGAAAAAACAGCTAAGTTAAAAAGGTGATATTTTGTTAAAAAATAGTTTTATGGCATAAAAACAGCAAGGTGCACATCTTCAATATGTGTAGAACATGTGTGTATAGTTTCAGATCGATTGAACGGTTTCCGAGGAGTTGTGTACACAAACTATGTACCCTATATACAATTGTATACAAAACTGTAGAAAAAATGGCTAAGTTAAAAAGGTGATATTTTTCGGCATAAAAACACCAAGATGCACATCTTCAATATGTGTAGAAGACATGTGTATAGTCTCAGATCGATCGACTGAACGGTTTCAGAGGAGTCGTGTACACAAACGATGCAGTTTTTCTGTCCGCCGCCCGCCCCGCGGTAAAACATAATATGTACCATTTTTTTAAAAGGTCGTATAAAAATTGATCAGCGCTCCAGATAAGCTGCGTATTTGCGTAAATACCCAATTAAAATTGCCAAAAACCGAATTCAAATCAGAAGTAGTGAGTATCAAAAAGCAATGAGAACAATTGTGGTACCTTTATCATGCTGCAGAATACAATAAACAGACCACAATATAGCATATTTTTCTTATTTTTCTATGAAAACACATCCAAGGAGACAATTCTAATGAAATGCCAAGATATGTAACAAATTATTCAATAATTGCTGTCTGTTGATGTGTAAACAGTAGTGTGATTTAATTTTACCCAATTAAAATTTTGAAATACCCAATTGCTTCAGAACTGATGGAGTAACAATACTCAATTACTAATTCCTTATCTGGAGCGCTGAATTGATAAGAGGTAATTAGCACATTTGAGATTGTGACCTGGGGGTTGTTTCACTAAACTTTGTATGACTAAAATGTTTGTAAGTGCAAATTTAGAATCGCCTGGAAATTTTAATTGATGGATTTACATTTGAAAGAAATGTCAGTAGTAATACAAACTTGTAACTCTGATATAAATTTGATCATTGTAGTAGGACTAGAAATATATCGTCTTTCCAGTAACAGGACCCCAACATAATTTTGCATTCAGATCTTGGTTGCCACTGACTGGGTCATTTTTAGATTCTAGCTTAAATTTAGACAACATGCAATTTATGACAGAGCTATTGAAATATGTTCATTTCATAATACTGACCTTCCTTTCTGTGGAAAATGTACCATAATCAACAGCTAAAGTGTGAATCTGATCTGATTCGCTACTCTGCAGGGGAAACCTATGGAGGGCACCATAACTCTGGGTACGGACGATATGGGAGTATTCTGCAGAGTTACTTCCCGCAACTACTTTAAATCATACCCAATAAATGAATTTTACTCTGAACTATTTACAAGGTACGATACTCGCCATCTTTTTCACCAACGGTAGTGGATTATTTACTTTGTGCACCTTAATACAATTACTGAATTCGCAAGCTACATTCTGGAAGTCGTCCATTTCGCGCACCTGCAGGCTATAATAATCTCCCCTGTAGAGGAACGCAGGGGGAAATGTGACCAGTTTCCTATATAATTTAATCCTTTTTGAACGCTTCAAACAACTAAATTCAAATCGCTAAATCAAATTTAAATGCAGATTTATGTTAAATGGCCATTCAAAAATATTCTTATCACCATTTACGGTAGTATTTTCGTAGTTCGAAATGTGAAATATTCTGGTATAAAAATGATGTATTTTAGAGCAAAATGTATCGAGTTACCCTCAAACATATCGTGTCACATGACTAGTGATACGTCACGCTGACTTCCAGAATGTGCCAAAGGTAAATAATCCACTCCGTTGGTTGAAAATATGGCAAGTGTTGTAATCTTGTAAATGTTTAATATCGGAATAATATCGGAGTAAAATTGAGCATGATTTAAACAGGCTTTTATTCATACCACAAAGTGCCTGTGGAATATTCTCCAACTGTGAGGCATAAAACACTGAATTTCTGAAAGTGACACTGCGACTTTCGCACGTCTTCTGAAGTTCTGTGCCAGACTGTGAAGATAATTAGCCCGACAGCATCTGAACAGTGTTGCTATTTGCACATGCCATTCAATAACATATAATTTGAAATACACAGTTTGGTTTGAACGAATTCAGGAGGTTCCGTCAACTGGAGGTTTCGTCAATTAGGCAAAATAGAGTGAAAAGTCAAGTGGTTCCGTCAACTGGTTACCGGTTCGTCAATTAGGCGATTATAGTTGAATGGTATTGATCACACCTCGGTTAATTGAATTTCGCATTTTCACCAAGTAGTTGACCTTTGAGCGTTTAGTAATTATTACCGTGAAATGTTATCCGTGATGATTAATCATGATTCAAATAGTTAATTTGTGATGATTATTCATGATTCAAATAGTTAATTCGTGATGATTATTTATGATTCACTGAAGCTAATTGTCAATTGACGGCTTTTTGCCTGATCCATGTCAACTGCACAAGTGCTGAAACATATAAATGGGTGGGCAATTTGTAACTTCCTCACTACAATTCATCATGGATGATAAGTCGTACTGCGTCTTGTGTTCTGGTGTGGTTACTGTCCGTATGCATGCTATATGCAGCGACGGCTGCAGTCGGTGGCAACATAGAAAATGTGATACTGATATGTTTTCATTATAGTTTATTAATATTATAGTGTAACTGTATTTCATGATCGTAAATAGTATGACTTTCCATAAATAAAATATAGTTTTTATAACTTATTACATTACATCTACATGTAAATAGTATGAATTTCCAAAAATAAAATAAAAGTTTTTATAACTTATTACATTACATCTACTTATGTTACAGGCATTTCGTCGGCCGACTACAGACAGATGTATTTCATGATCGTAAATAGTATGATTTTCCATAAATAAAAAATATTTTTTATAACTTAATTACATTCCATCTACTCATTTTACAGGCATAAGCGGGTGATTATACAAATTAATATACAAATATACAAATACACAAAAGATACTTTAACATGTTATTAAAATATCTACGCGGGTGATTATACAAATTAATATACAAATACACAAAATATACTTTGAAATATCAACAAATATCTGTCATTAGTATCCACTTTAATGACCATCAATTATCTGATCAATTGTATGGCACATGCCGGTCATTAGCGAGTTTTACTCTAAATTGCCTAATTGACGAACCGGACGCATAGTTGACGAAACCTCTCAGTTGACGAAACCTCCAGTTGACGGAACCTCTGACACCCGTTTGAACTGTGTAAAACACGATTTGATAATTCACATTTTTCTTCATTATGATTATGCAAGCCAAGGCAAAGCCAAAGGCAAATTGCCAATCCATATATTTTGAAACGCGTCATTGAATGAAAATAAATCTGTTTCTAAGTGGGAATTAGATCAATAAAATAGTTTACTATGTACTTACCTGGAATATATGTTCGTTTTTGGCCAAGTACGTGCACAACGAACGCTTTTCACGGGCTGTTAGTGTCCTTCCATCAGTGACACCACAATTTTCAGTGGTCCGTATTGTTGTTGTTGTTCTTGTTGTTGTTCCATATTCTGACCTATTCCGTGAAATCGTGGGTACAGTCTTGGGTAGAGTCTTGAGGCAATATCCTACAGCGGCATGAATATTAATGAGTCATGAATATTCATGATTATTCATGACATGTTACAACAACAACAACAACAACGTTAACAACCGCTTCTTTTTGTACCCAGCCGTGCGTGATATCCACAGCTGTAGGATATTGCCTGCATATCATGCATATGGTGGCAATCCTCTACAGCGGGACACCTTATATGACATATACAACCCACAGCTGTAGGATATTGCCTGCATATGGTGGCCATCCTATACAGTGGGGCACTTTATATGAATTACACAACCCACAGCTGTAGGATATTGCCTACATATGGTGGCAATCCTCTACAGCTGTACACCGTATATGGCTTACACAACCCACAGCTGTAGGATATTGGCAACATATGGTGGCAATCCTCTACAGCTGTACACCATATATGGCTTACACAACACACAGCTGTAGGATAATGGCAACATATGGTGGCAATCCTCTACAGCTGTACACCATATATGGCTTACACAACACACAGCTGTAGGATATTGGCAACATATGGTGGCAATCCTCTACAGCTGTACACCATATATGGCTTACATAACACACAGCTGTAGGATAATGGCAACATATGGTGGCAATCCTCTACAGCTGTACACCATATATGGCTTACACAACACACAGCTGTAGGGTATTGGCAACATATGGTGGCAATCCTCTACAGCGGTACACCGTATGTGGCTTACAAATCCCACAGCTGTAGGATATTGAATAGATATGGTGGCAATCCTCAGCAGCGGGACACCTTATATGACTGACACAACACACAGCTGTAGCTAGGATGTTGCCTACATATGGTGGCAATCCTCTACAGCTGTACACCGTATATGGCTTACACAACACACAGCTGTAGACTATTGGCAACATATATGGTGGCAATCCTCTACAGCGGTACACCGTATATGACTTACACAACCCACAGCTGTAGGACATTGCTACATATGGTGGCAATCCTCTACAGCGGGTCACCGTATATGGCATTTACACAACACAATAGCTGTAGGATATTGCCCTATATATTGTGGCAATCCTCTACAGCGTTGTGGCAAATCCTTACTAACAGCGCCTGGGGGCACTATATAATGGCTTACACAACAGCTGTAGGATATTGACCTGCATATGGTGGCAATCCTCTACAGCGGTACACCGTATATGGGCTACACAACACATCAGCTGTTAGGATATTGCCTATTATATGTGGCATCCTCTACAGCGTTGTGGCAATCCTCCTAACAGCGGGGCACCCTTTATATGGAATTGGCCAAAATCCTTAAAGGGGGCACTTTATTGGGCTTACATAACACAGCTGTAGGATATTGCCTGCATATGGTGGCAATCCTCTACAGCGGGACACCTTATATGACATACACAACCCCACAGCTGTAGGATATTGCCTGCATATGGTGGCCATCCATCATACAGTGGACACTTTATATGAATTACACAACCCACAGCTGTAGGATATTGCCTACATTATGGTGGCAATCCTCTACAGCTTGTACACCGTATATGGCTAACACATCCCACAGCTGTAGGATTATTGGCAACATATGGTGGCAATCCTCTACAGCTGTACACCATATATGGCTTACACAACACACAGCTGTAGGATATTGGCAACCATATGGTGGCAATCCTCTACAGCGGTACACCGTATGTGGCTTACAAATCCCACAGCTGTAGGATATTGAATAGATATGGTGGCAATCCTCAACAGCGGGACACCTTATATGACTGACACAACACAGCTGTAGGATGTTGCCTACATATGTGGCAATCCTCTACAGCTGTACACCGTATATGGCTTACACAACACACAGCTGTAGGATATTGGCAACATATGGTTGCAATCCTCTACAGCTGTACATATATGGCTTACACAACACACAGCTGCAGGATATTGGCAACATATGGTGGCAATTCTCTACAGCGGTACACCGTATAGGCTTACACATCCCACCGCTGTAGGATATTGCCTCGTATGGTGGCAATCCTCGACAGCGGGACACCTTATATGACTTACACACACACAGCTGTATAATATTGCCTACATATGGTGGCAAATCCTACAGCTGTACACCGTATATGGCTTACACAACACACAGCTGTAGAATTTTGGCAACATATGGTGGCAATCCTCTACAGCGGGGCACTTCATATGACTTGCACAACCCACAGTTGTAGGATATTGCCTACATATGGTGACAATCCTCTACAGCGGTACATCATATATGACTTACACAACCCACAGCTGTAGGATATTGCCTGCATATGGTGGCAATCCTCTACAGCGGGGAACTTCATATGACTTGCACAACCCACAGCTGTAGGATATTGCCTGCATATAGTGGCAATCCTATACAGTGGTGCACTTTATATGACTTACACAACCCACAGCTGTAGGATATTGGCAACATATGGTGGCAATCCTCTACAGCGCGACACCTTTTATGACTTACACAACACACAGCTGTAGGATATTGTCTGCATATGGTGGCAATACTCTACAGCGGGACACCTTATATGACTTACACAACACACATCTGTAGGATATTGTCTGCATATGGTGGCAATCCTCTGCAGCTGTACACCATATATGGCTTACACAACCCACAGTTGTAGGATATTGCCAGCATATGGTGGCAATCCTCTACAGCGGTAGACCGTATATGGCTTACACAACCCACAGCTGTAGGATATTGGCAACATATGGTGGCAATCCTCTACAGCGGTACACCGTATGACTTACACAACCCACATCTGTAGGATATTGCCTACATATGGTGGCAATCCTCTACAGCAGGACACCTTATACGACTTACACAACCCACAGCTGTATGATATTGCCTGCATGCCTGCATATGGTGGAACCCTCTACAGTGGGGCACTTCATGACTTACACAACACACAGCTGTAGGATATTGCCTGCATATGGTGGCAATCCTCTACAGCGGGGCACTTCGTACGACTTACACAACCCACAGCTGTTGGATATTGCCTACATATGGTGGCAATCCTATACAGCGGGACACTTCGTACGACTTACACAACCCACAGCTGTAGGATATTGCCTACATATGGTGGCAATCCTCTACAGCTGGGCACTTCATATGACTTACACAACCCAAAGCTATAGGATATTGCCTACATATGGTGGCAATCCTCTACAGCGGGGCACTTCATGACTTACACAACCCACAGCTGTAGGATATTGCCTACATATGGTGGCAATCCTCCACAGCGGGACACTTCGTACGACTTGCACAATCCACAGCTGTATGATATTACCTACATATGGTGGCAATTCTCTACAGCAGGGAACCTTATGTGGCTTACACAACCCACAGCTGTATATATTGCTTGCATTACTCCACAGCTTCATGATCATGGTCAACCAACACTTTCAAGGACATGAACAAATAACACAAATAGTTTACAATTGATATTTTTACTCAATATTATGTTGCAAGCAAGTTAATTTAATATTATAATATATAACTGAACAGGACAAATTTTAATATCTTTAATCAACATCATATAGGACATCCATATTTAAACGCATATGACAAATATGACTGCTGTTCTTTTGACTAATGTAGTTCTCAGTCTGGGAAGACAGAACACAGAACAAGGGGAGACACAGAGAAAGGGGAGACAGATAGATAGGAGATGGCGAGGTGGAGACATATAGTGGAGACAGCAAGAGAGATGGGGGGGGGGGGGGGGGGGGGGGCAGAGAGAGGTGGAGACAGAGGGAGGAGAGTTTGTTTATTTATTGGTGTTTAACGGTCTATCAACAGCCTGACCTAAAATAGGATTTACGACTAATCGCAATTCAAGTTAATGCGACTTAGTACTGCAGAGATAGAAGGTATTTAAAAACTTTAACGCAGATTTCGGCCGGACGGACGCACGGACGGACGTCATTGTGATCACTACGTCTCGCTTTCCGCAAGCGGGCTCGACAAACTAGATGGCCGCGGCCTGCATGTCGCGCCTTGTGGCGAGGCATGGACACTAAAAACAAAATATATAGTATAACGAAAAACTTTAATACCAAAAAACTTAACCAACAAACTTAACCAAAAACTTCAAAGTAATTGACCTTGACATTGGGCACAGGGGCGCACGGGAGGGGGGTAGAATGAAAATAGATGATGATAAACACCCATGTGAAGTCAAGATAATGGGCAGTGTTGCATAGAATAATAACAAAAAACTTTAAAAAAAACCTTAAAAAAACCTTTAACCAAAAACTTAAAGTAATTTGACCTTCATTGGGTGGGCCGCAACGGGAGGGGGGTAGGGAAGAAAAATGATGATGATAAACATATGAAGTTTCAATGTTGCAGCAGTTGCAGAGATGTAGTATAACGAAAAACTTTAACCAAACAATTTAACCAAAAACCTTAACCAAAAACTTTAATCAAAAAACTTTAACCAAAAACTTTAACCAAAGAACTTAACCAAACACTTCAAAGTAATTTGACCTTGACATTGGGCACAGGGGCCGCACGGGAGGGGGTAGAATGAAAATATAGATGATGATAAACACACATGTGAAGTTTCAAGGTAATAGGCAAAGCAGTTGCAGAGATATAGTATAACGAAAAACTTTAACCAAAAACTTTAACCAAAAAACTTAACCAAAAACTTTAACCAAAGAACTTAACCAAAAACTTTAACCAAAAAACTTTAACCAAAAAACTTTAACCAAAGAACTTAACACCAAAAACTTCAACCAAAAAACTTAACCAAACAACTTAACCAAAAACTTTAACCGGACACACGTACGTACGTACACGTACGTACGTACGCCAAACGGCCGACTATATCACGCTTTCCGCAAGCGGGTGCGACAAAAACTATATATTCAGCCCTGAAATCAGAATAATCCTGATCTGGTGAAAGGTCCTCGCCACACCAGAATCGCTTGGCCCCCTCCCAAAAGCAGTACGATCATTAATAATCTTACTACTTTTATAATGGGCAATAACCCAATTCAACCCCCAGGTAACAAACGAGTCAAAGATAATAACGTACCTGAGGGCCAAATCGGGATTCCTATAAGGAGGAGTGAGTGAGTGAATAGGGTTTAACGTCCGCTTTTCTGACATAGAGGTACAAGCCTCAGGGAGTCTACACGCAGACGGGTCAACGGGGTCATGTCCCGTATCCACCTGTGCGAGGGGGGTAAATCCCAACTTCAGAACAGAATATTTACAATCAAAATATATATTCAGTCCTGAAATTAGAACAACCTGATCTGGTGCCAGGCCCTCGCCACACCAGCATCATTTATCCCATCCTCTAAAAGTAATAGGATTAGCCCTAATCTTACTTTTATATATGGGGCATAGCCTGACTCAACTCTCACATACAAGAAAGCCAAAAATGTACATGAGGGCCAAATCCGGTATAGTGGGTTCCGGAAAGTATGAACCCAATCGTTAAGCCAGTTTAGTCGCCTTTTACGACAAGCAATGGCTACTGCAGCACTATTCTCAGGATCAGTTGATCCTGCCCCGGTGCCTGCACGGGGCAGTCTATAAGGAGGAACCCTATCGTTAATTTACGCCGTTGCGTTCGCCCGACCACCACTCACAGGAGACGGAGAGACAGAGAGTGGGGAGATGGAGACAGAGAGTTTGTTTGTTTGTTTATTAGTGTTTAACGGCCTATCAACAGCTATGGTCATGTAAGGCCGGGCAAACAGGTTCGATCCCATTTTAACCTGCTGCATTGGGGGGAAAATCCCAAAATCAGAATGTAATATTTACATAGAGAACAAATATATTCAGCCTTGAAATCAGAATAACCTGACCTGGTGCCAGGTCCATACCACACCAAGTCACTTGGCCCCTTCCCCTAAAATAGGATTACGAATATTGTAATACTCACATAAGGGGTATAACCAGATTCAACTGTCACATACAAAATGCCAAAGACGTATGTGGGGGCCAAACCAGGTCTCCAGTCGGGATTCCGGCAAGGATGAACCCTGATCGTTAAATTACCCATCGTGTGCTCCCACCTGCCACCCACCGGTGACAGAGAGAGAAATAGTGGAGACAGAGAGAGAAATGTAGAGAGATGGAGACAATGGGAGGGGAGACGGAGAGCCACATTAGCAAGTTAACATATATTGTGACACACCATCAAGCTTATCAAAATTGTGATCAGTGTAGATCTTTATCAAAATGTGGACTTGTGCAGTCAGAAAAGGAGTTAATAACTGTTTGCTATTGCTATATGTAAAGAGGCTTCTCCGACTGAATGGCTAACAGTGAAGACCCTGACCAAACTTCACAGACGAGAAGGCTGATCTGGATCTACACTACACATAGGCCATAAAATCCCATTTGTCATGATGCATCATAAGTATATTCAGCTCTGAAATTGGAATAATCTGATCTGGTGCCATGTCCGTACTACAAAAAACTCACTTAGCCCCATTCCCTAAAAGTAATAAGACTAATGTTACTACTCTAAATATTTTTTAAACAAAACAATGTAATAAATAGATAACCACCTGCATTTTTGAGTACATAATATATTTCACTCGACAGAAAGGCCACATAATTTGTCCAACTAACTTGTGTTGCACACTCGTTAGTCGACCAAATTAGATGTCATGGCTGGCTCGTGAAAGATATTTCTTATATCTAACAAATGCTGGTGGTTATTCTCTATTCCTTACATTTCAGCCGGCAGTTTTCCCAAATTTCACAGTGAGTTACACCACTGGGTTGTGTCGAGCTGAAATTGTTTACACCACTCTTGTGTTTCCTATATATGAAGAAATGATGTCAGTAAAGTCACAATGACAATTTCCTACAACTAATCAAATCATGTTCTAAGACACATTCTGAATCACACGACAGTTGCCTTCAATATGACCCGCCTTCAGAAATTAGTTTGCACAACTCTTGTCCATATTTTACGCTTCAATCACTTTGTTTTTGCAAATTATCATGTGTGAAATGTTCATTTAACCAGACGAGCTGATTATCTTGAAATACCTTCGTGATTGGATCCTACTGCTATACGAACTCGGTTCACTACACTCACTCATTTGTTGAGCGTAAGGACCCAACCACTTGTGCATTATTTCACGATAACCAGCTCAACATGTTAAATAACCGATTACATGCATATAGCTAGTTCCTTGTACAATCTATACTGCAACTATTGAACATATTAGAATGTATAAAACAGCAGGTGTCCAGGATGAAGATCTAACTTTGTAACAAAATACATATAGAGGATCTTAAATGAGTTTCCATCAGGTATGAGATTTATGAAACGAGTCGCGCACAGTTTATGCACCGAGCCTGAGGCGAGGTGCATAAAATGGCCGACGAATTTCATAAATCTCATATCAAATGGAAACGAGTTTGACATTCTGTTTATCACACGACTTCCCTCCAAAGAGCATCCAACGTGGAGATTTCCAATATGTTCAGTACTGAGAGCAGACGCCATTGACTATTTTCGCATCTAGTTAAAAATCTCTGCAGAGAAAAATAGTTTTAATCCCTGCAAGAAAAATTATTATAAATATGCCATGTAATAATAGGCTCCTATTCTTTGTAAACACTTCATATTACGAAACGAAAGCACATTCAAACAATTTCAGTAATTTTAATGAGACGCCGACGCTTCTAATGACGTTTCAAACATGATGACGTCAACGTCAAAACATTGCTTTGTCGCGCCATTACGGATGTCATTTGGAACGTCTCCATTTTATTAATTTCACATAACATTGGCACAAAATACGAATACATAATTAGGGCGATGCGGCCAGTCAATCAAATTCTCTACAGGTGTTATTACACGTGTGCCATATAACATTTATGAACTGGGTTAACACTGTTTTCATGGAATAACACTGTTTTCATGTGATAAATGTAGATATGTAATAGTCAAAGGAAGTTTTGAACCACTACATTTGACCATATATATACTTTTGTTCCCAAGACTATGCATGCTGTAGGTACACTTTTTTTCACATGTTCAATGAAAGAGTTTGTTTGTTTGTTTATTGGTGTTTAACGGCCTATCAACAGCTAAGGTCATGTAAGGCCGGGCAAACGGGTTCGATCCCGTTTTAACCTGCTGCATTGGGGGGAAAATTCCAAAATCAGAACTGAATATTTACATCGAGAAACAATATATTCAGCCCTGAAATTAGAATAACCTGACCTGGTGGCAGGTCCATACCACACCAAAGTCACTTGGCCCCTTCCCCTAAAATAGGATTACGAACAATCGTAATACTCACATAAGGGGTATAACCAGATTCAACTGTCACATACAAAATGCCAAAGACGTATGTGAGGGCCAAACCAGGTCTCCAGTCGGAATTCCGGCAAGGATGAACCCCGATCGTTAAATTACCCATCGCTTGCACCCACCTTCCACCCACTCAAGGAAAAAGAGCTTGTGTAGGGTATTTTGTGTTTTCAGTGTTTCACAACAGGCATCGCGGACAATCCATTTTGCAGGGAAATACTGTAGTTGTTGCTGTAGTCAATGTGGCAACATCGGCACCAAATATGTGACGTTCTGGATCTCCTTAAACAGTTCGCGACATTGTCTCTTGTGCAGCTGGAATTTGTGTTTCCACAGATGAATGTACACAATCTGGTTCAGTCTTCTGTACGGGAAAGTTAACACTTTCATCAGATTCAATGTATGGTCTGAATGGCACAGACAGGTTGACAGGAAAAACATTTCCAACAATACCGACATACCATGTAAGAAATTGTCAGTTTGTGTAAGTTGACGAAATTAAACACATTGGTATTTCCGACAGTGTGTAATAATTGCATGTTCTACAACAGTGCAGATATTGATATGATGCTGAGGTTAATTTCTGTCGTCTCCAAGGTGTGCAGTGAACTCGCCGTCTTCACCAACACTTCATTATGAATGTTCCATCATTTATTATCTGTATGGCCGACCTAAACAAATTAGATGTTTGTAAGCATGGGATTACGGAATACTTGCATGTGAACCATGATCTAGAGAGGAAAAGGTGAACATATTTAATTGATTGAAAGGCTTTAAATATATTTAACAAGGTCTATTACAGACATGCTAGCAGGGTAGCTGATGATGAAATAGTATTATACTGTTCAGAAACTTGTAATTAAAGTCATTTCAGAGACGGAAATAGACTAGTATTAGGTCAAACCCTATCTGTGTAGTGTAGAGACTCACCTGTCTGTGTAGTGTAGGGACTCACCTGTTTGTGTAGTGTAGGGACTCACTTGTATGTGTAGTGTAGGGATTCACATGTATGTGTAGTGTAGGGATTCACCTGTATGTGTAGTGTAGGGATTCACCTGTATGTGTAGTGTAGGGACTCACCTGTCTATGTAGTGTAAAGACTCACCTGTATGTGTAGTGCAGGGATTCACCTGTATGTGTAGTGTAGGGACTCACCTGTATGTGTAGTGTATGTATTCACTTGTATGTGTATTGTAGGGATTCACCTGTCTGTGTAGTCACTAGTGTAGGGACTCACCTGTATGTGTAGTGTAGGGATTCACCTGTATGTGTAGTGTATGGACTCACTTGTATGTGTAGTGTAGGGATTCACATGTATGTGTAGTGTAGGGATTCACCAGTATGTGTAGTGTAGGGACTCACCTGTCTATGTAGTGTAAAGACTCACCTGTATGTGTAGTGCAGGGATTCACCTGTATGTGTAGTGTAGGAACTCACCTGTCTGTGTAGTGTAGGGATTCACCTGTATGTATAGTATATGGACTCACCTGTCTGTAGTGTAGGGACTCACTTGTATGTGTAGTGTAGGGATTTACCTGTATGTGTAGTGTAGGGATTCACCTGTCTGTGTAGTGTAGGGACTCACCTGTCTGTGTAGTGTAAAGACTCACCTGTTTGTGTAGTGTATGGTCTCACCTGTCTGCGTAGTGCAGGGATTCACCTGTATGTGTAGTGTATGGACTCACCTGTCTGTGTAGTGTAGGATCCACCTGTCTGGGTAGTGTAGGGACTCACCTGTCTATGTAGTGTAGGGACTCACCTGTATGTGTAGTGTAGGGACTCACCTGTATGTGTAGTGTATGGATCCACCTGTATGTGTAGTGTATGGACTCACCTGTCTGTGTAATGTAGGATCCACCTGTCTGTGTAGTGTAGGGACCCACTTGTCTGGGTAGTGTAAATATCCACCTGTATGGGTAGTGTAGGGACCCACCTGTCTGGGTAGTGTAAATATCCACCTGTATGGGTAGTGTAGGGACCCACCTGTCTGGGTAGTGTAAATATCCACCTGTATGGGTAGTGTAGGGACCCACCTGTCTGGGTAGTGTAAATATCCACCTGTCTGGGTAGTGTAAAGATCCACCTGTCTGGGTAGTGTAGGGACCCACCTGTCTGGGTAGTGTAGGGACCAACCTGTGTGTATAGTGTAGGGACCAACTTGTATGTATAGTGTAGGGGCACACCTGTCTGGGTAGTGTAGGGACTCACCTGTTTGTATAGTGTAAAGATCCACCTGTGTGTGTAGTCTAGGGACTCACCTGTCTGTGTAGTGTAGGGACTCACCTGTCTGGGTATTGTAGAATCACGACAAGACTAAGATGAAGTGCATGTAAGTATTTTTCATCAGTTAATACTTACATAACGTTCTGCGTTGTCTTGGCCCATACTGGACACCCAATTCTGAACTTCTATGATAACATCTCAGATCGGTGAGGAATGACACGTCTGTTCGGAAATGTGCTTTATCAGGCATGGATCCAGGGGCTGTGATATACCTGTATAGTTAGAAATAAACAGAGCCTGTTTCATTGATGATTGTAACTCACCGCTAACCCACTGGGTTATGGTCACTCAAATGACCCAGAATAGCTATCAATGTCAGGAAGCCACTAATGAACTTTAGCCAACATCTGACTAATGTAACAGGATGTATGAAAAATTTTGACGTACATCCAAGTTTTGAAGGATGTGACATATATTATAAGAAAGTATGTGAAGGTCACCTGAATGATCCAGGATGGTTTGGTATCAATGTAAGCAAGCTACTTACTAATGAAGTTTGTCGAACATCCGACTAATGTATGAGGAGATACGCGAAATTTGGAAGTACAACCAAAGTTTTGACGTCGTAAATTACATTATTTTGAGTAAAGTAGGTCAAGGTCATCAAATGACCCAGTGTGGTTAGCTATTAATGTCAGGAACTATGATAATGTTTTGTGACAGTCCAACTAACTTATGACGGACATGGCCTACATTTCGAGAAAAGTAGGTCAGATCACCAGGGAGGGGGTTAGGTATCAAAGTCTAGGAAGCTGTTTTGAACGTTAAACCATATTATGGCCAGCAGCAATCAACAATATGCATTAGAAGAAAACAAGAACTGGCATTGTTAAACGAAGCTAATCCCGTCACCGGCAGTCTTGATAATACAAAAAGAAAACAACAACCAAATTAAGTCCTTGACCTTGGGCGGTCGGACGTGGGTCATATGCAAAGCAAAGCACCACCCCGAGACACACATTGTGGCCAAATATCATTAAAATCGGTGAAGCTGTTTATTATTCAACTAGATGGCCGCGGCCTGCATGTCGCGCCGCCGAGGCTTTGATAGCATACCAAAAAACTTTAACCCGGACGCACGTATGTATGTACACCAATGTGGCGACTATAATTATCACGCTGTCCGCATGCGGGCGCGACAAAAATTAAAAGTTACAAACGCCGCAGACAAGCACATACACACATGGACGAATGCTACATCTCTCTTAAAAAGGAATCGAGTGCTTTCCAACTCACTTCATAATGCTTCATAACTGACAGTCTGCCGTCTTCAGTCGTTCTTTCCTCCTTCTATGCCGGTATTTTCCATATAGTCGTACACCATCGTCGCCAGCATCACAAATGGAATCCCATCGTGTTCTCTTCTTTCTGGACAACTTGTCTTGCCAGAGAATTTTTAATTTGTCCCAGCAAACACATCTGAAAGTAAAGACAAATCATGAGTTGGGTATGCAATATTATACCATTACGGTGTCCTGCCTCTACAGGATTGCCTTCATATGTTGGCAATATCCTACAGCTGTGCCTGTGGGTTGTGTATTATGTCCTATAAGGTGATCCACTGTAGAAGATTGCATTCATATGCAGGAAATATCCTACAGCTGTGGGTTGTATAAGTCATACACGGTGTACAAGTCATATACGGTGTACCGCTGTAGAGGATTGCCACCATATGTAGGCAATATCCTACAGCCGTGGGCTGTGTATGTCATATATTCCGCTGTAGAGGATTGCCACCATATGTGTAGGCAATATCATACAGCTGTGGGCTGTGTATGTCATATATTCCGCTGTAGAGGATTGCCACCATATGCAGGCAATATCATACAGCCGTGGGCTGTGTATGTAATATATTCCGCTGTAGGGGATTGCCACCATATGTAGGCAATATCCTACAGCCGTTGGCTGTGTATGTCATATATTCCGCTGTAGAGGATTGCCACCATATGTGTAGGCAATATCATACAGCCGTGGACTGTGTATGTCATATATTCCGCTGTAGAGGATTGCCATCATATGTAGGCAATATCCTACAGCCGTGGGCTGTGTATGTCATATATTCCGCTGTAGAGGATTGCCACCATATGTGTAGGCAATATCATACAGCCGTGGGCTGTGTATGTCATATATTACGCTGTAGAGGATTGCCACCATATGTAGGCAATATCCTACAGCCGTGGGCTGTGTATTTCATATATTCCGCTGTAGAGGATTGCCACCATATGGAGGCAATATCCTACAGCCGTGGGCTGTGTATGTAATATATTCCGCTGTAGAGGATTGCCACCATATGTAGGCAATATCCTACAGCCGTGGGCTGTGTATTTCATATATTCCGCTGTAGAGGATTGCCACCATATGGAGGCAATATCCTACAGCCGTGGGCTGTGTATGTAATATATTCCGCTGTAGAGGATTGCCACCATATGTAGGCAATATCCTACAGCCGTGGGCTATGTATTTCATATATTCTGCTGTAGAGGATTGCTACCATATGTGTAGGCAATATCCTAGTACAGCCGTGGGCTGTGTATTTCATATATTCCGCTGTAGAGGATTGCCACCATATATGTAGGCAATATCATACAGCCGTGGGCTGTGTATGTCATATATTCCGCTGTAGAGGATTGCCACCATATGTAGGCAATATCATACAGCCGTGGGCTGTGTATGTCATATATTCCGCTGTAGAGGATTGCCACCATATGTAGGCAATATCCTACAGCCGTGGGCTGTGTATGTCATATATTCCGCTGTAGAGGATTGCCACCATATGTAGGCAATATCCTAAAGCCGTGGGCTGTGTATGTCATATATTCCGCTGTAGAGGATTGCCACCATATGTGTAGGCAATATCATACAGCCGTGGACTGTGTATGTCATATATTCCGCTGTAGAGGATTGCCACCATATGCAGGCAATATCATACAGCCGTGGGCTTTGTATGTAATATATTCCGCTGTAGAGGATTGTCACCATATGTAGGCAATATCCTACAGCCGTGGGCTGTGTATTTCATATATTCCGCTGTAGAGGATTGCCACCATATGTAGGCAATATCCTACAGCCGTGGGCTGTGCATGTCATATATTCCGCTGTAGAGGATTGCCACCATATGTAGGCAATATCCTACAGCCGTGGGCTATGTATTTCATATATTCCGCTGTAGAGGATTGCCACCATATGTGTAGGCAATATCCTACAGCCGTGGGCTGTGTATTTCATATATTCCGCTGTAGAGGATTGCCACCATATGTAGGCAAATCCACCTACAGCCGTGGGCTGTGCATGTCATATATTCCGCTGTAGAGGATTGCCACCATATGTAGGCAATATCCTACAGCCGTGGGCTATGTATTTCATATATTCCGCTGTAGAGGATTGCCACCATATGTGTAGGCAATATCCTACAGCCGTGGGCTGTGTATTTTCATATATTCCGCTGTAGGAGGTTGCCACCATATATGTAGGCAATATCATACAGCCGTGGGCTGTGTATGTCATATATTCCGCTGTAGAGGATTGCCACCATATGTAGCAATATCCTACAGCCCTGGGCTATGTATTTCATATTCCGCTGTAGAGGATTGCCACCAATATGTAGGCAATATCCTACAGCTGTGGGCTGTGTATGTCATATATTCCGCTGTAGAGGATTTGCCACCATATTGCAGGCAATTATCATACAGCCGTGGGCTGTGATGAATATAAATGATTGCCCACTGTAGGGGATTGCCACCATATGTAGGCAATATCTACAGCCGTTGGCTGTGTATGTCATATATTCCGCTGTAGAGGATTGCCACCATATGTGTAGGCAATATCATACAGCCGTGGACTGTGTATGTCATATATTCCGCTGTAGAGGATTGCCATCATATGTAGGCAATATCCTACAGCCGTGGGCTGTGTATGCCATATATTCCGCTGTAGAGGATTGACACCATATGTGTAGGCAATATCATACAGCCGTGGGCTGTGTATGTCATATATTACGCTGTAGAGGATTGCCACCATATGTAGGCAATATCCTACAGCCGTGGGCTGTGTATTTCATATATTCCGCTGTAGAGGATTGCCACCATATGGAGGCAATATCCTACAGCCGTGGGCTGTGTATGTAATATATTCCGCTGTAGAGGATTGCCACCATATGTAGGCAATATCCTACAGCCGTGGGCTATGTATTTCATATATTCTGCTGTAGAGGATTGCTACCATATGTGTAGGCAATATCCTAGTACAGCCGTGGGCTGTGTATTTCATATATTCCGCTGTAGAGGATTGCCACCATATATGTAGGCAATATCATACAGCCGTGGGCTGTGTATGTCATATATTCCGCTGTAGAGGATTGCCACCATATGTAGGCAATATCCTAAAGCCGTGGGCTGTGTATGTCATATATTTCGCTGTAGAGGATTGCCACCATATGTGTAGGCAATATCATACAGCCGTGGACTGTGTATGTCATATATTCCGCTGTAGAGGATTGCCACCATATGCAGGCAATATCATACAGCCGTGGGCTGTGTATGTAATATATTCCGCTGTAGAGGATTGTCACCATATGTAGGCAATATCCTACAGCCGTTGGGCTGTGTATTTCATATCCGCTGTAGAGGATGGCCATCTATGTAGGCAATATCCTACAGCCGTGGGCTGTGCATGTCATATATTTCGCTGTAGAGGATTGCCACCATATGTAGGCAATATCCTACAGCCGTGGGCTATGTATTTGTCATATATTCCGCTGTAGAGGATTGCCACCTATGTGTAGGCAATATCCTACAGCCGTGGCTGTGTATTTCATATATTCCCGCTGTAGAGGATTGCCATATATGTAGGCAATATCCTACAGCCCGTGGGCTGTGCATGTCATATATTCCGCTGTAGAGGATTGCCACCATGTAGGCTATCCTACAGCCGTGGGCTATGTATTTCATATATTCCGCTGTAGAGGATTGCCACCATATGTATAGGCAATATCCTACAGCCGTGGGCTGTGTATTTCATATATTCCGCTGTAGAGGATTGCCACCATATATGTAGGCAATATCATACAGCCGTGGGCTGTGTATATCATATATTCCGCTGTAGAGGATTGCCACCATATGTAGGCAATATCCTACGGCCGTGGGCTATGTATTTCATATATTCCGCTGTAGAGGATTGCCACCATATGTAGGCAATATCATACAGCCGTGGGCTGTGTATGTCATATATTCCGCTGTAGAGGATTGCCACCATATGTAGGCAATATCCTAGGGCAGCCGTGGGCTGTGTATGTCATATATTCCGCTGTAGAGGATTGCCACCATATGTGTAGGCAATATCATACAGCCGTGGACTGTGTATGTCATATATTCCGCTGTAGAGGATTGCCACCATATGCAGGCAATATCATACAGCCATGGGCTGTGTATGTAATATATTCCGCTGTAGGGGATTGTCACCATATGTAGGCAATATCCTACAGCCGTGGGCTGTGTATTTCGTATATTCCGCTGTAGAGGATTGCCACCATATGTAGGCAATATCCTACAGCCGTGGGCTGTGCATGTCATATATTCCGCTGTAGAGGATTGCCACCATATGTAGGCAATATCCTACAGCCGTGGGCTATGTATTTCATATATTCCGCTGTAGAGGATTGCCACCATATGTGTAGGCAATATCCTACAGCCGTGGGCTGTGTATTTCATATATTCCGCTGTAGAGGATTGCCACCATATATGTAGGCAATATCATACAGCCGTGGGCTGTGTATGTCATATATTCCGCTGTAGAGGATTGCCACCATATGTAGGCAATATCATACAGCCGTGGGTTGGGCTGTGTATGTCATATATTCCGCTGTAGAGGATTGCCACCATATGTAGGCAATATCCTAAAGCCGTGGGCTGTGTATGTCATATATTCCGCTGTAGAGGATTGCCACCATATGTGTAGGCAATATCATACAGCCGTGGACTGTGTATGTCATATATTCCGCTGTAGAGGATTGCCACCATATGCAGGCAATATCATACAGCCGTGGGCTTTGTATGTAATATATTCCGCTGTAGAGGATTGTCACCATATGTAGGCAATATCCTACAGCCGTGGGCTGTGTATTTCATATATTCCGCTGTAGAGGATTGCCACCATATGTAGGCAATATCCTACAGCCGTGGGTGTTGTGCATGTCAATATTTCCGCTGTAGAGGATTGCCACCATATGTAGGCAATATCCTACAGCCGTGGGCTATGATATTTCATATTATTCGCTGTAGAGGATTGCCACCATATGTGTAGGCAATATCCTACAGCCGTGGGCGGTGTAGTTTCATTATATTCGCTGTAGAGGTTATTGCCACCCATATATGTAGGCAATATCATACAGCCTGGGCTGTTGTATGTCATATATTCCGCTGTAGAGGATTGCCACCATATGTAGGCAATATCCTACAGCCGTGGGCTATGTATTTCATATATTCCGCTGTAGAGGATTGCTACCATATGTGTAGGCAATATCCTAGTACAGCCGTGGGCTGTGTATTTCATATATTCCGCTGTAGAGGATTGCCACCATATATGTAGGCAATATCATACAGCCGTGGGCTGTGTATGTCATATATTCCGCTGTAGTGGATTGCCACCATATGTAGGCAATATCCTAAAGCCGTGGGCTGTGTATGTCATATATTCCGCTGTAGAGGATTGCCACCATATGTAGGCAATATCCTACAGCCGTGGGCTGTGTCATATATTCCGCTGTAGAGGATTGCCACCATATGTAGGCAATATCATACAGCCGTGGGCTGTGTATGTCATATATTCCGCTGTAGAGGATTGCCACCATATGTAGGCAATATCCTACAGCCGTGGGCTGTGTATGTCATATATTCCGCTGTAGAGGATTGCCACCATATGTAGGCAATATCCTACTGCTGTGTGTTGTGTAAGTCATATAAAACATCGCATTTATGTGTTGGCAATCATTAGTGTAAACTTTAAATATTATACCGTTCGTTTCAGTTTCAGACATTGTATTCACGCTTGTATCACGACTACTGGCACTATACGGATATTGGTTGTACATCTACTCTACACATTATGCAATATTTACCGTTGTTTCCGAAGTTTTTGTCCTATTTATAACTGGAATATGACGTTGTTGTGTCTTTTTTCAGTTCACTCATGGCTTGCCTAGCTTCTTCGAAAGAACTGACGAAACCTTTCAGCCTCATGCCGACATCAACGGCAGCACTGTCGATGTCCATCGTTGCTTTGCGAGCGCGCTTTTTGTCATTCATGAATATTCATGCATCATTAATATTCATGCCGCTGTAGGATATTGCCTCTAGCCTCTACCACAGTCTTGAGGGCATGAATATTAATGATCATGAATATTCATGACTATTAATGAAATGCTACAACAACAACAACAACTTTAACAACCGCTTCTTTTTGTACCCAGCCGTGCTTGATCTATCTATCTTCAGTTAATCTAGAACCCCTGTTGGGGACTTATAGATGCATGTATGCGCGTCAAACTGACAAGAGTGTTAGTATGAGTAAAAGTTGCAGTAAAAGCCAGAGGCAGTATATACAGGGGAGTGTTATTCTAGATAAAAGTAAAAACAGGGCTGGGATTTAGGCAAATGTGGTGTGTTCAATCCGGCTGACAGCCTGATTGAACTGGTTTAATGTGGATAGGGTTGGAATACCCATAGGTAGGGAATTCCAGATGGCTACAGTGTATGGGAAGAAGGAGTACTTATAGTAGTCTGTGTTGGCAGAGATAATTCTGTACTGGAGTGGGTGTGAGTGTCGTAATGGTCTGGTGTTTTGCGTTAAGTAGTGTTCTGCTGGGATGGCCACAAGATCATTGGTGATCTTGTATAGCATGGATAGCCTGGTATCTATCCGTCTTAATTCTAAGCGACGCCATCCAAGCCTTTATAAAGTATTTGTTACGCTGGATGTGCGCTGGTATGTACGAGTTGCCCAGCGAGCGGCTCTGCGCTGGACAATTTCGAGTTGATAGATAGAGTTTTGTGTGTGTGGGGACAAAACTGAGGAGCAGTACTCTAGTTGTGGTCGTACCAGGGTTTTGTATGCTGTAGACTTAAGTTGTTCTGAGTGTACCTTGATGTTGCGCTTTAGAAAACCTAGTGTTCTGTTTGCCTGCTTGAAATCCTGTCTATATGTGTGTTCCAGGACATGTCTGATGTGATGTATACCCCTAGGTATTTCGCTGAGGGGACAGATTCTAGTGTAGTGTTGTGTAGATTGTATGTTGTGGGAATATGGTGTCTTGACTTTGTGATGTGAATGACTTGGCATTTTGAAGGGTTAAATTCCATATCCCACATGTTGTCCCATTTTTCTAGGTTAGTGAGGTCGTCTTGCAGGGCTTTTGATTGATCTTCAGTGTCTAATGTGATGTATATGGCTGTGTCATCTGCAAAAGGCGAACTGTGGAGTGTACATTTTCGGGCAAGTCGTTAATGTATGCTAGGAATAGTATTGGTCCCAGAACAGACCCCTGTGGGACGCCAGACGAGACTGGTATGGCACCAGATGTCTTTCCATTTACAACTACTGATTGAGAGCGATTGTCCAGAAATGATTTTATCCATTTTAATATGTTTCCCCTGATTCCATAGTTATGTAATTTAAATAAGAGCTTTTTGTGACTGACTTTATCGAAAGCTTTGCTAAAATCTAAAAGAATCAGGTCTACTTGTTTGTTGTTGTGTACAGATTTCAGTAAGTCACGAGTGTGCATCAGTAGTTGTGTCTCACAGGAGCGCTTTTCTCGGAAACCATGTTGCATGTCATGTAGTATGTTGTTGTTAATGAAGTGTTTTGTCATGGAAGAGGCCACTATGTGTTCGAGTACTTTGCAGAGAACGCAGGTGAGGGAGATCGGCCTATAGTTGGCAGGATTGGATCTGTCCCCTTTTTTGTATATGGGCGCTACATTGGCACTCTTCCAGATGGCTGGTAATGTACCGCTGTCTAGTGATTTTTGGAAGATGGCTTTTAGGATTGGAGAGAGTTAAGTGGAGTTCTTTTAGGATTGTCGGTGTGAGCTGATCCGGGCCTGAGGCTTTGTGTGGGTTGAGATTCCGTAGTAGTTTGTCTATGCCGTTAATTGAAATATCGATATCTGGTATTTTGTTATATGGGCCTGGATCAGCGGTACTCTGCTGACCGATGTCAACAGAGTCCTGTATGTTGATCTGGCAGAGGGACTTTAGAGATAGTGGTGACTTAGGGCTGAAGACGGATTGAAATTGTTTGTTGAGTAGTGTTGCTTTGTTGGTGTCATCCTCATGGGGAGAATAGCCTTCTTTGAGGGTAGATACTCATGCTGCGTCTTGCTTAGCATGTTTAAGCAAAGAGTATAGCTGTTTAGTGTTTGGTCTATGTTGTGATGATTCTTGTGTGGTGCTGTCTGGTGGTTGAGCTATATTCAGGACGCTTTCTATGTAGTTGCGGTATGCTTGTTTACTTTTTGCCTGAATAAGTGTTTTGTGTTGAGGAAGTGTTTTCGGTCTTCAGACAAACCTGTTGACCTTTGTTTTCTATATAATCTGTCTCTCTTCCTGGCTAAACGTTTTAATTCCTGATTTATCCATGGAAGTTTGTTTCTGTTGCATGCGAGTTTGGTGGGTATGTGTATATTTGTTAATGTGTTAAGACCATCGGATTTGCGCGCAGCATATTGTATTTGTGCTATTCAGCTGAATCGCGATCAGTTATAATATAGGCCTATTAACTATTGTGTACACACCACGGACGCGTCAACATACTTCACGCGATGGGGACCATCTCCAAATCATCGACGTGACCATGGTGACCAGACCGGAAGCGGAAGAGACCAACCTGAGTTATGGGACATTGATTGTTTTCATTGACCATTTGTAAATATTGTAAATAGTGCGCGCATTTCATATTTGTACATGTTTGTCTGTATGTTGTTGGCCCTTGTGATTGTTTAATTAGATATGCACTGATAAGGTACATGTAGGCTTTAGCCTCAGATAGTGTTACCCTTGTCCGTCGAAGGGATCTTGTCCATCAGTTCTAGTTACCAGCGGACTTGTAATTTACATTCATGTCTGACACCTTGGTGTCCAAGATGGCCGCCAAGATGGCCGACACTTGATACTCGGGTTGCTATATCAGCTGTACATTCATACTTTGTTTTTTTTTGTATATTATCATTGCACATATAATGTATGCACCTGTATTGTATTGGCCCTACCATATGTCCTATAGATAACATGTACGTCCTATAAGTTAACTATATATAGACCCGCCTGTGTCATTTGAGAATAACCGTGATTGGGTTTCATGTTTGACTTAGTCCACGGCCCCGGGTGTGTTATCTACTTGTCCACTGACCCTGCATGGAGGTGACTTGGATGTTATACCCATATACTCGGTGATATGGGATGGTGATTGTGTGATTAGTATAGTGGTTCTATATGCTGCGAGTCATGGAATAAAATTTTATTCTGTGAAATCGCACACGTACTTGTACTGTTTGTCGCTGAGGTACTGATATATCATCACGTGACCATACACCATTCCGGGTTACGGTACCGTAGTGTGATTGATGAACCGCGGTATGATACAATAATTCAATTTATTATATCACATTGGGTGCCGAACGCGCTGTTTGAATTGCGGTGGACCCGTGAAGACGGAAGCTGCTGTTGCTATTGTGATACACCCCTGCGCACATAACGAATTATGTGTAGTACATGTAAGTGACATGACATTACTTGTAATTTCATTGGTTAGTATAGTCAAGCCACCCAGTGTTGATTGATTATTGGGCACCGCCAAGCACATTCAGCGAGACTGAATAGTTGACCGAGATCAGCAACTACATTGATTGTACTACACCCTGATGATCGTACACTGAAATAGAGCGTTGCACATTGAGTTGATGTTGAGCTACTAGGATTCAGACATACTAGTATACGTGTTAGACTGTGTGACACTGGAACCGGACTAGTGCTGATTATACTCCACCCACTATTGTGTACATCCGTCTTCAGATGAGACTGATGGTGTCAGAGCTACATTTGTAATTAATTGTGACTTTTCTGTTATACAGGAAAATTATCATGTCATTACTACATTTGTACTTGTATTAATTAGTATCATTCCCAGATTTGGTAATTATCAGATGCTGTATGATTACTAATTAACATTTTACTTTGCATTTTCAGTGCACTTAAGTCAGTCCAGTGATCAAGATTTTGTAGGAGCGGACGTTGACTTACCGTAGTCATGGCAGCGGGAGGTGAACCGGAAATAGACTTTGACCATGAAGTTAAAGATATTAGCGAGAATGACTTGACTATCATGGCCAGGTTACTCACCAAGTCTGGTAAATTTCAGGTTCTCTCTCTAGGTGGGACCGGAACGGAGCAGAAAGACACACCACCCAAGAAGGTAGCAGTTAGCCCAGAGCTTGTGCGACCCAAGCAACCGAAGGATGTACCACCTGCACCTGCTCAGGGGTTCATGGCATCTACCCCAGGGTATGGAGCACCCTCATTTCAGTTTCCTTCTTTACAGCAGCCGCCTCGTATCTCGATGTTCTCTGGGGAGGAGCCCACTCCTAAGGTAGAGGTGGGGTACGAGGTCTGGCACTATGAAGTGAAATGCCTCTAGCGACATCCAGTTTGTGCACCTTCTGTTATTTTGCAGACCATCAGACGATCCCTGAAAGGCACAGCTAGCAGAGTTTTGTTAGCCGTTGGGGAGATGGCTACTGTGGAACAGATACTCACCAAGTTCGACAGCATTTATGGGAATGTATTTACAGGTGAATCTATATTGTAGCAGTTTTACACGGAACGCCAGCGGGATGGTGAAACTGTCGCTGCATGGGCCTGTAGACTGGAGGATTTGCTGAACCGAGCTGTGGAGAAGGGTTATGTTTCTCATGTTTCCAGAAATGACATGCTGAAAAATAAATTTTGGAGACAAACTCAAGAACGCCACTCGTCATAAATTCGACACTCTTTCTTACAGATTTTGACTTGCTGTTGCGAGAGGTGCGCAAGGTCGAACAGGAAACAACCGGAAATGACCGTTTGCCGAAGCGAGCTCAGCAGCATGCTGCCAATGTTGAGTCGCAGCCTTCTCAGTCATCCATCACTGACCTTTGTGATAAGTTGTAGGGCATGATGAAGCGCATGGACGCGATGGAGAAGAGACTAGACCAACAGGCCAGACAGGCAGAGCAGCAGCATCAGCCTAGGACAGAGCCAGAACGACCACGTGGTCGTCCCTGGCGCAGCAGAGGTGGTCGTGGTAGACCACAGTATGGACGCGCTATCCCAGATGAGCCGTCTTTAAACTAGATAGTGTCTCGGTCGAGGGGCAGAACAGGGACACACAGGAGCAGAGACGCCCCAAAACCAACAGTGATATACATGTTCCCACTAACAGTACTCCTCTTTTAGCGGACATTGTAGGTCCATCCGTAGAGACTGACGTGACTGTTTGTGGAGAACGGACCCGTGGCTTGATTGATTCTGGAAGTGGCGTCACAACTATTTCAGAACGATTTTACAACCGAATCCACCGCGGTGTCCCGTTACGGAGCCTACACGATTTTCAGCTTGTCGTTAACGTGGCTGATGGTAACCAGTTACCATACATGGGCTACATTAATGCCGAGTTTATTGTACCCAGTATTACAAGTGAACATATATTCATTCCATGTCTTGTCGTTCCAGACACCGAGTACAACAACGGAGTACCCGTGATCATCGGAACGAATCTAATACGGCAATGTATGAACCACTGCGACGACAGAGCTACGATACCAGAGGCGTGGAACATGGCCTTCACATCCATGGAGTCTAGCTGTAGAAGCATCGGAGTGGCCAGATCTACCAACCAACGACCCATTACGGCGAAGCCACAGGAAACCGTAATCATCTCCGGACTTGTCAGGAAGGACAACGCATCTGGAACTGTTGTGACTGAGCAGGGAACAAGCTACCCGGATGTTTGACCGTCTGTCCACGAGTAGTCTCCATCACCTCATCGGCCAACACAGTACGGATTCCAGTGCGAGTCTGCAACATATCCGCCAAGGTCCTGACCATATCTCCGAAGGCGTCCCTTTGCGAAGTACATGCGGTGAAGGTGTTACGCAGCTGGGATCCAGAGGAACAGCCACCATTGCGAGAACCAGCGACCACAGTTACCGACCATGACCTAGATAGACTTGGCATCAAGGTGGATTCTGATTGTCTGACGACGGAACAGAACAAGACAGCCAAGAACCTGGTCAGCAAGTGGACGCACATCTTCAGCAAGGACATTACAGACCTTGGATGCGCGGACATAGTGGAGCACGGCATCACCCTATCTGATGACACCCCGTTCAAGGACGCATACCGCCGCATACCACCTGGCATGTATGAGGAGGTCCGTGAACACCTCAAGGAGATGATAGCGGCTGGAGCCATACGTCCGTCACAGAGTCCCTACTCATCCAACGTGGTCCTCGTTCGCAAGAAAGACGGTAGTCTCAGATTCTGCTTGGATTACAGACGTCTGAATGCCAAGACCATCCGAGATGCCTACAGTCTACCTCGGATTGACGAGACTATTGACGCTCTAGCCGGATCCAGATATTTCTCGAAGTTAGATCTCAGATCAGGTTATTGGCAGGTGGCCATGAAGGAAGAGGACAAGGCCAAGACCGCATTTAGCGTGGGACCCCTAGGCTTTTACGAATGTAATCGCATGGCATTCGGGCTTACCAACGCGCCGAGTACCTTTCAACGACTCATGGAGCGTTGCATGGGCGATCTACACCTTAGAGACTGTCTCATCTATCTAGATGATATAATCATCTACTCCAAGACCTTTGACGAGCACTGCACGAAGTTGGAAGCCGTATTTCAGAGACTCGAGCAGCACATCCTCAAGCTGAAGAGCTCCAAGTGCGAGTTTCTCAAGGACAGAGTGCAGTATCTTGGGCATATCGTGTCAGCCGATGGTGTAGAGACCGATCCGGAGAAGGTGCGGGCGATAAAGGAGTGGCCGGTACCTACCACCATCAAGGACGTACGCAGATTCCTTGGATTCGCAGGCTACTATCGTAGATTCGTGAAAGACTACAGCAAGATCGTCAGACCCATCAACGACCTGCTGGTAGGACACCCGACGAACAAGAAGACCAAGAAGACCAGGAAACCAGTTCCGTGGGTTTGGTCAGATCTCCAGCAGAGGGCATTCGAGACTATTATCGACAGACTGACTTCTCCACCCATCCTCGCCTACGCGGACTACACGAAGCTGTTCATCGTCCATACCGACGCAAGTGGCGATGGGCTCGGAGCGGTCCTATATCAGGAGCACGATGGCGTGGAGAAGGTCGTTGCCTACGCGAGTAGAAACCTCCGGAATGCTGAACGGAACTACCTCACCCACAAGCTGGAGTTCCTGGCGCTAAAGTGGGCCGTTACAGAGAAGTTTCATGACTTCCTGTACGCCAATACATTTGAAGTGAGGACTGACTAGACGCCACTGGTCATCGCTGGATTGCGGCATTGGGAAATTGCAACTTCAACATCGTGTACAGAAGCGGAAAAAGCAATGCGGACGCAGATGCTCTGTCCAGATTGCCTCAGAAGGATCAACACGTCTCCGAGGTTTTCACAGAAGCAGTCAAGGCCATCTGCAGCGCATCTCAAGTCGTGTCCCGTGATGTACCACTCGTTGAATGTAACGCTCTGCTCACTCCAGATGACTACAGTGACGTCATTCCAATCGACGAGACGACGGGATTCAGCGAGCCACCAGACTGGAAACTGGAGCAAGAAGTTGACGCTGATATCAAGAAGGTCCGTGACATGGTATCGCACCAAAGAAGACCATCTAGACACCATACCCGCCAGGATGATCCAGCTACTCAGAAGTTGTTGAGCCACTGGCACACGCAATTCCCACCAAGAACCAGACTGCGCACACTACGGCAAAGGCACTTTACGGCTCGTTCTTCCAGTACTACGGATTTCCCGGCATGCTACATAGCGATCAAGGGAGGAATTTCGAGTCGGAAGTTATCAAAGAACTATGCAAGCTTGCCAGCGTGAAGAAAAGTCGCACAACACCCTACCATCCCATGGGGAACGGAATGACAGAGAGGTTCAATCACACATTGTGCAACATGCTTGGAACCTTGGAGGAGCACCAAAAGCAGGACTGGAAATCTTACGTGTCACCCATGGTCCACGCCTACAACTGCACACAGCATGAGAGCACTGGCTATAGTCCGTTCTTCTTGAAGTTCGGTAGACAACCGCGGCTGGCACTGGATGCATTCCTTGGCCTGGCAGAGAAGAAACCATCTGAGCCCAACACCCGTACACCACGTGGATATGTAGAGAACTTGAAGAAGCGACTGTCGTTCGCTTACCAGAGAGCGATCGATGAGTCACGGAAACAATAAGCTCGCCACAAAGTTATCTACGACCACAGAGTTCGGGAATCGCGGCTGCAGCCAGGAGACCGTGTGCTCATCAAGAATGTCAGAATGGACAAGAAGCACAAGCTGGCCAACAGATGGTTACACGACCCATATGTTGTGAAATCACAACCCAACACAGAGATTCCCGTTTATGTGGTCGGCAAGGAGCACGGGAATGCGACAGAGAAGGTTTTATACCGGAATCTGTTACTGCCTTTCTCGTCCTTGCCCACCACCGAGACACCCCACCGTCGGATAGAAGAAAGAAGCAGAGTGGCGCGGACAATCCCGGGACCGGTCACAGAGGGAGGTTCGGATTCGTCCGAATCGGACGAGGATGCAGACGTGTACGTCATCCCACAGCGTCGCGTTGGGCGCCGAGGACGTTTGTCACCAAGACGTCAACGGCAGTCCAGCGAAGCCGACTCAGCAGCACTCATCGAGACTCGGTCCGATGAGGAATCCGCAGAGAGTCGGTTGCTGCCAGAGCAACTGATGCCGGAGAGTAGGGAGGAGCGCACTGCGGCTAGTATCGCAGATACTGAAGAGGCAACATATGAAGGAAGCAGAGCCAGCTCAGCGGAACAGGATGCCGGACAAGAGCCGGATATTCCGGGTCCACGACGTTCCGGAAGAGAACGACGGCAACCCGCTTGGATGCGGACTGGCGAATATTTTATACGTTAACTGAATGAACATAACTATTTTATTAAATGTCGGGGACGCCATTTCCCGAAGAGGGGAAGTGTGTAACCGGCCAACCAAGTACTGGTGTTACGTTTTGATGACCCCACTCAAAACCCATCACTCCCATCCTGACGTATACCTCATATTTACCATATAATTCCCATAGCCGTATCCTATACCCCATACAGTCCATACTATACCTCATAATAGTCCGTACATCCTATACGCCATATATGCACTTATTTTTATCGCACTTTATTTTACTTTTCGTAATTTAAGGCCGCCTGTGGTTGCCGGTAGTTTCGACTGTGTTAATGAGGTCTCGTAGAATCTCGCCAGGATTTGAATGATTTCTGGCGCGACCTACGAGATTTCGGCGCATTAGCCGGAAAACCTCGATTAACATCAGTCGATATATTTACTTGTGTTGTAACTTATATTCTCCTGCTTACAGGTAATCATTGTCGCTTATTTTGTGTTATTTGATGCATGTACATGTCCCATTTCACATTGTATACTATTCATTTTCGTGGTTTGATCGCGAACGGCCGAGCAAATGTGATGTTATTACATTTTCTTTACCGTGCGCGCGCATTATACAATTGTATGCATTTTGCATGTATAGCCGATCCATTCAGTTATTCTGGGACATGTTCATGAGATACTTACTCTGAAATGGTAGCGCAACAAAGCGGAGCATCCGGTATCGTGCCTTATATTGCTCTTGTAAATAACCGGGCCATATTGTTCCTTTTACATGTTGTTGACGGCTCCGTGATAATCATACTCCACTGTTCATTTATATGAGACGATTGTACATGTAATAATACTATTGGTTGAGCCGCAGACCGAGATAATGACCTCATGACCTTTGTACCCAACATAGCCCCAGATCATCCTGCCATTCGCATCCTGATCAGGACCTACGCTGGCCATGTCCCGTCGATAGGACGCTGTCTACGGGTTCATTAGGCATTAGCAATATATTGTATAGATAACTGCAGAGAATCATATTCTGATGAGCAGGGTGTTCACTGGTCATATATATTACTTATCATAAGTCCTTATTATCGGCCGGCGGCTCTACAAAACACATAGTTGTACAAGAACATCTCGTAATATGTCTCATTTATCCAATTATTTGTTCCATTCAGTCTTATTTATCTTATTCGTCTTCATTCATTCTCACATGTCTCGTGTTCGGATCCCCTCCTATTGCATTATGTCTGATATTTTATGTGCGTAAATACAGCCACTATCTCGTGCAATATAATATGTATCATGCATAGTCATTGAATACAATCATGTATTCTCAGGGGCTACACTGTTCGCAAACACTGTGAGGTCGATTATGTATTTGTGTGCCCTGGGAGTACTATACATTCGTATTGTATTGTTAATGAGTGTGCATGAGGGTAAATCTACACTGTTCGTGAGATTTAGGCATTAGCCGGAAAACCTCGATTAACATCAGTCGATATATTTACTTGTGTTGTAACTTATATTCTCCTGCTTACAGATTGTAATAAACATAGAGCCGTCGATACGGGTTGAGTGCCTACTACACATCCTTCCCCGATCACCCTGTGACATTTGGCGCCCAACGAGGGACCGTGACTGATATATATACTACCCAAAATGTACCAAATATATGGAATTCAGAGACGAATTAAATATAGAATTCGGGGACGAATTCCAATTTGGTGGGGAAGTATGTCACGGTACGTAACTCACTGTGGGGAGGAAGTGTGTATTCGTGCCCGGCTAGCTCAGTCGGTTAGAGCGATGGTACGGTAAACCAGAGGTCCCGGGTTCGAGCCCCGGGCCGGAGCACATGTTTCTCACCCTGTGACATTATGTTGTTAAGCTATTCCATAGTTCCTCAACAGTGAGGTTGCTATATTGGTCTGAGTTGATCATGTTCGTGTGGTATGTATTCAGTGCAAGTTTGATGCCATCCCAGTTGGCTTTCTTATAGAGAGGGATATTTCTCGGTGGCTGTGATTTAATTTTTGTAATCATGTCCACTTCGATGTGTGCTATGTCATGGTCACTGATACCAGGTAGTACGTTGACCCTTTTGATCAGTGTGGGGTTGTTTGTGAAGAATAGGTCTAGGATGTGTTTGTCTCTTGTTGGTGTGTTTACGACTTGGTGTAGGTTGAGGTCGTTTATGACCTCTAGAAATTCTCTGTAGTAGGATGAGTGTCTGCAATCTGGTATAGGTGTCATGTTGCCCCAGTCCATTTTCGGTAAATTGTAGTCGCCTCAGCTGTAGGATATTGTCTGCATATCATGCATATGGTGGCAGTCCTCTACAGCGGGACACCGTATATGACATATACAACCCACAGCTGTAGGACATTGCCTACATGTTGTGGCAATCCTATACAGCGGCACACCGTGTATGGCTTACACAACACATAGCTGTCGGATATTGCCGATATATGGTGACAGTCCTCTACAACGTTGTGGCAATCCTCTACAGCGGGGCACTTTATATGGCTTACACATCACACAGCTGTAGAATATTGCCTACGTATGGTGGCAATCCTCTACAGCGGGGCACATTATATGGCTTACACATCACACAGCTGTAGGATATTGCCTACGTATGGTGGCAATCCTCTACAGCGGGGCACATTATATGACTTGCACAACCCACATCTGTATAATATTGCCTACATATGGTGGCAATCCTCGGGGCACACTATATGGCTTACTCAACCCACTTTAGGATATTGCTTGCATATGGTGGCAATCCTCTACAGCGGGACACCTTATATGAATTACACAACCCACAGCTGTATGATATTGCCTACATATGGTGGCAATCCTCTACAGCTGTACACCGTATATGGCTTACACAACCCACAGTTGTAGGATATTGGCAACATATGGTGGCAATACTCTACAGCTGTACACCGTATGTGGCTTACACATCCCGCCGCTGTAGGATATTGAATATATATGGTGGCAATCCTCTACAGCGGTACACCGTATATGGCTTACACAACACACAGCTGTATACTAATGGCAACATATATGGTGGCAGTCCTCTACAGCGGTACACCGTATATGACTTGCACAACCCACAGCTGTAGGACATTGCCTACATATGGTGGCAATCCTATACAGCGGTACACCGTATATGGCTTACACAACACATAGCTGTAGGATATTGCCTATATATGGTGGCAATCCTCTACAGCGTTGTGGCAATCCTCTACAGCGGGGCACTTTATATGGCTTACACAACACACAGCTGTAGGATATTGCCTGCATATGTTGGCAATCCTCTACAGCGGGACACCTTGTATGACATACACAACACACAGCTGTAGGATATTGCCTGCATATGGTGGCCATCCTCTACAGTGGGGCACTTTATATGAATTACACAACCCACAGCTGTAGGATATTGCCTACATATGGTGGAAATCCTCTACAGCTGTACACAGTATATGGCTTACACAACCCGCAGCTGTAGGATATTGGCAACATATGATTGCAATCCTCTACAGCTGTACACCATATATGGCTTACACAACACACAGCTGTAGGATATTGTCAACATATGGTGGCAATCCTCCACAGCGGTACACCGTATATCGAGGGTTCAGCGCAATACGGTCGTAACTCACTTTTTCGAAATTGATTTTTTTTGCATTTTCTAATGTATTTTCTAGTAATACAGCATATGTAAAAAGATTAAAATTGAATTCCAATATGCAAGGCTATAAATGGTTATTTGGCATAAGGTCGTAACTCAAAATCGCCAAATAATCTCAGTGCAACACTGTCGTAACTCAAATTACATGTGCAACGTATTTGTGCTGCATTTTATAAAGAATTGTGGTGGGTCTATAGTGCAATTTTTAACTATAAATAATTGTGGACTTGTATTTAGTAAACACAATTATATTACATAGCACGTAAAAAATATTTAAACATTTAAAAACAATTGCAAATTTGGAAAACAAATATAATCTCTAAATGCAGAAACAAATTCAGCGCAATACAGTCGTAACTCCAGTTATTTGTACAACAGTTTTGCGCTGCATTTTATACAATAGTATTGTAGCTCCACATTGATATTTTGATATATAAATAAAGATCAAGTTGTAGTTTGTCAGAAAATAATTTTATATTTAAAAATTTACATTTTTTTATTAAAAAATATGAGATTGAAAATAATGTTTAACTGACAAAACCGCAATACGTTAACAAATTTTTTTATTTTTTTTCTTGGCATTTTCCATTTTATTTTACATTAATAAACATGACACCATGAGCACATGTAAAATAAATTACATGTGATTTCAATATTTAATGCTAAAAATTATTAATGCATGCTGCATATAGCTGTAGTATTTAAAAATACTTATAAAATTAAACAATGTTTCACTGACTAAGCCAAATAAGTTCAGCCAAAATAATAAAACAAATTAAACTTTATTTAATTGTTCAATATAAATTTCAAATAAAGGGAGAAATAAGTGGTACTGTATATAGTTAAAAATGAGGTTGACCTCATGGTCGGGAGGAAAATAGATTTAAACATTATTTTCATAATCTTAAATGCAATCTTAACGGAATATGCCTAGTCCGGAAGTTGTATGTACCGTATTTATGAAAATGTGTATTAATTAAATTTGTATTCAAATTGTCGCATTCAATAACGTGATTTGTTTCTAATCTCAGGTAGTATTATGTTAGTGTGTGTATCTTATAATAGATACTCTCAACTCAATTGGAGGAGACTGTCACATTGTAAGTAAAAAAAACAACAAAAAACACCTAATTGAGTCACCGGTAGGTGTGATTTCACTGGCTGTAGATGCACTGACAGTTTCCTGCCGAAGATTTAGGAGCTCCTGTGCTGAGCATACGATAGAATTGTATTATTTTCTAATAAATCTTCACTTATACACACCCGTTATCCGGAGATACGCAACTAGGGGAGGAGAACATGGAAAGGGGAACGCACAAACTAGTGGGAATTTGGAGGGTTTGTAAAATTAGCTAAAACAATATATTTTATGCATGATCAGAACAATGTGAGCTTGCAACGTTGAGGAAGAATGATTGAAGCACATGTAGCAAAAATATTGAGCTCGAACGCCATCGCCATTATAAGTTGAAAATTTATAAATTCAATATAGGATTTTATTTTTTTTTGTCATTTTTGTTTAAAAAATCGTCTTTCCTGCACCAATCGTATGCTTTTCAGCACTATCAGGCATACAGTTATGTTTGCTGATCATTTACACTGATACCTTGAAAGCGACAGCGACCAGGATCTTCTGAGAAAAAAATGGCGGCCGTTTTATGCACCGTGGTATAGCGCAAAATGGTGCACAAAAACTATGGGACTGGAGGACACAAATTGGGGGACGAGTGCACACAAACTGTGGAACGCGCTGCACAGAAAATGCCAATATACGTGGGTTTTAAGTTGCAAATTCACGTATGTATTTACAAAAATATTATATTTGCAGACGAGGATCCACGAATATTTACGCAGGGGCCGGTCCAAATGTGTCTGTAAGGAATTTATGCAAGTTTTTAATCAATATTCACCACAATTATGCATTGTTTTAGTAAGTTCGCTGTTCAATGCAGGCTTCTTTAGCAGCGCTCGTTTATTAATGGGCGAGCAGAGCCTCATTTCGTATGCAATCAGTAAACCCGTTTAATACATATCACACATTAAACCATAGGTCACCACCTAAACTCGCACCACACTTCGTTTATAACTTGAAGCAATTTGTGTCCTCCAGTCCCATAGTTTTTGTGCACCATTTTGCGCTATACCACGGTGCATAAAACGGCCGCAATTTTTTTCTCAGAAGATCCTGGTCGCTGTCGCTTTCAAGGTATCAGTGTAAATGATCAGCAAACATAACTGTATGCCTGATAGTGCTGAAAAGCATACGATTGGTGCAGGAAAGACGATTTTTAAAAAAAAAATGAAAAAAAAAAAAATCCTATATTGAATTTATAAATTTTCAACTTTTACGACGGCGTTCGAGCTCAATATTTTTGCTACATGTGCTTCAATCATTCTTCCTCAACGTTGCAAGCTCACATTGTTCTGATCATGCATAAAATATATTGTTTTAGCTAATTTTACAAACCCTCCAAATTCCCACTAGTTTGTGCGTTCCCCTTTCCATGTTCTCCTCCCCTAGTTGCGTATCTCCGGATAACGGGTGTGTAAACTGTTTCAAGATAAACGGCCCATTATAAATTATGTTTTACCATAAATGTATGATAATTACAGATGTAAATGTAGGTCAAGGTCATGACACTAATGATAATGCAATTATGTAAAGTGTATATATGCAAGTGCATAAATCAGCAGTACTAGTTGCATCTGTGTATGTACTGATATTAGTTAAAAACATTAAATTCAGATATGTACACGACACATGCTTTATGAGCTAAAAAAGCCGACCACTGAAGGTCAAGGTCATGACCTTGATGATAATAACATGTTATGCTCAGAAAATAAAATACATCAAGGATATTTTCATTCATTGCAAGTAAATTGCAGAAGCTGAAATCAAAATATCAAGTTTTACAACATATTTTTAAAAATTGATTCCGAGTTACGACCGTATTGCGCTGAACTATTTCAGCATTTTGGCTGTTATTTTCAGCGCAATACGGTCGTAACTCAAATATTTGCTAATATCACGTTTTCATTTATTTGGAATTTTTTTCCATAAGGTTATTTATTTTTCATGTCTGTTATTACAGAATATAACTGAAAATGGTACATACCTGAGTGTAATTGTTCGTTTTATAAATATTTTTGGCTCTCCTGAACATTTTACAAAAAGTGAGTTACGACTGTATTGCGCTGAACCCTCGATATGGCTTACACATCCCACCGCTGTAGGATATTGCCTAGATATGGTTGCAATCCTCTACTGCGGGTCACCGTATATGACTTACACAACCCACAGCTGTAGGATATTGCCTACATATGGTGGCAATCCTCTACAGCGAAACACTATATGACTTACAACACCCACAGCTGTAGGATATTGCCTGCATAGGGCGGCAATCCTCTACAGCGGGACTCCTTATATGACATACACAACCCACAGCTGTAGGATATTGCCTGCATATGGTGGCAATCCTCTACAGCGTGGCACTTCATGACTTACACAACCCACAGCTGTATGATATTGCCTGCATATGGTGGCAACCCAGCAAACACACGACGTCGGTACGACGTCGGATCTAGGTCGGATCCAGGTCGCGACGTCGGCGACTCAAATCCAACGTCAGCCCGACGTCGAAACCCCGACGTCGAAACGACGTCGGATTACGACGTCGTACTGACGTTGTTTGCTAGTCGTAGTTCGTCGCGACACAAACACAACGTCGGGTTGACGTCGGAATCACGACGTCGGATCAACGTCCGTTTTCGATGTCGAATAGACGTCTGATCCAGGTCGTGATTGGTATACACTAAAAGGTGACTCGCTGTCAGCAGATCTATCTCTACGTTAGCCTATAGATACGCCAATGGAAGAGCAGCTGATCTGATTTCAACACCAACTTAATTCAGTCTAACCTTTATTTGCGACATGTTTAGGCCTATGTAATTAATCATTTTATATCCTTGACGATTAATTTTGCGTATGTATTTAGGTTGGGCTGGGCGTACGTGCAATTTCATTAACATCGCAGAATTCTAGGTCAAGATTCTCGTGCGCGCGCGTAGTGTTGACAACTGACATGCTTTATTAGCGTCTGTTTCAAATGCCACTGGACCTGGTTCCCGCGTTCCTGCATAGCGGTAGCCACATATACAGTAATACGCTGGTAAAAAGCCGACCTGACTCATTCGGAACTATCTCGGATCTTTTCGCCAAAGCGGAGTTCTGGTTAATCTATTATCCCCGAGGTGCTCCAATTGTGTTTAGGTTATCCCGCCATTTTCGTTTTCTCTTTGTGATTTTAATTTGAAATTGGGGAAAGATCGACGTAATTTGAAGAAATTAACTTTCTTATGTAAGTATATTGATGCATGCGTGTCAGCTAACATGTTTTCAATAACATTTTTAATACAAAAATACATGACAACGCCGTGATCAGTTGATTCACGTTAATTTCAATTCGTGAAATTATTTCGCCCCGTCTCACTTTGCACATTCCTATTCATGTGTTGTTAATATATTGTCGCTATTCACCATTTACAAACTGCATGCATTATCATATAATTGTGCCTTTAATGGAGGTCTATACTGTCGCGTTTTCTCAAAACTTGTAGGACAGCTATAGTAATTATAGATTTTGTCATCGTTACATATTGTCTTTGTTAAACTATTCGCCTTGGATAATGGCGCATATACTCAAAGTTTATTCGAATTGTACATCACACTGTACATGTACGGAGCCACCCAGGGGACGACAAATTGTTTTTTTGTTTGTTAATTTGTTCCCACGAAATAACAATTCGTTCCCTCAATTTAGCAATTCGAATTGTTATATCGTGGGAACGAATTGTTAATTCGAGGCCACGAATTAACAATTTGTTCCCTCAATTTAACAATTCGTTCCCACCAAATAACAATTCGTTCCCACGGGAACGAATTGTCAATTCGTGGGAACGAATTGTTCATTCCCTCAAATTAACAATTCGTTCCCTCGAATTAACAATTCGTTCCCACGATATAACAATTCGTTCCCACGAATTAACAATTCGTTCCCGCGGGAACGAATTGTTATTTCGTGGGAACAAATTGTTAAATTGAGGGAACGCATTGTTATTTCGTGGGAACTAATTAATTTTCAAACAAATTCTACGTCCCCTGCGGGGCTCCGTAAAAAGGAAGTATGCTGATTTATACACATATTTCTTGTTGGTGAAATTACTTTCTTACGTGAGTGGCTATTTATAGAACGAATTTACAAGTTTCATAGGAAACGAGATTTGAAGCTATAACGCTCATCGAACATGTATTCGGTAGTGGTCTACAACATATACATTAGGCCATAACAATAAGGACTTTGGCAGTCACGGGGTGTGCAGAATGTGCAGCGGGAGAACGGCTTTTTTAAATATATATAATTTGTTTGTGTTTGAGATGTTCGTGTGTGATTTTATTTCAAGTTGCCAGATGCATATTTGTGTGATTTTATTCATGCATATATGCATCTGGCAACTTGAAAAAAAAATCAGAGACGAACATCTCAAACAAAAGGAAGTTACGATAAACTCTTTAGATGTGAAAAATCACAAGATTTTTGTCAGACAGGATTGGATTTAACATATTTTTCATGGTGGTGTTTTTTATTGATCATGTGGCAAAATTATAGTACACTTTTATTCTCCATGACGATAAAATGATATACGCGCAGGGATTATTCAGACGCGGCGATATCTGAGAACCAAAGTACTTTTGATGGCCTAACGTATACTAGTGTATTATTATTATTAACCATTTCAATCCTGGTTATCCTACCTTGTCTTTTTCACACTATTTTTGTACTATTCCATTTATGACAAAATACAATTCTAGATGAATAATAGTGACAAATGCGGCAGATCCTGACGAGGCGACGAGCCGTCTCATCTGGATATACATTGTTTGCACATGTTGGCTTTATGGAGGTATACATCATGTTAGGGCTAATACTTAAAGATATGCAAACATTTGTATGCTTTCATAATTGTCTTGTTTTATGTATATTTCAGACAAAGCTAAGACATACACATACGAGAGCAACACAGAAATGGAAGAGATTGAAGCGGATCGATTTTCCCAACGAGCCAATATTATCGAACAATGAATGTTTGAAATCACGCTGGCATCCTTGGATACACTGAAACACAGTACGGCCATGGAAATACGTAAAGCGCAGAACGAGATGAAGAAACGAATGAAACGATTGAGACGATACAGAGACGATGAAGCACGATACTAAGATGAAAAAGAATCAGAAACAAGCTCGCCCCAAGACATCGCCGGCGACGCTTCAGGATACGTACAATTCACGCATTCGTAGATCCGACGCGGATTCGGAACGCGAGGTGGAAGTGGACGATACGTTTATGGTTGACCATCGATACACCAGTGGGGGCATTCGTATCCGTGGAAACAGTTCCAGTTCTCCATGAAAAGATTACTTGACATTGGTATGTCGCACTTCAAACAGACTATACTACAGTTCCCCATAGATTGTATTAGCCCCGCCTCTCAACCAATGAGATGCTTTGTTTACAACCTGCAGTGCTGGCTAGAAGGTCAGTCGTCTGCTGGGTCTCAATTATGTAACATCATTATTGTACGTACGTGTCTGAGTGAATGTTTAGTTATTAAAACAATAAGATTAACACATCTTATCTGGTCTTGTGTATTAGACAACACAACATTTTGGCGACGAGGATTATTATACGTATTTCCAAGAACTAATAATCGTGTTGTACACTCGTTATTTTGTTACCAAGGAATTTGTCACAGAAATCATGGCGAATGCGTTACCACCATTTCAACAATTTGACATCCACAGCGACGAACATTCCGTTGGGATCCGTTGGATAAAATATGTCCAGAAGCTGGAAAATATGTTTGTTGGGATGTCCGTGGAGTCGAAGAAACGACGGAAAGCACTCTTGCTTCACTATACTGGAGACGAGGTGTTTGACATTCATGACACGTTACCAAACACAGGCATTGACTCGGACTATGAGCTGACAAAACAGGCCCTAGAAACCTACTTTAAACCGAAAGTCAATGAAGAATTCGAAATATACGAATTTCGACAACTGAGACAACTAGAATCGGAAACAGTTGACCAGTTTGCTACAAAACTCCGCCAGAAAGCAAGTAAGTGTGCCTTTTCGAATACAGACGGCGAAATAAAGAGCCAAATAATACAAGGCTGTATTTCTACAGAGTTACGGCGCAAAGCTTTGAAAGACAGCATGAACTTAGGAGAATTGTTACTAGCGGCCAGAACAATGGAAATTTCAAACAGACAGGCTCGCAAAATGGCGACCGACCTCCGTCACGACCGTCAACATGAACAAACCAACGCTGTCAGAAAGAAACCGAGCAAACCGGCATTTCTGAGACCATCTGACCGTCGGGAGTCACGTCCAAGTTTCAATGCGGCGAAATCAACGTCATCTGGAAAGCAAACTTCGGTGTGTCGGAATTGTGGTGGCGTATATCCACATCAGAATGGATGTCCAGCGTACGGGAAAACGTGCAACTATTGAAAAAAGCCAAACCATTTTGCTGCGCAGTGCTTAAAACGAAAGAGTAAGACAACTAACGTTAAACAAATTGAAAAAACCGCAGATGGCAGTGAAAATGAAGCCGATTATTCATTTGGGGTTGCAACCAATAGTGTTAACACGACACGACCATCACCGAAAACAAAAGTGAAAATAAATGACTATGAAACAAATGTTCTTGTGGACACTGGGAGTTCGATAAATATTTTGGATGAAAGTGTGTACATGGATGGTATGAAAAACAAACCAGTGTTATCAAACCCGGACACAAAAGCATTTGCTTATGGACAGAAAAACAAGCTACCGATGAAAGGAAAATTCCAGGCAACAATTGAAAAGGACAAGAAGATTACTACAGGTAACTTTTACGTCATTTCTGGTAATTTTGGATCACTGTTGAGCTATAACACTGCTGTTGATTTGAACATCATACCTGCTATAAATGCAGTAGGTTCGTCCAAGACTGATCAGTTACTTCATGAGTATTCAGACTTGTTCTGTGGGTTAGGACAGTTGAAAAACAAGACAGTCAAATTACACATAGATGAAAGTGTACCTGCTGTAGCTTTACCACACAGACGTATACCGTTCCATGTTAGGAAACAAGTTGAAAAAGAACTAGATCGTTTGGAAAGCGCTGACATTATTGAGAAAGTAACATAGGGCCCCACCCCCTGGGCATCCCCTATTGTTGTTGCACCGAAGCCGAAAAATCCTGAAGAGATCAGAATTTGCATTGATATGAGAAAAGCAAATGAAGCGATACAACGTGAACGACACATTACGCCCACCATAGATGATCTAATTCTGGAGCTAAACGGTTCCACAGTGTGCTCGTCCTGTGACTTGCGCAATGGGTTCCATCAATTGGTTTTGTCAGATGAATCCAGAAGCATAACCACATTCTCTACACATGTTGGTCTGTGGAGATAGAAACGGTAAAATTTTGGAGTTTCTAGTGCACCAGAACTATTTCAAAATGAAATCCGGCAAGTTCTCGAAGGACTGAATGGAGTCTGCAATATCAGTGACGACATCATCGTGCATGGGAAAACGCAGGAAGAACATGATCAAAATCTGAAAGCTCTACTCAAACGTCTTCGCGAGAACAAACTGACACTGAACAAACAAAAATGCAAGTTTAACCAGCCGAAAGTTACATTTTTCGGATACGTGTTCTCGGCGTCCGGAGTATCTGCAGATCCACGAAAAGTTGAAGCAATCAAAAATGCGACCACGCCATGTACACCCGCAGAGGTACGAAGTTTGTTAGGAATGACAAATTACGTTTCGAGATTTATTCCAAATTACTCAAGTATTACTGAGCCTCTACGATGTCTAACGCTAGAAAATGAACCATGGCAATGGACCGAGTCACAAGAAAACGCGCTACAATATCTTAAAAACGCGCTGAGCAGTGACACCGTAATGGCGTATTTCGATCCAGCTAAGCAAACAGAGCTATGGGTGGATGCATGCCCAGTTGGCCTAGCTGCTGTCATGTGCCAAGAAAATCGTGTTATTGCATATGCGAGTAAAGCACTCAGCCCAACTGAACAACGGTACTCACAAACTGAGCGCGAAGCTCTGAGCATCGTCTGGAGTATTGAACATTTCCATCTATACTTGTTTGGACATACGTTCACTCTGATCACTGACCATAATCCACTTGTTGCGATATTCAACAATCCGAAAGCAAAACAACCACTTAGACTGGAAAGATGGAGACTACGGCTCGCAACGTACGATTTCACAGTGAAATACCGCGCCGGTAAGGAGAACATTGCCGATTATCTGTCAAGACATCCGCGTGTTTGTGAAATAACAGACAATTCGGTAGCCGAAGATTATTGTTGTTACATAGCATACAACGCAGTACCGAAATCCATGTCACTCAGTGAGATTGCAAGTGCCGTACAGGCGGACAAAACACTACAGCAAGTTATCACGTCAGTGAAGACAAATACGTGGGACAAATCAGAATGTAAAGCAAACTCTGCATATAACACATATGCCAGACTGAAATACGAATTAACAGTCACTTTAATTAAAGGACAAGATATACTCTTGCGCGGAACAAAACTTGCGATTCCGACAATATTACAGCAAATGGTGATTGACCTTGCGCACGAAGGTCACCAAGGGATCGTGAAAACCAAGTCATTGTTACGTGAACAAGTGTGGTTTCCTGCTATTGACGATCTGGTTGATAAAACATGTAAAAGCTGTATTCCGTGCCTTGCAATAACGCCCATTACCACGCATGAACCTGTAAAAATGAGCGATCTACCTACCAGGCCATGGGATGAAGTATCGATTGACTTGTTCGGTCCAATACCATCCGGCGACTACATAATGGTGATATTAGACGATTATAGCCGATTCCCCGTGTTGGAGATTTTGACGTCAACTTCCGCGAAAGCCGTCATTCCACGTCTTGACAATGTGTTCTCCATGATGGGAATTCCCACTGTTTACAAAACGGACAATGGTCCACCATTTAATTCACATGAATTCAGTCAATTCGCAGAATATTTGGGTTTCTGGCACAGGAAAATAACGCCTCTACACCCGATTGTCAATGGACATGCAGAAAAATGCATGCAACCATTACAGAAATACATTAAAGCCGCGAAAATCGAAGGCAGAAATTACAAGCAGGAAATGAACAAATTTCTGAGGAATTATCGTGCCACACCACACCAGACAACAAAAGTTTCCCCGGCTGAAGCTCTGTTTTCACGTCAAATGAAAACGAGACTACCAGAGTTCACTGTACAGCCAGATGATTCACAAATTCGTGAACAAGATGCAGACGCCAAAATCAAAGTTAAACTGTACACAGACAACAAACGGTGTGCCCGCGAGTCTACAATTACTCCTGGAGATACGGTATTAGTCAAACAACGCAAACAGAACAAGTTGTCCTCACATTACAACCCTGAACCAGCGACAGTTCTCAAGAAAAAAGGCTCTATGGTCACAGTCAGTGTCGGTGAGAAGACAATAACCAGGTCACAGTCAGTGTCGGTGAGAAGACAATAACCAGAGATGCGTTACATTTCAAACCAATCACTCTGTCTACATGTACTAATGCCTAATGCTGCTAAGATTTTAGCATGGACGCAGATTGTTAGATGCATGCACCATGACAAAGTTTCTATGTTCAGTATATCTGTAAACATTCGATACAAGGTTACTTTCTAACCTCAGAAAATAATTGAATACATAGATTTCAATTTGGTTTAGAAACATGTCATGGAGTTTAGCAACACACAATTTGACACATGTCACATGTGTTTTACTAGGGTGTGTATGGAAAACAGGAAACTGGTGAAAGATTAATTAAAATCCCAGTTATGTGAGCAGTTGATACATGTTACATTGACATATCAATTTCAGTAATGAAACATAAATCAGCATCATGTTAACGTTTAATTGCTATACAAACAGTTTATCTGATGATACTTTTATCTCTAAAACAAGGGAGGAGTGGTATGTCGCACTTCAAACAGACTATACTACAGTTCCCCATATATTGTATTAGCCCCGCCTCTCAACCAATGAGATTCTTTGTTTACAACCTGCAGTGCTGGCTAGAAGGTCAGTCGTCTGCTGGGTCTCAATTATGTAACATCATTATTGTATGTACGTGTCTGAGTGAATGTTTAGTTATTAAAACAATAAGATTAACACATCTTATCTGGTCTTGTGTATTAGACAACACAACAGACATGTCATTATAATTGTCTCATGAGACAATTCTAATGAAATGCCTAGGTATGTTTTTATCGCGAAATGATCGAATATTCAGCAATTTCCATCCGCATGGTTGTCGTCTGCAGCGGGATAAGGGTTAAAGTGAACTAAGTCCCTGCTATATGATTCCATCGAGTAACGAATCGCACCATACATTCATGTCAAAAATATATGTGAAAGTTTAATAAAATACATTTGCCAGCCAAAATATGTGTTTATTACTGACCAGGTACCAAACCAGGATATTGATTAGTTAATCCAGAGTGAAACTGCAGATCAAGTAATCAATGCAGAATAAAGTTTTCTAGACGCTAAAACCCGACATTGAATTGATGTCAGAACCAGACGTTGGATAAAGGTCGTTTTCTGACGTCGGATAGACGTTGGATTATATTTGAAAATGAAAGTTGTTTAGACGTCGGAATCCGACGTTGAAATTACGTCAGAATTCGACGTCTATACAACGTCGGATCCTGACGTCCGTTCGACGTCGGATCCCGACGTCCATTCGACATCGGATTCTGACGTCAGATCGACGTCGGATTCCGATGTCCGTTCGACGTCGGATTCCGACGTCCGTTCGACGTCGGATTCTGACGTCTAAACAACTTTCATTTTCGAACATGATCCGACGTCGGAAACCGACGTCAGTCCGACGTCTATCTGACGTCGTGTGCCCACTGGGTAGTCGCTATAATGGGTCCTATGTGGGCTATATACGGGCTGGCCCATATGGGCTGGTTAATATGGGTCCCATGCGGGTCCCATATTATAACGCGCCTAGGCGCTAATGGGTCGTGTGTGGGCTATATACGGGTACGCCCATATGGGCTGGTTGATATGGGACCTATATGGGTCCGATATAGATATTGATATGGGACCTATATGGGACCCACATGGGTCCCATATCAATTTCTATATCGCACCCATATGGGTCCCATATCAATTTCTATATCGGACCCATATGGGTCCCATATCAATTTATATATCGGACCCATGTGGGTCCCATATAGGTCCCATATCAATTTCTATATCGGACCCATATGGGTCCCATATAGGTCCCATATCAATTTCTATATGGGACCCATATGGGACCTATGTGGGACCTATGTGGGTATCCCATATGGGACCCATGCCAATCCCGTTTGCAAAACCCATATAGGCACCATATGGGTAGCCCACATGGGGCCCATATAGAAAAGGATATGGGGCCATATGGGTCCCATGTAGATTGCTAGCTGGGTCATGTTGTGAAAAACGCAGGCACAAACCTATCCAGAAAACTGACATAGTTTACAGTTTGGTGTAAAATAATGGATAGGAGTTCGTTCTCCTGCCTTTTCTACATGTCATTAGCTACATTATATCATCAGTTATACCTCACATTTTAAGTTCTTTGTCAAACGGCAGAAAATGTGAAACTGGCCGATGGCTGGAACACACAAAGATGGCCGACTTGGCCACTCCATGTTTCGTATAGAATACAGTAACGAGGCAGTATTCATATATATGTTATACATATATTCTATCACATTTACAAAGCAATTACCTTTGAATCAAACGATGAGCATGTATAGGACGAGTCCTTAAGGTAGGTAGATACAAACCGTTTTTAGAAAAGCTAATACTTGTGTAAATAGGACTATCAGAGAACCCGTAAGTCACGATATGTTATCTCCCTTGATATGTATAATGCATCGCGTTGTTTTGTTTAATTTACAAAATTGTGAGCATAAATAAATTTAAGATTAGTTTTTTTACTTAATCTATATAATTTGATTATGTCCTTTTATTACTATAAAAATATATGTTTTAAAGGTAAACAATAAATATTGAAAAATAGTCGCCATTTTTGTAATCACTTTATAAATTAGAAATACACACCACTATACGAGATCAATAGATGGACAAGGGTAACACTTATATCAGGATGCCCCGCGCATACCGCTTTATAAGTTGTTTATTTTTGAGAGTTCTATTATCCAATAGAACTTCCAATAAACTTCAATTATGAATAGTGAACGTAATAAGTTTAACACTGTCTACATTTCCTGAAATAATTGCTTACGAGCAAACTGAGAAATGACATATTAAGATACATATAAAACGTACAAAACAAAACAAACCGTACATTCCAATAATACTGGCCTACTTTGGCGAAGAGGAAAGGTTTAAAATAATACCGAAAAATGTTCATGCACATCATTTATTAAGCATGGTATAGGACAGCATGTGCTACATGTGTTGAATACAGATGTTAAACAGTAATACTGACAATTAATGCACCCGATTCGGCGATTGAACGAAGCTTGCGGACAGCGCGATATAGTCGGCACGTGCGTCCGGGTTAACATTTGTCATATAGTGTTTGGGCTGTGCGTTCGTCCGTCCGTCCGTCCGGAACATTAAGAAGTTCGCCGGAGTTTCTCAATTATGTCATAACTTGTGTATCACTTAAAGGAGTACACTGTACTTACATAGTTCAAATTACAAATGCCACACATCCATGCTGCCCTTAATATGCCTTGACCTTTTGATCTTCACAACATTGAACTTTTTCATCGTTGCATCTCCATTATGTAATAACTTTTATATGACTTGATGGATTACTGCAATATTACAATACATCATACTTGTGACAAATGCCACACATCCATGCTGCCCTTAATATGACCTTGACCTTTTGACCTTTACAACTTTGAACCTTTTCACACATTAAGATATTTGCCGGAGGTTCTAAATTCTGTCATAAGTTCTATATCCCGTGATGGATTACTTTAATAGTTCAATACATACATCCGCATGTTACCCTTTATATGAATTTCACCTTTTGACCTTCACAACTTTGAACGTTTTTACACATTAAGAAGTTTGTCCGAGTTTCTCAATTATGTCATATCTTCTATATCCCTTGAATGATTGCTATAATATTTCAATACATCATACGTGTGCACACATGCCACAAATGTTGACCTTCACAAACGTTCTTATGAATACTTATCACTTTTGGTTTATTAACTTTATCACAGTTTCTCCAATCTCTACTATCAAAGCCTCGGCTGGCGCGACATGTGGGCCGTGTCCATCTAGTTTGGAAAGGGAATGAGGACCTCGCTGACTATCAAACCAAAATGAGTCGTTCATGTCGATATCGGGATGAGATTGTATCTTAATGATGAGCCTGAGATCAATTAAGTATCTATCTCTCTTTAACGCAATTGAGTTTTGAGTCAGTGCCCTTCGCAATGGTGGAGATGCATAACTTGTGTGTGTTGATTGTATCCGAAATCAGCCGAGACAATACTCTATCCCGTCAACACAATGTGTATGTGCCTTGAAACACGGTGCCGTGAAACATTTTTGATATCCAGTCAATACAATTTTTGCATTGTACAGTCATTTGAAGGTGTTGACGAGATAAATAGAATAGTAGGTTAAATTAGTGCCGTGAGTGGGAAAAAATATCTGTCGAGACGGTTCAAATGAGTGGTCACAATATATACTTCTGATGAGAAATAAAGAAATTATTGAGCCTTGCCGGATATTTTCCCATTCACGGCACTAACCTACTATTCTATATTTATCCGTCAAGCAGCAGACGAACGCAAATGCAAGTTGTTGTGTGGCTGATGTACCGCCGCCGCTTTTGCTGCCTCCTTTGATTTTGTTCTGAACCACACATGCACCACAAAACACATTTTTCAAAATATTTTGTACTATCAGGATGCTCACAGATCTGTCATCTTCGGACTTAGATTTTGTGCTGTAGAACGTTTTGGAAAATATACGCTGAAAACCCGTCAATCTGATGTTGATATGCATGCAGTCAGTCGGCAGACAGGATAAAAATAGACTTTGGTACACAAACAAAGAAAGATTTTTCAAGCGTTCCCATCTGTAGCCGATTTCATCAAAATTGCAAAGTATACTTATCTAGCAAAGTATACTTTGAGGGAGTAATCATTTATTTTTCCTGAAATGCATTATGCCATATAGAAGTAACGACTGCATATATTTGATTATTAAAAGTATGCAGAATTATTATACTGAATTTATTACATTATCACAGCCATTTTGGCTGTGATAATGTAATATATTCAGTATAATAAAAATTAATAAATTTATCATAAAATTGAAAATTTCTCCCTCAAAGTATACTTTGCTAATAAAGTATACTTTGCAATTTTTATGAAATCGGCTACTGCAATATCCAGGGTATTTTTGTTTGTTTTGGATTTGGTCCAATATGGACGATAAGGTGAACATTCAGATTGCGTCCATCAACATTCTGGAAAGACATAACATGAAGATCATCATTGCCAAATTAGGAAAGTTAGCCAAATGTGCGAATTTATTACTTCTTTCGGAAATTACCCTCCGTCCATATATGCCTGACAGAAAATGGGGTCTCGAGTTATCTTGCTGTAAGATGACGCCGTTCCGTTTACGCATAAGGCACACTGACAGGCTCAACAAAAGTTGAGAGAGAGAGAGAGAGAGAGAGAGAGAGAGAGAGAGAGAGAGAGAGAGAGACAAAAAGAAAGAGTTACTGGTGATGGCATTGTTGAGCAAGTTGGGAACAGTAACTCTTGTAATCTACTCTCGTACCGTCCATACGATACGAGAGCTGGTTGCAATAGTTACCGTTCGCAACTATCTCCACATGCCAATACTATAACGAGCTGCATCGAGCGTTCTTGCAACGGTCACTAACGTTGTTTTGCTGTTGCGAGCAAGTCCACCCCGTACCACCAGTATCACCGTATTGTGGTCAGTAAACAATATGTTGGTCCACTAATGTTGTGTGTTGATGTGTGATGTCGCTGGGCCCACTCGAGTCGCTATTGAAGACTGGATCTCGCGTATACCTCAACGTATTGTAGTGGTCTTCATTGGGCGTCGTTTTTCGTGATCTAACAGCACGTGGTCGACCTTTCACTACTAGAACCTGTTTCCACGAATGGATACTGAAGATGCTTCGAGACAACACCATAATGCGTCCCTCTGGTGTAGAGTAAATAATGATTTGCTTGTAGTAGATGTACTTCTAATAATATACAGTGCACCAGTTTGTCATTTTATTCGTGTTGTGTGTACCGACTTGAACATGACCTACATGCAGTCGGTCTGTACTGGTTCTGCATGAATAAAACAATAGGTTCACTTGCTCATAAGAAAGAAACACCCAACCTCGTCATGTCCCAAAATAATTATTGTTGACATTATTTGGCCACGGAAACTCTGTTTACATTATATGACCAACCATGCCAACAGGTTCGGTGTTTTCTTTTACAAATATGCTGAAAACTGGTGTTAAAGCACCCAACTTGTTTCTCAAGTGGAATTGGTTACTACTGGATCATGATTTAAAAGCAAACTGTGTCTGTGGCCTCAAAACACCCGCATTGTTTTGCCCTCTGGCGATTTCGCACCATTTAATGCTTTCGTACCAACAGAAGGTACTATATATAGATCTAAATGAGATACGCCATGCGATATTGTCATAAGAACATGTGCGAGATATATATCATGAAACATTATTTACAAAATGTACCATGTATATTTAAAGTTGACGACATTTTCGCCATCTTTCGACGTCATTTACAGAAAATATCACAGTTTCTGTTGACCCGAAGTTTCTTCTGTAGCGTTACAGCCCTGCGCTTACAAACAGAACTTTCGGGTTAATTTTCTGTAAATATATTTCATGAAAAACTAGACTTGTTCTTTCTACAGATCTGGCTTCATGGGTGTGCTAGCAGATAAGAAGATAGACAGATCACTAACTGTGGCTGTGACTGAAGAAATAGGGATTATGGGTTTGTCGACCAGTATAGATCCAGATGAGCAATAATTACCCGACAAACTCAAGTTTATAACCAATAACAAGTTGCGACTGTATTCATACAATATCCATTTATATATCTGAGTTTTTGTTTGTGAAATGCTTCTTCGAAGGTACCATCTGACAGACATTTTCAAAATTGCAATAAAACACAGTTTCGATATGTTTTTGTTCTGTTTGAACCATGGATTAAGTACTAATTGTTTATTTGATATAATTTATCAATTTGCATATTTCTAAGCTGTCTTGTGGTTTGAATTGTCAAGCAACTCCTTTAATGTGAGCAGCAAATTAATAAAATTATCTTCGTACGAACATTTTTAACGTTAAGTTTAGTGAAACGGTCCCCTAGCTACGCCACTGACCCTGCTGTTGTGTTTTTACCATTGCGTATATGTGGCTGTGGCTGAATAAATGGGGTTTATGGGTTTTGCGGTCAGTGTAGATCCAGACCAGCCTGCACACCCGCGCAGTCTGATCAGCATCTGCACTGTTCGCCATTCCGTTACAAGCAATAGAGATCATTATCGGGCTACAGGAGTGTGCTACATGATCAGAAGCTACACTGGTCAAATATCCCATTTTTCCCCAGTCTTTATAGGAATGAATGGCCTTTTTGTGGAATTTATCGGGGTATAAACTTGGAAAAGTCGCGGGAATACTGGACGAAGGCCATTCATTCCTTATAATTCCAGCATTTGAAATAAATTCATCAAGAAAATGTGTTTATTTTCCGTTTTCTTAAGAATTATTTTAACTGCGCCTCACGGTTACTGAAAGTAGTTCGGCGTGGGAGTTTACTGGGATATACATTTTTTGACAGTGACTTGCTACGAGCCAATCAAATGTTAGGAAATTGTGTAAATATTTTTGTGCTGGAATTATAGCCCCATAATAAACTATGAAAAGTAGGATCATTGTAATCACTTTATAGAACAGGGTAGGAATGGTCATGCGTAAACGATATTTCTAAGAGTTTATCAGGGAAGTATTATAAATTTATGAAGGTCCAACAAATACCACAGGCACTGTGCGGTATGAGCTACGAAATTATTTTACCTAGTTTCACTCCGATATATTAACCCTTAAAAGGCGGGAACCGAAAATTGTCATCTGCTGTTGTGTAGTATCACAGGGATCCGAAGTCGTGCTGGGACCAATCGTATGTTACTGACGCACAACCGTCTGCGTTAATCTTGCCCAGATGTCAATGTTTTTAGGGCCCGTTTCACTAAACTTCGAACGACTACAATGTTCGTAAGTGCAAATTTAGGATCGTCTAGAAATTTCAATTGATGGATTTACAGTTATTGAGCATAGGCTGCATATGCAGCCTATGCTCAATAAATGTAAATCCAATAATTGTTTAAAAGAAAACAAGGTTACTGTGAAATATACAGACTATAATAATTTTGCACTTACGAACATTTTAGTCGTACGAAGTTTAGTGAAACGGCCCCCTGGACATCAATTTAATTGGCAGTCTGAACTCGCCATCAAGCAGTTAATTTAATTAGTTGAGCCTGGGCTGTGTCACATCACAGCTCAGACCCACCCAATCAAGCTGCTTAATTTCAAGCACAATATTAAAGCATTTTGAAATAAAACACTTTACAAATAGTGGCAAGATTAGCGCAGGCGGTGGTGTAATACGTATCATTTTGTGTCTGGGCCATTAGAATATTCTTATGACCAAGTTTGTGTCAAGCTGAATGATTCATCCCAGCACGACTTCGTACCCCTGAGATACAGTATATACCTCAATACAATCTAAAACTGTCGTCATTTTATGTTAATAGTCTATACAGTATATGCTTTTTCGGTGATGAAGTCGCTTTTAAATCCAATTCCCATCTCAACCAAAACGACCGATCCGCCCCTGACCACGCGTAAGGGACTACTGTGTAGAAATTACCGGTACATAGTTATCTCCCTTACGTTATTCTAATATTTAATATTTAAATTTGTATAAACAGTAATATTCAGGACAATACATTGTAATGTTCGAATTATATCATTTAGCTAAAAAAATTCTGATTGATTACACATAGATGGTATATATTAATTGATTTTCATTTTTAAAATAAATGTATATAGGTGTAATTGCTTCCCATTTCCTAAATGAGTTTCCTTGTTACAAAATGAAAATTAACGGCAGATTGACTACCCGCCTGCGGTAAAACATTATAGCTTAAAGTCTATAAATACGCCAATTTTGGAGCCCGAAAGGGTAAATAAGGAATTAAATAAAACAAGTATAATTATGCCCCGTAACCTGCATATATATATAAGGCCGTACATTCGCACATCTGGACAACTCTTCCAAATTTGGCACTCATGATCTTTAGGTGGTACTGTACTGTTCAAGAATTTTGATGGAAGCAATCTGAATTTTTACATTTACTGCCATGTTTTAAACCAAATCCAAGATGGCCACCAACAAAGCCTTCATTGCCATCGGTATATTTACGCATTCAGTGCACCAATGTGCATAAACTTGGTATCGATTCTATGGTTTTCAATGTTGCTGAGTATTTTGGCACATGCCTGAACCCGTTTCAGGGTCAAAGTCAAGTTCTAGAAGTCAAGGTCAATGCAAAAACATTACCCCACCCACTTTTTAGACATGCATTGAATTATTACAATATCATTTGGATACACCTCGTTAAAAAATTTATAATTTGAGATATAATCATGATTCGCTGACCACCTGGTAAGAATGGCCCCCGATAAGATTTCAGTAGATGGAGAAGGCCCTCAGCGTGGTCATATGACGTTCATTGCGCATAAAGCTACATTAGGTGCAGCTGTAAAGTCTGCGTTTGAGCAGCGTGGCGCCGCTAGCGAAGAAGAGGCCCGCAGTGTAATGAAAGCCGCATTATATTTACGTCAATGCATTTTCCACTAGTCAACCATCATTCAATGGACGATTCCAACACGCAAACCTTCCACAGTCATTGTTAATGATGATGAATATTGTTCTCCAAGGCCCTGGCTGCTTCAAGTCTGATGGTAATGTTGATGGTCAGCATATCAATGAGATCTAGATCAGCTAATGTACTGGCTCAGCTAATACAATACAGCAAAGCGCCCGGTTGAAGGAAAGACTCTTATGAGACACAGTTGGGTGCGAGAAACACCATTTCCTCTGTATTTAGGGTTGAAACTAAACACGGATGCGAAGCTGAAACACCTTATTACAAGATTTGAACAGTTAGGATTGGGTGTCGCGATCGGTTACCAATGGGAGCGTGAGATCAACAAGGCCTTTGTCATCGGTGTAAGCGATCGCATCAAGCAGGAGGGCGTCGTTGTTCCGTCGAATATACGGAAAGGTCTGTTCACCACCACAGATTTCGATAATTTTGACCAGCATAAGACATCAAATCGTTCAAGAGAGGAATTCCATGGAGGGCTCCTGTCAGTGACGAACCACCTCTCACATGAGTGTCAAGGAATTGCAAATGATCCAATAACACTTGAAAACATTGATATATCAAAACCTGCCGAACTTCCAACTTCCAACTCAGTTGTCCCTCCCACAGAGCTAGACGTGAACGTTGACACTATACTGCCTGCTACTTCTCGACCGGTGCATCCCGAACATGACATCGAATTGATGGTGCAATTGTGAAGGATGAGGCAAGGATTGAGAACGCATCAAATATGGTACATGGTGATGTAAGTCCCGGAGATGTGGTCACTTGGGCTGGATTTAATTCCTTACTTATGTCGGCTGAAACTGTGAAACCAAACGCTATTGTTGGAGTCTTACCATTATTCCCTGATAAGGCTGCTTCTGTCCCCATGGTGAAGCATTCTATGCTGCTATCAAAGGCTGTAACTGCCCATTTGAATCCAGGCCAAACACCCGTTCAAGGAATGGACGAGCCTATTTTCGCGATTGGAAAGCAGATCCAGTGGCAGTGGAAGGACACACTAGGAGAAGACACATTTGTGCTTATGTTAGGTGCGCTGCATATTGAATTTGTCATTGTGGCAGTGGAGGAAAAATTGGTTGATGGATCAGGGTTTTCTTTCATCATCAGTGAGGCCGATGTACTCACTACTGGTCGTGCAGAGTCAATATCCTCACCATTTGCAGATCATCACCTTAAGAGAGCACATTATGTTCACCAAGTGTTTCTTCTTGCAGGGGGTATTTTGAAAAACGAGGCATACAATACGTATCAGTCAGCAGAGGATCAATGTGATAAGAAGAAATGGGATGAACACATGATAGAGTCGTCATAGAAATTTGCATACTGGTCACTCATCTTAGATCTCGAAATGTTGCACAGTAGATTTGTCAGGTCTCTCAGAGAGAGTAATTTTGATCTTTATGTGCAGGTCATCGATGAGCTATGTGGCTGGGTATTCCAATTCGACCAGACAAACTACTCAAGATGGTTGCCTGCTTTGTGAAAGATATGGTCAAGCTGGCATGGAAACACACTGATGTGATAAGAGAGTTCCAAAATGGAAACTTTGTTGTTCAAAAGAGTCAAAGAAAGTTCTCACTCATCCCTAAAGACCACAGTCATGAGCAAACAACTAAGACCTTCAAAAAGCGCATCGAGAATTTCAAACCTGTATGACCAGACACTATGGACGAGCATGTAATGTCACTCTCTGAGAAGAAGAGGCAGGTATTACAGGAGCTACCACCATACATCTCGAACACAGTGAGGAAGCCCATAGCTTGCAGGTTCGGTTTGCCAAGGACGTGAAATCTGTCATTACTGTTTTGCGGCGACAAGGTAATCCTTTTCTGTCAGAGAATGGACCCAGTCTGTACGCCATAGACACAAACGAGCTAATGTCAGTGGAAAATTTCAAAACGTTATGTAATGCATACACAGCGGGAACAAAGCTGCCCGAAACGTATGTCAATCAGAGATTGCTAAGTGGGATAACACCCATTTCGGACACCATCAAGAAGTCGAGCATCTCCACATTTGCCAAGCGAAAAGACGCAAACCCCAAAGCCAGCAAACTTTCAACTTTGAAGAGAGACACTTCACTGGTATCCAGACTCTTCATTTCCATCCAGTCACGTCCAGAATATGACCTGAATGATTTCTTCCAGTTTTAAAACCAGCGAGAACCCCTATCCCTTTCCAACCAAGGTATGCTCAGATCAGGCAAAAAGTCGGATATTCCCACTTGTTTGGACATTTCTCGCGGCACTATTCCGCAAGATATTAGTGTAAAAATCCTGGATGGTGCAGCCGTTGTTCATATGGTACGACCAACAAAGGCTGCTGATTTCGAGCAGTATGTCAGCCGAAATGTTATGCCATTCATCACCAGTGCTGTCGACAGGTCGACAATGACGCGACTAGACATTGCATTTGATACATACCCTGAAAACAGTCTCAAGGCACAGACTCAGTCAAAGCGAGGTACCCCAGGTGCGACTACTATAGTTGATGGGTCAACACCAATTCCTCATGACTGGACAATGTTTTGGCTAACCGTAACAATAAGGTGCAACTGTTCCAGTATCTTGCTAATTCCGTAATCGAAGCCTCTGCAACAGCGCTCCCGTGTGTGGCAGTGTACTCAACGAATGGTGAATTGGCGATTACTTCGATTACTTCGAGTACTTCTACAGACCTGAGCCGGATCACAAACTGCAACCATCAAGAGGCAGATAGCCGGGTGTTCTTGCATCTATCTGACGCTGCACAATAAGGACACAGGAAGGCGATGATAAGGACTGTGTATAGCGATATCGTCGTCATAGCGGTGGCACAGTTTCGACAGTTGTGTCTGAATGAACTTTGGATTGCATTTGGAACTGGTAAGCACTTCATGAACATACCTGTTCATGATGCTGCTCAGCAACTCTGACCCGACAAAAGCCTACCACTACCTCTATTCTATGCAATTAGTGGTTGTGATACAACCTCTTCGTTTCTGTGAATCGGTAAGAAGACAGCTTGGGCAGCGTGGGAGGCATATCCAGACACGTATCGCGCTCACTGAAGACCCACCTCTGCTAACACTTGACTCTATACACATGGAACGTCTGGAACGATGGACTGTCATTATGTATGCCAAAGGCTGCGGGTGTGCCCGAGCACGACAGAAAATGTTCTCCCAACGTCAGCGGACACTCGAGCACACACCTCCCACACAGGCTTCTCTAATGGAACATGCAAAGAAGTCTCTCCTTCAAGCAGGGTTGATCTGGAGGCAGGATCAATTCCGCCAACAAGATATCCCAGATGCCTCTAATTGGGAATGGGTTCAAGATCCCGAGACACACAGCTGGTCTCCCTTCTGGACGCCGCTTGCCGACGCCAGTCATGCATGCGCATTGCTTGTAAACTGCGGCTGCGAAAATATCTGCAAAGGCAAATGCAAGTGCGCTAAGGCAGGACTTCGATGAACCAATATGTGCCATTGTGAGGGTGGATGTGTGAACAATGACTGATCCCTATGTCGATAAAAAGTGTTCGACTCAACACACCGATTTTCGACACCGTGACACTAATACACAGACATATCAGATAATGGAGCTTATTACATTTTCATGGTTTCGTTGCCGATGAAAGACACGTTTTCAACGTTGACACATGAGCCGGGGACATTTTAAAACATTGATAGCCTGCCCGGTACATTTTCAAAACTGATCGCCTCTCAACTGGGTACACAATTTAATCTTACACCAGTAGTAGACAAAACCAATGCTAGAACAAGAAATATACCCTGATTAATGTCCCGTCAAGATTAACGTTTGTACCCATTAAGTATTGAATCCCAGACAGGTTTTCAACATTTATAAATGTACCTCGTACATGTCTGCAACTTTGAAAACTGTATCCGGTACATTTGTAACGTTTTAAACATAAATATATCAAATCAAAATAATTGCAATGGTTTCATTAAAATGTTTCCGAATTCTAATTTCTTTGTCAATCTACTAATACCAGCTTGCAGTTATATTGAATCAGTGCTATTAACACAAATGCCTAATAAAGTAATGAACTTATTCCACAACCAATAGATATGGTGCAAATACTTTTGTTATGAACGAATTTCGCACTGCTGTGATCATTTAATAGTGACCTTCACCTACAAAAATGTGACCTTGACCTTTAATCATTTCGAAACCTTCACCAACACAATCAGTGACCTAGCAAATGTTGAAATTGACATCAGTTATGTGAACATAGCATCACATGTAGCTGATATATGACGATCAGTGGCTTGGCTGGCGGCCATTTTGAATTTTGTCTGAAACTCGCCGAAAAGGCGAAATGCCCAACTGCTTCCATTAAATGTCTTGATAAGCATGTTATGAAGGACATTTGTGCTAAATTTGGAAAAGTTGTTCAGATGTGCAAATTTATTACATTAACATCTCCCACTAATAATCAAAGTACTGAAAGAAATGAAACTATATCGCCGAAAACAAAACGAAGAAAATTGTCGAATTTCGACTGTTAAATTGAGGGAACGAATTGTATATAGCTACGGACGGTTCGGGAGTAGATTGCAAGAGGTACCTTCGCAATTACCCTCCCCGCTGCCGAACCATGTGTTTATTGAGAAAACTGGACATTAACAAATACACAGCAGACGACAAAATTTAATTCAGCATAAGCCGATTGGGAATGAGTTAGATGAGGATTTATGTCCATACCACAAATTAGTAAGTGCCTGTGACACATATTTGCTGACCGTCTTCATCCAGTATCACAGAGATCCGAAGTCGTGCTGGGACGACTTGTTCGCCTGAGGACAAATTGTTACTGACGCACAACCGTCTGCGTTAATCTTGCCCAGATGTCAATGTTTCTGGGGCCCGTTTCACAAAATTTCGTACGACTAAAATGTTCGTAAGTGCAAATTTAGGATCGTCTGGAAATTTCAATTGGTGCATTTACATTTAATGAGCATTTGCTGCATATGCAGCCTACAGGGGTCATACCAGTTATCCGGACAATCAGTTTATCGGACAAATGAAAATACCTGTTAATTAAGCTCATTCTTTTGATCCGATATTGCAACGAATACATATAAGTCACGCAGCTGCTTGCTGTTTCCATACCATTGTAAAGAATATGTCGTCAAGGTAAACATTTTAGTAAAATTTGCTGAAAAAAATCCCCAACTCTATCCACAAGTTGTTTGCAACATCAAAAGTCGCGCGGGAGACACAATCGAGTGCGCCCATTACATCATTACCGAGTTGTTCTATAAATACAATAACTTCTATAAATATGGTGTTTTCCAAAAAGCGAAGGGTGACTGATTTTTCTGCGGAACTACACAATGATGTTTACACTGGCTTACAGGCGATAAACTTATGATTTCAATGTGTGAATAGAAGTTATAAGGCGATTATACTTTTGTCCGGATAACTGATTGTAGATATTAATTTTGGGGCAATCTTCATTACGACTGATGCTCTGACCCAATTTTAAGTGAGAAAGATGGCACATTTTGCTAAGTAGTTTACATGCGTTGAGAGAGCAAAACCGGACAATTCTTTTGTGAAAAGTTCATGCCCGTAGCTGCTATTTTAAGAAAAATATCTTTAAAAAACTGCCATTTTTGTCCGATGATATGGAGGATCCCTGTATGCTCAATAAATGTAAATCCAATAATTGTTTAAAAGAAAACAAGGTTACTGTGAAATATACAGACTATCATAATTTTGCACTTACGAACATATTAGTCGTACGAAGTTTAGTGAAACCCCTGGACATCAATTTAATTGGTAGTCAGAACTCGCCATCATGCAGTTAATTTAATTAGTTGAGCTTGGGCTGTGTCACATCACAGCTCAGACCCACCCAATCAAGCTGCTTAATTTCAAGCACAATATTAAATCATTTTGAAATATAGCAATTTTCCAAAAATGGTGGCAAGATTAGCGCAGGCGGTGGTGTAATACGTATCATTTTTTTGTCTGGGCCATTACTGGCATTAGAATATAGTCTTATGACCAAGTTTGTGTCCAGCTGAATGATTAATCCCAGCACGACTTCGTACCCCTGAGATACAGTATATACCTCGATACAATCTCAAACTGTCGTCATTTTATGTTAATAGTCTATACAGTATATGTTTTCTCGGTGATGAAGTCGCTTTTAAATCCAATTCCCATCTCAACCTAAACGACCGATCCGCCCCTGACCACGCGTAAGGGACTACTGTGTAGAAATTACCGGTACATAGTTATCTCCCTTACGTTATTCTAATATTTAATATTTAAATTTGTATAAACAGTAATATTCAGGACAATACATTGTAATGTTCGAATTATATCATTTAGCTAAAACAATTCTGATAGGATTACACATAGATTGTATATATCAATTAATTTTCATTTATAAAATAAATATATATAGGTATAATTGCTTCCCATTTCCTAAATGAGTTTACTTGTTACAAAATGATAATTAACTGCATATCCATTACCCGCCTGCGGTAAAACATTATAGCTTAAAGTCTATAAATACGCCAATTTTGGAGCCCGAAAGGGTAAATAAGGAATTAAATAAAAGAAGTATAATTATGCCCCATAGCCTATATAATCAAAGTACTGAAAAGAATGAAACTATACTCAGAAACACTAGAAACGTCCCACTTTTTGAACTGATATATCTCTGGATATGTTTATGTCACAGGTGGAAGACTCGGACCTATGACACCAAACAAAATGCCAATTAAAACAATCCCATTAACCCACCCACTTGGTCTCGTACAGTACCATGTGCTATATAAAGGTGAGTATAAATAGGGCTATTATAGAAACAGCCCTCTCTTTGCCGGCTCGCACAAACACAATACACATCGATTAAATGTATGACTTCTGTCTCTGGCAATCGATAAAGGTATTAGGTGTGTGAATATACTCACTTCAAATCGCTGTTTCCTGCATTTATTCAGTTATTCGCATTTTGTATACCCCATCCAAAGCGAAATTTGCGTGTACGAAAGAATCTCACACAGAATCGGAGGCCATCCGGCGTGGATTATCGGTCATATTTGACCGGTAGCTGATCGCCAGCTCAAACTAAAGTCGTGCACCATGACCATATACATTAGTAACTCCAACCATACAAAGTTCGTCCAATTGTGATCGATCGCCGATCTAAAAAACACTTTTTCCTAATGTCATTGGCTTTCATTCATGATTCGAGTACAATCAGATTATGTCTTCCGGAAACCCTGAAAAGGGAAAGTCCTCTCGTCTATTTTTAGGTTTAGCCAATCAGAGATATTCTTACATAGACGCTTCGGTGCTTGTATTATGGACGATGGTGCATTGACCCAGTTCCAGATAATGAACGAAATTATAGAAAAAGGAGGAAAGAGCTAAAAGAGCTAAGTATTGTTTTTTACTCCCTCCATATAGACTCCATATGGAGTCTATATGGAGGGAGTATAAAACAAAGTGTTCGTTTTTTTTTCATTTTTCATTTATTGATGCTTTTAGGCATATTTAATGTATTTATAGACCTCGGTCCGTTACTTCAACCTGTGGTTTATGTCACACATTCTGTGCATGAACATGCGAGACACTGGTAATTTTGTGAATACACCCGTGTTAAGTTTCCACCAAATACACGAGGTTCAAAACGGTCACCAACCTGAACGTTTATTTCCACTTATTGCACGTGCGCGCTATACCTGTACTCGATACATTAATTCAGTCAACGTCGTACGATACTTGCGACACAGGCTAATCCGAAAATTGAAAAACGTTTTACTTTGTTATTGTTTTCATCATGCCACGCTTGCATTGTCTAAAGTTGAAAGAAATCAGGCAATTGGAATGCTGGACGCGGGAATGACTGCCAGTTCCGTGGCCCGCAGGTTTGGCTGCTGTCGGAAGACCATACAGAAGCTTGTGACCCGGTATCGACAAACTGGGACTGTTGACGATCGTCCCTGCCCCGGTCACACCGGTGCCACCACCGCCAGGACTGACCGCTACATCACATTAACCCTCTTACGTCAGCGTCGTTTGCCAGCACCGTAACGGCTAGGAGATACGGTGTGTCAGCGCAGACCATCCGTAGGCGCTTGCGATGCAACACGCTGCCAATCAGAGCACGACGCCCATATACCGGTAAATAATGACTCGACGTCACCGTGGTGCTAGGTTATTGTGGTCGCGACATAATTTGAATTGGCGGCGGGCTGAGTGGAACCGAGTTCTCTTTACTGACGAATCTCGGTTCATACTCAGCCATGAAGATGGCAGGCTACGCGTATACAGACGCAATAACGAGAGATTCGCCGATTGCTGTGTGGTTGAGAGGGACAGGTTGGGGGGAGGGAGTGTAATGGCGTGGGGTGGGATAATGGGGAACCGTAAGACTGAGTTCGTAATCATACAGGGCAATCTCAATGCACATCGCTATATTGCTGAGGTGCTAACTCCTCATGCAATGCCTTTCATTCGCCACCACGGCCCTGGTATAACATTGTAGCAAGACAATGCCCGCCCGCACACAGCCAGAATCACAACTCAATACCTGGCTCGTAACAACGTCGACGTCCTTCCATGGCTTGCGGTTTGCCCTGATCTCAACCCAATCGAGCACGTCTGGGATGAGGTGGGTCATAAGGCGAGGGCTAACCACCAAACTGACAACATTCGAGATCTGACACGGGCTTTACAACACGAATGGAGGAATCTGCCTAGCCCACTAATTCTGCGTTACGTCACGTCCATGCGCCGTAGAATTATGGCATGTATTCATGCAAATGGTGGCCACACACGATATTCATCATACAGAATACAGTGGAAGTTTTTTTAGACAGTAATCATCCAGCCCTAAACATTTTTTAAAAAAAATTAAAAAATCAGATTTTTGATTTTGACCCCACCCGAATTCGCCGTGATGTCACTCGAAATCTTTTCATCGCAACACAATTTTGTCAACTGATATGGATTCACAAGTGATTAAACTTCATTTTCTGTACAGATTTTAGTACCACCATCGTTATAGATTTCCAGTAATATTTCTCTGAATATGGTGGGATGTTTCTACTGTTGCTCAGTAATATTTCTATTGTGTTTATTCTTATTCACTGGATTGTTACTTCTGGATTTGCGAAGAGGTAGGTCGGGGCTGGGATGGGCTTGTGGTGGGCGATGTGTCGGCTGGCATTAAGCTAATTTAGACTAGTTGCTAAGGCATTTTTTGTTCTTATTATTCATATCTCAGTGTTCTCGGTGGCTGATTGTGGCACCTTGTGGATCTGCCTGGCCTCACGGTAGGGCAGTAGACTACATGGCGCATCCGACTGCCACTTATAAAACACAACCCATGCGTGTAGCCCTTTTGGGACTCGTACTGGTTTGTGCTCTGCTTGGTTGTCGATATATGGGACATGCCGGGCGGATTGACCTATCTGGGTGTATCCCGCGGCCATTACTGGGTTCTGGATTGAATATGCGCATGGTCGAGATATATATATATACCATCAACATATTATTATTATTATTATTATTATTATTATCTGGTGTGTAGTCGTACTGCGGCCAGTTCGTACCAATGGGACAGGCAACGTGTTGTCACATGGGGGTACGTGGACACTACGGGGAGCCGGGGTGTTCAAGTCCCGGTCACGTTAGACCAGGATGTCCAGGCAACTCAGTTATCACACTTTCTTATGAAAGTAAGCCATATATAACAAGTCTAACCAAAACAGCAAGTTAGCTCAAGCTCATCCGAATTTTCTGCCTGCCCTTGCCTGCTTCTGGCTCCGGCCTGCCTTGGAGCTGTCTGGATGAAAATAGCACGTGTTTTTACCGACTATATGGCACCAACTTGCGTGTCGAGTGCCGCGAGGGGTGGATTGGTTTTACCTGGGACCCCTTTTGCTCTGCATCACCGGTGCCAGGTTCTACCCAAATACCCCCTCTCTTCTTCCCGCATCCCGTGCACCGGGACACTGCGCGGAACTACAGGACCGTATTGGACATAAGCAGTGTCCCATTTCGGCACACAATTATACACATCTGTTCGCCTTGCACCAACATGTATATATCACATAGAACACTTCAAAAGTCGGCCTTTTTGGACTTATATGTCCGGGTATGGGAGGCCTATGAACCAATTCACACCCCTAAATATAAGCTGAATAAATGCAAGGTCATCGAGCCAGTGCCGTCGTTAAATAAAAGCATTTTAATTTTTACATTTAGATTTATTACCCGCCTGCGGTAAAACATTATAGCTTAAGTCTATAAATACGCCTATTTTGGAGCCCTACTAGGGTAATAACGAATAAAATAAAAGTATATGCCCCGTAGCCTATATAATCAAAACCACTGAAAGAACTGAAACTGTATCGCCAGAAACAAAACGAAGGAAAGTATGCCTGTCGCACACGCATGATGCCCCGATTGGCAGCTTTTATAGCAATCTTGATCTGATGTGGGGTGCCATAAAACACAGCAGTAGGCTATTTCACCAACATTGCAAAGTATACTTATATAGCAAAGAACATTTTGAGAGAGAAATTTTCAATTTAAGGATAACTTTATTAATTTTTATTATACCATTTTGGCTGTGATAATGTAATAAATTCAGTATACTTAAGGGGCATAATTTGATACAACTCTCGGATGCAAACTAGGGAACCGTAATGGATGAATCCCATCGTAACATGAACCACGGGTCACCATTTTAACAAATCTGAAAGTGCATCAGTGGTCGATCAATTCTGTAAAGTTTCGCTCAGATCGGCTTATCAGTTCATGAGAAAATGACTAAGAATTCGACGCATTATTGGCTGGCCGCCATCTGGATTGTGTGGCGCCGCTTTTTTATTAAATTTGAAAAGGCTTCAGCAAAGATTCATATTACTTCTGTAGCATCTGACCAACAGCTGGTTCCGCCAAGCCGTCCATGAGATACATACAGCAATTTGAAGTTGGTAACTGAAGAATGATCCTTTTACTTTTCAGCGGCTATCTTGTGTGACCTAATTATACGATTGCAAAAACATAAATTGGGATGGTGACTTTTTCGTTATTGATGAAAAAAAAAAAAAAGACTTACAGTTAAATATTTTGGAGCTAGTTTAGATAGATTTGGCCTTCCATACTCTTTCGGCTTTTTCAAGTTCAACACACAAGCTTTCTATACGCACAAAACGTATTTCCAAAAGCGGAAGGCGACGTCGTGAAAACGAATATAATATAATCCTGCGTTCGAGATCGCGAAAATGCGAACAGGAAACCGTAGAATCGTTTTGGAGATGATTCTCTAATACTGCCAAATAATTATTTATTAAGAAATCAAACAAACACCATTATTTCTTAACAAAAGAATCGTCTTTTTTTTATGGCAACCGTAAACATACCTATTTTGTTTTTGGCCTTATGACCCAGTTTGTATCAAGATTAATGTTTCGTTCCACCACGACTTCGTACCCCTGTGATACAGTATACCCCGATATAATCTCAATATGTCGTCTTCGACTCATATATCTATATGATTTGTTTTCTCGGTGATGCAGTCGCTTTTAAATCACGCCCCTCTAAACTGACCGATCCTCATCTGGCAAATGTAAGGGACTACTGCGTGTTAATAATACTAATAGTATTATTATTATTATTGGTAGACGTAGTATTTTGTTTAACTTACATAATTACTTGCCTACTATATATAATCCTTGGATTTATTTTAAGTCCTACCCCTGAATGTATGAACGTATACATAGAGAATAGTAGGTTAGTGCCGTGAATGGAAAAAATATCCGGCAAGGCTCAATAATTTCTTTATTTCTCATGAGAAGCATATGTTGTGACCACTCATTTGAACCGTCTCGCCGAGATGAGTGGTCACAACATATATTTTGGTTCAGAAATAAGGAAAATAGATAGAGAATAGTAGGTTAGTGCCGTGAATGGAAAAAATATCTGGCAAGGCTCAGGAAACGGGATGGGCGAGGCTCTGCCGAGCACATCCCGTTTCCGTGCCGCGCCAGATATCTTTTCCCATTCACGGCATTAACCTACTATTCTATTTATCCCGTCAACACCTACAAATGGCTGTAAAATGCAAAAATAGTATTGACCGGATATCAACAATGTTTCACGGCACCGTGTTTCACGGCACATACATGTACGCACTGTGTTGACGGGATAAACACAATTACCATGGTAAATGGGTGATCTCCGACATTCAACACAAGGACCATGTGTCGTTTTGTTGTCCGTCTGCAACCATCGAATTAATCGATTCATGACTAGTATCTATATTGTGGATTGATCTGTATAAATCATTAAGCCAAGTGCTGTTCCGATACATGTTCGTATATATGTAAACACATGCTTCTAGTATATCCATATATGCAATTCACATGTTTTTGATGACATCCCGTAACTGTTATTGCTACTGGCTATATTATCTTTGAACTTATAGTGAACATTTCCTAAAGTGTTTAAAGAAGCGATGATCACGCTAGCGGTTACCTCTTTTGACTCTTCCACGATCGCTCGTTGAAAAAGGTGAACACCACGTAATTTCATATTACTTAGCGACATGATGTGCACTTACCTGCTTTCGAGTTTTGACCATCTGTGTGAGGGTACGCCACGTGCTACGGTAAATTATTAGTTGGTTAGTTAACTCGGTCTCGATCTACATTTAATTAGAGATCGATTATAGTGGGTTGACTTATCATCATGTTATCATTCGATAATTTTTACAAAGAACGCGATCTAAATGTATAAATCATGTTTATAATGAAGTTTAATAAAGAACGTGACCAGCACAACGCGTGTCATGTAAGTGATATTCCCACGTTGTACCAGTCTAAATTATCGCGTATACGCGATAATTTAGACTGGCACAACGTGGGAATTTATCAGGTAACCTGCCCTGCATTGACCGACTGTTAACATAGTGTTGTATCAGGCATTGCCCTGATATAAATATCCGGGTTACAACGAAGTGAAAACTCACGTTCCGTTGGTCGGATGACGTCACGTGACGTTACCGAGTGACGTCAGTGTAATGACGCAACGTAAACAAGTCTGCGTTCTGTCCATATAATACGACGTCATCTAATGTCATCTTCGAGCATACAACGTTACCTGATAAAATAGAATATCAGGCTAGTGTATTTTGATATCAAGTTTATCAGGCTAGGATCGGAAACGGTAGGAATTATACGCGTTCCCTAGCCTTGCCTGATAAACTTAATATCAAAATACACAAGCCTGGTAGTCTCTATATCACATACATATCAAATGTTCATTCGCAGTCCCTGTCTCGAAGAATTCATGTTTCCAGTATTGTCAATGTTCGAAATTCCTCCCAGTATATACTCCATTTTATTGAACATGTATGCACTGACTAGAGTGACCTCCAGTAATTGTTCAAGCAACATTAGTAACTATTATGCAACCAACCTCACTTCTTAAAGGTACATGCCCACTCAGTAGGCACAGCATGTTCTTTATATCAGAGACATCATCTGGGACATTACCCCACGTATTGATTGGCATTATTTTACATTTTATATCTGACGTAAATTTCCACACTGATATCAGGAGCGATAACCGTGTTTCCTTAAAGGTATTTGCCCACTCAGTAGGCACACACTGTTATTTATATCAGAGACATCATCTGAGACATGTTCTGGCAAAATAAACATTCATTCACTATTACCCCACGTATTGATTGGCATTAGTATACATTTTATATCAGACGTAAATTTCCACACTGATATCAGGAGCGATAACCGTGTTTTCTTAAAGTTATTTGCCCACTCAGTAGGCACAAACTGTTCTTTATATCAGAGACATCATCTTAAAGGTATTTGCCCACTCAGTAGGCACAAACTGTTCTTTATATCAGAGACATCAGCTGGGACATTTTCTGGCAAAACAAACATTTATTCACCATTACCCCACGTATTGGTTGGCATTATTATACGTTTTATATCAGACGTAAATTTCCACACTGGGCTATACTCGGGTTTCCTGAAAATGTTAACGGACATTACTATTTATTCTCTGTATTTATTTTTTGATGTGCAATGACGCATTTAATTAGTATAAATAAATATTATGGCTCATTTGCATTTGAAAATAGCCTGATACCACCGCGCGTCACTGTCAGTAAAATAGACATTACAGGTCCGTAGCCAGGGGGGGGGGGGGGGGGGGTCGGAGCGGTCGGGCGACCCCCCCCCCCTCCCCGCCCAGCCTCGAGGTTCACTTTTTTAGCCTTGAGGTCCACTTTTTTAGACCCCCATATATACTTCAGACCCCTTGAGCCTTCGAAACGACCCCCCCCCCTTCAAACAGGCCTGGCTACGGGCCTGCATTAATAAATGATTATACATTTGTATATGTATAACGGAGCACTCGTAGTTCTTAGAACTGTTGGAATAGTGAAATAACAGTTTATGCCTACTGTGTGGGCATGTACCTTTAAACTACTGATACTGTATTATTGATTTCAAACACCAACGGGTAGTAGTTATTGCACCTGTAATTAACAAGCCCCCCTCATATACGTGTATGCCATCCGCACACATTATGTATACATGTATGCACTCATATTCCACTGCGTGGTCTGATATTGATGCCGAAATAAAGGATACATTCTGTTCTGTTCTGCTCTGAAGGTACTACCGGTTCATAGATATCACCCTTTAAAATAATTGATTTTAATATTTACTATTTCAATTTGTATAAACAGTAATATTGATCAGTGGTAGATTTAGAGGGGCTCGGGGGACCGCCCCCTTTTAGGATTCCATTTTTTTTTTTAAATTGAGAATCTATCTGATTCTATAAAGAAAATAGCTAGCACTGTCAACTAAGGTTAATTGTATCAGATCAGGGTCCAGATAGTATAGAGAGACCATTCAGAAGATAGTATCACAATGTGCCTAATTATCACATGAGCATTACGTACTGAAAATTATCGATCGAATTTCGACTGCCGCCACTGTTGATAATAATATAGTGTAATATTCTAATTATAACACTTAGCTAAAAAATATATTCTCATAATATTTACATAGTCTAGAGCTTGTTATATATAAAATAATGTTCATTACATGTATGTATAGGCGAAAAGTATAGGTATAATTGCTTGCCATTTCCTAAATGAATTGACATGCTACAAAAAGGTAGTTAACTACAGTTTCATTACCCGCCTACGGTAAAACATTATAGCTTAATAAGTCTATAAATACGCCTATTTTGGAGCCCTATATGTTAGGGTAAATAACGAATAAAATAAATGCTGTGTCGACTATACAAAGTGAGTGAATAGGGTTTTAATAGCCCGTACAGTGATTTGAATAACATATACAGTACATTGAAGATTTTTCTGGTCCAGATCATCCACATCAAGAATCTGACACTCTGTCATCCTTAAGCGTTTTGAGAAATTTGCATATATCCAAAATGGCCGCCAAACAGTTATATTATAATTACATTCATGTGAGGAATTGAAGTCATTTAAGAGCGCAACGTGGATTTATTAACCTTATTGATGAGATAAGTGGTCAACATTAATATTCAATTAAATTCACTGTCATATATGAAAAATACAACATGGCCGCCAAATGTAACATTTACATATATCTGCTCTTCCACTCCATGTCGACAAAACAAAAAAGGTATACTAATCTTGGATAAAAAGACACAATAAATGTTTTCATTTGAAGAGCGGAAGCCCACGATAGCTGCCATCTATAAGTATATTATCATATTTAATGATAATCATAGCTAGTAATAATTAAGTATATAGCTGTACCTGGGCACCATATCGTAGTAAATTGGTATAGACGATCTGACCTTAGGTAAACAATGAACGTATTGAGTAACTAAGGAATATAACTAGATAACTGTGCCATTAACAGAAGTCAAAGATGGCCGCCAAATATATAAAAAAAAAAGAACATCCTGTTTTCTGATAGTACCAAACTTGCATAATAGCTACTCGAGTTATTGAGTACTTGAAGCATATTTGTTTATATTTTCATTGTCCTTACATTCATAGTGGAAACGACTAATAAACCGTAAATTATAAAAAAAAATCTACGTTCATTGATATGACGAACGAATTAAATTATGAAAAATAGTCACATTTGGCGGCCATCTTGGATTATTCCCATTTCGCAGATAAGGAATTGAATTTTAAAGTTGTCTATTTATATCAATGTGTCAAATATATCCATTAAACGCTCATAAATTGCTTCATTCCATCACGTGGATGCAACTACATGGCATAATGTATGTTTTATAGCCATCATAAATATATGCAAATTTCTCAAAAACGCTGAAGAATGACAGCTTGTCATCAGTCGGATTCTAAAACTAGAAGGTCTTGACATACAAAATCAGTAATACAAACAAGAACTAGAAAATGTTTCCATAGAACACAGATGCCCTACATATCGCTTTGATAGTAAACGAGGCAAAAGACCAAGTCCAACCAAGCCTCCAGCTATTACAGTCTAGAAGTTTTACAAGTTACAAAAGCTAAATGGTGAAATTCTAAGTTGAAAAGTGGGAGATAATCCATGACCCTGCATATGCAGCCTATGCTCAATAAATGTAAATCCAATAATTGTTTACAAGAAAACATTGTTAATGTGAAATTTACAGACTATCATAATTTTGCACTTACGAACATTTTAGTCGTACTAAGTTTAGTGAAACGGCCCCCAGGTCTGTAGCTATTACGGTTTAGAAGTGTTACTAGCTACAAGGCAACGTTGGGAAATTCTGTTGAAAAGGGGGAGATAATCTATGACCCAGGGCTCGAATCCAAAATAAAAAAAAACATGTGCGCATCTACTCATCATAAGTAAGCTACATGCACAATTTCAGGTCTGTAGCTAGTACGGTTTAAAAGCCTGACCCGGGGGGTCAAATAAAAAATCGAAATAAACGTTGCGCACCAACTCACCATAAGGAAGCTACCTACCAAGTTCCAGGTCTGTAGCTATTACGGTTACAGAGTTACAGAGCAAAATTGGGAAGTTCTAAGTCAATAATGGGGAGACAATCCATGACCCGGCTGTCGAATCAAAAATAAAAAAAACAAAAAAAAAATAAACTTTGTGCATCTATTCATCATAATAAGGAAGCTACATACAAAGTTTCAGGTATGTATCTATTAGTGTTTAACAGTTTTACGACTTACAAGCCAAACTTTGAGAATTCTAAGTCGAAAAGGGGGAGCTAATCCATGACCCGGCGGTCGAATCAAAAATAGAAATCATAAACTTTGCACATCTACTCATCATAAGGAAGCGACATACCAAGTATTATGTCTGTAACTAGTACGGCGCTTGACGTTTGGGGTATTTCCATGGTTTGAAGCCCTATATTTAGGGTAAATAACGAACGAAATAATAAAATAATGCAAATGTGTTGATATCAAATAGTGACTGGACTTAAAGGTACATGCCCACTAAAATTGTTCTTTATCGGAATTAAATAATTGTGTCACTATTCTACCAGTTCTAAAAATTACGAGTGCCCATTATACAGATATAATCATGTAGTAATGTTTATTTTACTGATAGTGACGCGAGGTGGTATCAGGTTACTTTTATATGCAAATGAGGCATGCCATTTTTCAATTATTTATACTAATTAAATTCGTCACCTGAAAACATAATATTTCGACAACTTATAAAGTATGATCATTACACATCAGAAATAAATACAGAGAATAAATAGTAATGTCTGTTATCATTTTAAGGAAACACGATTATTGCCCCTGATATCAGTGTGATTTTTACGTGTGATATAAAATGCATAATAATGCCAATCGATACGTGGGGTAATTGTGAATGGATGTATATTTTGCCAGAACATGTCTCAGATGGTGTCTGATATAAAGAACATGTTGTGTCTACTGTGTGGGAATGTACCTTTAACTTCGCAGCAAGGTCATTTAGGGACAGGCCGTAGCCAGAACTGTGCATGTAAATGTAATACTGGTATGTGTAGGAAGTGCACAAAACGTACTGTTTTAGTGTTACATTTGTTTGTATTGGCAAAGCTAACATCAGACACTTTACTTTAGGCTCTCGTGCCTACACATTATTTCCACAAATGAAGAAGAAGAGTATTTCAAGAGTTACATGTCATTAGCTGAACATTTTATTAACTTTTGACTTTATTTATGAAAAATATTGTAAATTTTGTAAACTTATTCACTGAAATTACGCAGATTTATGTCCGAAGGTATAAAATCCCATGGCGTGTCTCATATGATCGTGGGACGGAGATACGTTAGGGGAGGGTCCTACCATGCTTCCCCGTAGCAATGTACACGTAACTCTTAACATACTCTTCTACTTCATTTGTGGAAATAATGTGTAGGCACGCGAGCCTAAAGTAAAGTGTGTGATGTTATAAAGTGTGTGATAAAAACAAATGTAACACTAAAACAGTACGTGTTGGTTATTTCCTACACATACCTGTATTACAGGTGCATGTACAGTTCTGGGGCCCGTTTCACTAAACTTCGTACGACTAAAATGTTCGTAAGTGCAAATTTGGAATCGCCTGTAAAGTTCAATTGATGGATTTACATTTATTGAGCATATGCTGCTTATGCAGCCTATGCTCAATAAATGTAAATCCAATAATTGTTTACAAGAAAACATTGTTAATGTGAAATTTACGGACTATCATAGGTTTGCACTTACGAACATTTTAGTCGTAAGAAGTTTAGTGAAACGGCCCCCTGGTTCAGGCGACGCATTTAATTAGTATAAATAATTAAAAAATAGCACGCCTCATTTTCATATGAAAAGAGCCTGATACCACCGCGCGTCACTATCAGTAAAATAAACATTACTAAATGATTATATCTGTATAGCGGGCACTCTTAATTTTTAGAACTGGTGGAATAGTGACACAATTATTTAATTCCGATAAAGAACACTTTTAGTGGGCATGTACCTTTAAGTCCAGTCACTATTTTATACCAACACATTTGCATTATTTTATTATTTCGTTCGTTATTTACCCTAAATAAGGGCTTCAAAATAGGCGTATTATATAGTATAGACCTTCACTATAGATAATGTATTCACCTTGTACGGGTAACACATTTTTGTAACAATATTACTAAATGATTATATCTCTATAGCCGGCCCTTGTAATTTTAGAACTGGTGGAACGGTGACACAATTATACACTGAATTAATTCCTATAAAGAACATTGTGTGCTTACTGAGTGGGTATGTACCTTTAAGATATTAGGTGATAGATATATACACTTGACGTCAATGGTAATTGCTTCATAAGAGTGATGTGATATATGAATATAACATATGTAAATATTGTCTTGTTACTGGATACTTTATGGAGCATTGTGTTGCCATCTCTGCCATCTTTTTATGTACAAGCCATCGTACAATTTCACCACTTCGTGCGTTTGACACATACAGCAAATACTATGACAGTAAACCAAATCAGATTTAGTACAATACATAATAGACAGATATCACAACGGCAAGCTATACATATTATGCCATTAAATTATACAAAATACGAGATATCTGAGCATTTCTCCCATCAATATCAAAATACATTTTGATGTGTAAACTTTTCAATCTGACGCACAGCCTATGTTAGTGTACACGTTGCCCATAGGTAAAGCCACATTTACTCGCATATATTTGAGTAGACACCAGGGGCCGATTTCACCAACATTGCAAAGTATACTTTTCTAGCAAAGTATACGTTGAGGGAGTAATCATTTATTTTTCCTGAAATGCATTATTTTATATAGAACTAACGACTGCATATATTTGATGATTAAAAGTATGCAGAATTATTATACTGAATTTATTACATTATCACAGCCATTTTGTAATAAATTCAGTATAATAAAAATTAATAAATTTATCCTAAAATTGAAAATTTCTCCCTCAATGTATACTTTGCTAGAAAAGTATACTTTGCAATGTTGGTGAAATAGGCTACAGGGCCAATACACTCAGGTAACTGCTTACATGTCACTGGATGTATAGCTAATAACAGAGCACAGTAGTGGGTATATATAGTATGTGTTGTGTGGATGGCCAGGTAAAAGTGATACACAGTGCGATATTCTGTGTATGAGGGTAATTATAATGGTGGTTCATGTTGTGAAAAACGCAGGCACAAACATATTTTAAAGTTTGGTATAATATAATTGATAGGAGTCTGTTCTCCTGGCTTTTATAAAGTGATTAGCTACATTATATCATATGTTCTACTTCACAGTTTGAGTTCTTTGTCAAATGGCAGAACAGGTAAAACTGGCTGATGGCTGAGACACACAAATATGGCCGACTTGGCCACTCCATGTGCCATATAGGATACAGTAATGAGGCAGTATTCATATATGTTATCCATAAATTTTACAATGGGCGGCTCTCAGCTAGAAGGATACAGATACTATACAAGATGTATGATCACGTGGTACTAACAACAACAACAAGTACTGAAACTTCCAGAATCCATCTGATTCAAAGTACGTATTCTTTTATATTGTCCTTATTACTTAACGGATTTTGATGAAATATGGCGAATCAAACGCGTCTTGTTAAGCTGCATTTGGTGGTATTTTCGCACAAACTTCTGTCGTGTTTGCGAAGAATAAATTTCCGTGTCTACCGACACGGAAATCGATTCTTCGCAAAAGCGCCATACATCTGTGCCGAACTCCCTACACCACCAATTGTAGCTCATGAAGACGTGTTTGCTGCGCCATATTTCATCAAAATCCGTTGCATATTAAGGAAAATATCAAATATTACTGACTTTGGAGTGGGCGACGTTGTTGTTGTTGTAACCACGTGATCATGCACCTTGCTATACAAGACAGATGAAATAGTAAAATACATCCGTATAGCTGATATTATCTCAGCCAGTGTAGGCCTAATACGCATTTGTATCTGGCGGCCGCCCATATTCTTATGACCCCATTTGTAAGAAGCTGAATGTTTCGTCCCAGTACGACTTGGTACCCCTGTGATACAGTATACCCCGATACAATCTCAATATGTCGTCTTCTACTCATAGATCTATGTGATTTGTTTTCTCTGTGGTGCAGTCGCTTTCAACCCTTAGGATGCTGAAAACCAAGATTGCCGTCTGCTGTTGTATTATATTTTGTCTTCTTTATCAATAAAAACATGGTTTGGCAGAACTTTAGAATCATTTGCAATGGAACTGATTCTAAAGTGCTGTCAAACCAGTTTTCAGTGAGAAAAAAAAAAAAAATAAGCAGCTGACGACAAAAATTAATTCAGCAGTATAAGGGTTAATCCTTGTCCCCTCTGAACAGACCGATCCGCCCCTGGCCTAGTATGAGGGACTACTGTGTAGGTACTACCGATTTATTGTTACCTCCCTTAATTTATTATAATATTTTAATTTAAATTTGTACGAACAGTAATATAGATAATAATATATCGCAATGTTCTAATTATATCACTTAGCTAAACTATTCCCAAGTATTACATAGACCATGTTATATATAATTTAATTTTCATTTTTAGCATGTATAAATGTTGATATAATTGCTTGCCATTTCCTAAATGTATTGACCTGTTACAAATTGATAGGTGACCAAAAAGTTGTTACCCGTACAAGGTGAATACATTATAGCGAAGGTCTATAATATATAATACGCCTATTTTGAAGCCCTATATTTAGGGTAAATAACGAAAAAAATAATTTGTAAATTGGTTGATATAAAATATAGTGACTAGGCTTAAGGGTAGGCTACATGCCCACCCATTAGGCACAATGTGTTCTTTATAGGAATTAAATAAGTGTATAATTGTGTCACTATTCCACCAGTTCTAAAAATTACGAGTGGCCGCTATACAGATATAATCATTTAGTAATGTATACTCAACAAAACTAGAAACGTCCCTGTTTTATAGCCGGTGTAGCTCTGTCTATGTATGTACCACATGTTCAAAGTACATGTATTTTAAACCGTGGCGATGTTCAGAATACGATCGTGTAGAGTTTAGCCGATACACACGGTTTACATAGCGGCCAGTGACCGGAACGTTGATTTTCACTTTTTGCACGTGCACGCTATACTTGTCATCGATAAGGTGATTCAGTTCATGTCGTACCATTCATGTGATAGGGGCTATTCGGAAAATTAAAAAACTTTTTTAATTTTTCACTGTTTTCGATATGCCACGGCTTTCCGAAAACGAGCGAAATCAGGCAATTGGGATGCTTGCGGGTGGGATTGCCGCCAGGGCGGTCGCGCCTCGGTTTGGTTGCTGTCGGAAGACGATTGATCGTCTTGCAGCCCGGTACCAGCAGACTGGGGCTGTTCACGACCGGCAGCGACCTGGTAGGCCTCGTGTAACGACGGCTAGAGCCGATCGTTACATTACGTTGACGCACTTACGTCAACGTCGATTGGCAGCCACAGTCACTGCTAGGCGATACGGTGTCTCAGGGCAGACCGGTTACGTCGTAACGCCCAACTAATCCGGGCACGCCGCCCGTACATTGGTCAGATAATGACCCAACGTCACCGTGCTGCCAGACTGTTATGGGCGCGACGTCATCTGAACTGGAGAAGGGCTGACTGGAACCGAGTTTTGTTCACCGATGAATCTCGGTTCACAGTTAGTCATGCTGACGGAAGATTACGGGTATACAGGCGTAAAAATGAAAGATTCACCGATTGTTGCATTGTTGAGAAGAACAGGTTTGGGGGAGGGAGCGTAATGGTCTGGGGTGGGATCATGGGAAACCGGAAGACAGATTTGATTGTTGTACAGGGCAACATCAATGCACAACGTTATGTTGCAGATGTGCTAAATGCACATGCCTTACCATTTATCCGTCAGCATGGTCCTGGTGTGACATTGATGCACGACAATGCCCGCCCTCACGTAGCCAGGGTCACCACTCAATACTTACAGCAAAACAAGTCGACGTCATGCCATGGCCCGCGGTCTCCCCGGATCTCAATCCCATTGAGCACATATGGGATGAGCTGGGCCGCAAAGCACGAGCTAACCATCAGATTGACAATGTTCGCGATCTTACACGGGCGTTACAACGGGAATGGAGGAATTTGCCCAACGCACTGGTATTGCGTTACGTCACGTCGATGCGGCGTAGGATCATTGCATGCATTCATGCAAATGGTGGCCACACTCGGTACTAACGAGATTTACTGAATTTGCCACATTACTTATTGAAATTCCATCTCTAAACATTAAGTAACACATTTCTGAGTTTTTGTGATTTTTGATTTTGACCCCTACCGCCCTTGGCCGGTTATCTCTCGAATATTTAACAAGATATCCAAATGCAATTTATTGGCTTTGATACAGAAATGAATGAACTTGTTTTTCCATTTTGATTTTTAAAAGTAACCCTTTTGGTTTTTGATGAATCTTTCCTTAAACATGGAGGGACGTTTCTAGTTTTGCTCAGTATATATTTTACTGATAGTGACGCGCGGTGCTATCAGGCTATTTTCATATGCAAATGAGGCATGATCATTTTTAATTATTTATTCTAATTAAATGCGTCATCTGAACAAATAATATTTTTGACAGAATATAAAGTGTGATCACTACACATCAAAAAGTAAACACAGAAAATAAATAGTAATGTCCGTTAACATTTTACGGAAACACGGTTATCGCGCCTGATGTCAGTGTGGAAATTTCCGTCTGATATAAAATGTATAATAGTGAAAATCCATAGGTGGGGTAATGGTGAATGAATGTTTATTTTGCCAGAAAATGTCTCAGATGATGTCTCTGATATAGAGAACATTTTGTGTCTACTGCGTGGGGATGTAGTATACCTTTAAAGGTACATGCCCACTCAAAATGTTCTTTATCGGAATTAAATAAGTGTGTCACTATTCCACCAGTTCTAAAAATTACGTGTGCTCGCTATACAGATATAATCATTTAGTAATGTTTATTTTACTGATAGTGACGCGCGGTGGTATCAGACTATTTGTATATTTTTTAATTACTTATGCTAAGTAAATTCGTCACCTGAACAAATAATATTTTCGACATAATATAAAGTATGAATATTACACATCAGAAATAAATACAGAGAATACATTGCAATGTCTGTTAACATTTTAAGGAAACACGGTTATTGCCCCTGATATCAGTGTGATTTTTACGACGGATAAAAATGTATAATAATGCCAATCGATACGTGGGGTAATGGTGAATGAATGTTTATTTTGCCAGAACATCTCTCAGATGGTGTCTGATATAAAGAACATGTTGTGTCTACTGAGTGGGCATGTACCTTTAACTTCGCAGCAATGTCACTTAGGGACAGGCGGTAGCCAGAACTGTGCATGTATAGTCCGCAGACGATAATTTGCTACTTGTTTACAAACAAACCGGTCATAAACAAAACACAGAATAGGTGAGACAGGTAAATATACCCGTGCTAGTATTCCTTTTCAATATTGATTTTGATACTTGTTATCAAGTCTTATGTAGTGGAGGGGTTAGAGTGATGGATATCAGTGCCGTAGGTAGTGAGTTCGAATCTTAGTTTTTCATACATACATGACATGTATATACACATATATTTTGATTTTGTTTATGTTTTGTTACATATTTCTTGTTTTATATGTGTTGCTCTTACATGATATAGATTACATGTAGAACATTAGCCTCACTTTGAAGAAAACCAATAACAAATAACAAAATGCACATTTCATATGCGTGTACATGAAGAATCTGGAGGATATTCTCACCGATCATGTCACATTGAGGTCATATAACAATAATGATAATCCTCGCCGTTTCACGTATTCCCTTATCCAACAAGCAATCATAAAAAGAACAAAATGATATCGACAAAAGTAATGCGTTGTGTCAGTGAGGTTCCAACTCTCGACCAGATAAAATGAACAAAAGTTCTGCAAACGTATGGCTATTCTCCAGCTTCGATACCACTGAGCCATACTACATGTTTATTTGGCGCATGCATGCACGTGTACTCTATCATGTAGTTATTATAACACGAAATCTATGATATGATAATACATCTGGTCTACCTATATTTGGACTCATGGATTGACCTCCAGCAACTTATTATCGTCTGTCATTTATACATGTAATGCCGGTATGTGTAGGAAGTAAACGAAACATACTGTTTTATAGTGTTTACATTTGTTTTTATTGGCATAGCTAACATCGGACATTTTACTTTGATGCTCTCGTGCCTACACATTATTTCCACAAATGAAGAAGAAGAATATTTCAAGAGTTACATGTCTGTAGCTGAAAATTTTGTTAATTTTTTACTTTATTTATGAAAAATATCGTAAATTTTGTAAACGTATTGACATAAATTACGCAGATCTATGTCCGAATGTACAAATCCTATTGCGTGTCTCATATGATCGTGGGACGGAGATACGTTAGGGGAGGGGCCTGTCATGATTCCCCGTAGCTACGGAAACGTAACTCTTAAAATACTCTCCTTCTTCATTTGTGGAAATAATGTGTAGGCACGAGAACCTAAAGTAAAGTGTCTGATGTTAGCTATGCCAATACAAACAAATGTAAACACTATAAAACATTATGTTTTGTTCACTTCCTACACATTCCATGCACAGTTCTGGCTACTGCCTGTCCATAAATGACCTTGCTGCGAAGCTAAAGGTACATGCTCACTCAGTAGACACATGTTCTTTATATCAAACACCATCTGAGACATGTTCTGGCAAAATAAACATTCATTCACCATTAGCCCACGCATATATTGGCATTATTATACATTTTATATCAGACGTAAAAATCACACTGATATCAGGGGCAATAACCGTGTTTCCTTAAAATGATAACGGATATTACTATTTATTCTCTGTATTTATTTCTGAGGTGTAATGATCATTCTCTTGTCGAAAATATTATTTGTTCAGGTGACGAATTTATAAATAATAAAAAAATGGCATAGCGCGTCACTATCAATAAAATAAATAGTACTAAATGATTATATCTGTACTGTATAGCGGGTACCAGTAATTTCTAGAACTGGTGGAAAAGTGACACAATTATTTATATTTTATATCAACTAATATAGACATTATTTTTTCGTTATTTACCCTAAATATAGGGCTTCAAAATAGGCGTATTATATATTATAGACCTTCGCTATAATGTATTCACCTTGTACGGGTAACAAATCATTGGTCAACTATCATTTTGTAACATGTCAATTAATTTAGGAAATGGCAAGCAATTATATCAACATTTATACATGTTCAAACAGAAAATGAATAAATATATAACAAGGTCTATGTAATACTATGGGAATAGTTTAGCTAAGTGATATAATTCGAACATTGCGATATATTATTATCTATATTACTGTTCGTACAAATTTAAATAAAAATATTATAATAAATTAAGGGAGATAACAATGAACCGGTAGTACCTACACAGTAGTCCCTCATACTAGGCCAGGGGCGGATCGGTCTGTTCAGAGGGGACATGGATTAACCCTTACACTGCTGAATTAAATTTTCACGTCAGCTGCTTATTTTTTATTTTCATTTTTATAACTGAAAACTTGGTTTGACAGCACTTTAGGATCATTTCCGTTGTAAAGTTCTGTCAAACCATGTGTTGGAAATGATTCTAAAGTTCTGTCAAACCATGTTTTTATTGAGAAAGAAGACAAAATATAATACAACAGCAGACGATAAGTTTGGTTTTCAGCATTCTAAGGGTTATAAGCGACTGCACCACAGAGAAAACAAATCACATAGATCTATGAGTAGAAGACGACATATTGAGATTGTATCGGGGTATACTGTATCACAGGGGTACCAAGTCGAGCTGGGACGAAACATTCGGCTTTATACAAATTGAGTCATATAAGAATATGGGCCAGACACAAATGATACGTATTTGGCCTACACTAGCTGAGTTAATATCAGCTATACGGATGTATTTTACTATTTCATCTGTCTTTTATAGTATCTGTATCTAGCTGAGAGCCGCCCATTGTAAAATTTAGTCACAATAACAGAATGGGTTGTTATTGTGAACATATTTTACGATGGGCGGTTCTCAGCTGCAAGAATACAGAACATATCAAAGCACAGATGAAATAGTAAAATACAGTGGGGTCAGCTTGTAAGTGCACACACGAACGAACACGACAGGTTGGTTCCAACCTGTCGTGTTCGTTCGTGTGTGCACTTACACGCTTACACTGACCACTGTACATCCGTACTGTATAGCTGAAATTATCTAAGCTAATATTACACCACCGCCTGCGCTAATCTTGCCAATATTTGTAAAGTGTTTTATTTCAAAATGCTTGAATATTGTGCTTTAAATCAAGCCGCTTGATTCACTGAGTCTGAGCTGTGACACAGCTCAGGCTCAGCCAATGTTCATGCTTGATTGCGCGTTGAGATTACCAATTGTAAGTGGCCCTGCGTTACAAACAGAACATTTTGGTTAGGATGGTGCGGGCCTGTCATGATTCGAGTTTTAAACCATAATCTCAAGTTTTCCTCACTTTTCCTGATCTCAGGTTTTTAATTGCTTTATAGGCCAAACAATTGAAAATTGAAATCAAGCTTCACTTGAAGCAATTCGTATTCGGTTTAATCGCGTGCGCGCTTGCCCTTCCTTTTTACCAGAAAACATTACTATTTATTATCTGCATTTATTTTTTGATGTGCAGTGATCATACTTTATAATCTGTCGAAAATATTATTTGTTCATGTTACGCATTTAATTAGTATCAATAATTAAAAAAATAGCATGCCTCATTTGCATATGAAAATAGACTGATACCACCACGCGTCACTAACAGTAAAATATTTATTACTAAATGATTATATCTGTATAGCGGGCATTTGTAATTTTTATAACTGGTGGAATGGTGACACACTTATACACTTATTTAATTTCTTTAAAGAACAGTTTGTGCCTACTGAGTGGGCATGTATCTTTAATAATGTGTGGTTTCTGACAATAGAAATGGGCTTTAAGGGAATTGTGACCAGTGTGACTCCCGGTCTATGTTTCTTGTTCGTTGCATGACGGGTGTTCCATTGATGTAATGGCGAATAGTGCACATCCTGATCAGGCTGCGGAGATCTGGATATACGCTGGTCGCAAAAGCCAACCGCTCCATTTCTGCAGTCACAGCCACATTTAATCGAGCGAAGACAATTTCCGAGTGACATCTTGGTTTTAGCAGAATCTCGGCAATAGTTCACTTGTATAATTCCGGTGTTATTGTTGTATGAAACGCATGCCCTCTAAGCCATCGTAGAAACGAGATTCGAAATATACACAGGAAAAATAATAAACGCGGAATGTTGTAATTGTTTTATTTCACCATGACTCCGGTGGCCATAGGCCTATATGCGGATTGAGATAGCATTAATATATGCATGTGTATATATTAGACAGCCGACAATTATGAGGATTGGGAATCATGTAGACGTTACAATCTAGTATGTCCTATCGGAAAACGCTGACCCGACACAGCGGGAATTAGACATAATAAATTATATTTTCCGAGAGGTAGGAATTAGACCTCGATCTTTTCACTTTACAAAATTCCCACGGTTTGCCTTCTCCAAACCATGCCACACTCCCACACCCCATGAATACATACTTGAAGGCGTCAGTGGAAGAAGGGGACTAGTCCCATTCTTCCACTGACCCTTTCATATTCGACTAGTCCCCTTCTTCCACTGACCCCTTCATATTCGACTTAGTCCCCTTCTTCCACTGACCCCTTCATATTCGACTTAGACCCCTTCTTCCACTGACCCCCTTCATATTCGACTTAGTCCCCTTCTTCCACTGAAACCTTCATATTCGACTAGTCCCCTTCTTCCACTGACCCCTTCATATTGGACTAGTCCCCTTCTTCCACTGACCCCTTCATATTCTACTCAATCCCCTTCTTTCACTGACGCCTTCATATTCGACTTAGTCCCCTTCTTCCACTGATCCCTTCATATTGGATTTAGTCCCCTTCTTTCACTGACACCTTCATATTGGACTTACTCCCCACTAACGCCTTCATATTGGACTAGTCCCCTTCTTCCACTGACCCCTTCATATTCGACTTAGTCCCCTTCTTCCACATGACCCCCTTCATATTCGACTAGTCCCCTTCTTCCACTGACCCCTTCATATTAGACTTAGTCCCCTTCTTCCACTGACCCCTTCATATTCGACTAGTCCCCTTCTTCCACTGACCCCTTCATATTCGACTCAGTCCCCTTCTTTCACTGACGCCTTCATATTCGACTTAGTCCTCTTCTTCCACTGACCCCTTCATATTGGACTTATTCCACTTCTTTCACTGACGCCTTCATATTGGACTTAGTCCCCTTCTTCCACTGACCCCTTCATATTCAACTTAGTCCCCTTCTTCCACCAACCCCTTCATATTCGACTTAGTCCCCTTCTTCCACTGACACCTTCATATTGGACTTAGTCCTCTTCTTCCACTGACCCCTTCATATTGGACTTAGTCCCCTTCTTCCACTGACCCCTTCAAATTCGACTTAGTCCCCTTCTTCCACCAACCCCTTCATATTCGACTTAGTCCCCTTCTTCCGCTGACCCCTTCATATTCGACTTAGTCCCCTTCTTCCACTGACCCCTTCATATTCGACTAGTCCCCTTCTTCCACTGACCCCTTCATATTAGACTTAGTCCTCTTCTTCCACTGACCCCTTCATATTCGACTAGTCCCCTTCTTCCACTGACCCCTTCATATTCGACTCAGTCCCCTTCTTTCACTGACGCCTTCATATTCGACTTAGTCCTCTTCTTCCACTGACCCCTTCATCTTGGACTTATTCAACTTCTTTCACTGACGACCTTCATATTGGACTTAGTCCCCTCTTCCACTGACCCCTTCATATTCAACTTAGTCCCCTTCTTCCACCAACCCCTTCAAATTCGACTTAGTCCCCTTCTTCCACCAACCCCTTCATATTCAGTTATTCACACCCTTCATATTCTTAGTCCCCTTATTTCACTGACGCCTTCATATTCGACTTAGTCCCCTTCTTCCACTGACGCCTTCATATCGACTTAGTCCCCTTCTTCCACTGACCACTTCAGATTGGACTTAGTCCCCTTCTTCCACTGACCCCATCATATTGGACTTAGTCCCCTTCTTCCACTGACCCCTTCAGATTGGACTTAGTCCCCTTCTTCCACTGACGCCTTCAGATTTGACTTAGTCCCCTTCTTCCACTGACACCTTCATATTGGTCTTAGTCCACTTCTTCCACGGACGCCTTCATATTCGACTTAGTCCCCTTCTTTCACTGACGCCTTCATATTCGACTTAGTCCCCTTCTTTCACTGACCCTTTCATATTGGACTTAGTCCCCTTCTTTCACTGACCCCTTCATTTTGGACTTAGTCCCCTTCTTCCGCTGACCACTTCATATTCGACTTAGTCCCCTTCTTCCACCAACACCTTCATATTCGACTTAGTCCCTTTCTTCCACTCATGCCTTCATATTGGACTTAGTCCCCTTCTTCCACTGACCCCTTCATATTCGACTTATTCGCCTTCTTTCACTGACGCCTTCATATTCGACTTAGTCCCTTTCTTCCACTGACGCCTTCATATCGACTTAGTCCCCTTCTTCCACTGACCCCTTCAGATTGGACTTAGACCCCTTCTTCCACTGACGCCTTCATATTGGATTTAGTCCCCTTCTTCCACTGACGCCTTCATATTCGACTCAGTCCCCTTCTTTCACTGACGCCTTCATATTCGACTTAGACCTCTTCTTCCACTGACCCCTTCATATTGGACTTATTCCCCTTCTTTCATGACGACTTCATATTGGACTTAGTCCCCTTCTTCCACTGACCCCTTCATATTCAACTTAGTCCCCTTCTTCCACCAACCCCTTCATATTCGACTTAGTACCCTTCTTCCACTGACACCTTCATATTGGACTTAGTCCTCTTCTTCCACTGACCCCTTCATATTGGACTTAGTCCCCACCTTCTTCCACTGACCCCTTCATATTCGACTTAGTCCCCTTCTTCTTTTCCACCAACCCCTTCATATTCGACTATCCCCCTCCCCTCTTCCACTGACGCCTTCTATCGACTTAGTCCCCTTCTTTCACTGACCACTTCAGATTGGACTTAGTCCCCTTCTTCCACTGACCCCTTCATATTGGACTTAGTCCCCTTCTTCCACTGACCCCTCAGATTGGACTTAGTCCCCTTTTCTCCACTGACGCCCTTCATATCGACTTAGTCCCCACCCCTTCTTCCACTGACGTCTTCATATCGACTTAGTCCCCTTCTTCCACTGACCCCAACTTCAGATTGGTATTAGTCCCCTTCTTCCACTGACCCCTTCATATTGGACTTAGTCCCCTTCTTCCACTGAACCCTTCATATTCGACTTAGTCGCCTTCTTCCACTGACGCCTTCATATTCGACTTAGTCCCTTCTTCACTGAAGCCTTCATATTGGACTTAGTCCCCTTCTTCCACTGATCCCTTCAGATTGGACTTAGTCCCCTTCTTTCACTGACCCCTTCATTTTGGACTTAGTCCCCTTCTTCCACTGACCCCTTCATATTCGACTTAGTCCCCTTCTTCCACCAACCCCTTCATATTCGACTTAGTCCCTTTCTTCCACTGACACCTTCATATTGGACTTAGTCCCCTTCTTCCACTGACCCCTTCATATTCGACTTAGTCGCCTTCTTTCACTGACGCCTTCATATTCGACTTAGTCCCCTTCTTCCACTGACGCCTTCATATCGACTTAGTCCCCTTCTTCCACTGACCCCTTCAGATTCGACTTAGTCCCCTTCTTCCACTGACGCCTTCATATTCGACTTAGTCCCCTTCTTCCAAAAACCTCTTCATATTCGACTTAGTCCCCTTCATTCACTTACGCCTTCATATTCGACTTAGTCCACTTCTTCCACGGACGCCTTCATATTCGACTTAGTCCCCTTCTTTCACTGACGCCCTTTTTATTGGTTTCTTAGTCCCCTTCTTTCACTGACCCCTTCATATTGGACTTAGTCCCCTTCTTTCACTGACCCCATTCATTTTGGACTTAGTCCCCTTCTTCCACTGACCCCTTCATATTCAACTTAGTCCCCTTCTTCCACCAACCCCTTCATATTCGACTTAGTCCCCCTTCTTCCACTGCACTGACACCTTCATATTGGACTTAGTCCTCTTCTTCCACTGACCCCTTCATATTGGACTTAGTCCCCTTCTTCCCACTGACCCCTTCATATTCGACTTAGTCCCCTTCTTCCACCAACCCCTTCATATTCGACTTAGTCCCCTTCTTTCACTGACGCCTCCTTCATATTCGACTTAGTCCCCTTCTTCCACTGACGCCTTCATATCGACTTAGTCCCCTTCTTCCACTGACCACTCAGATTGGACTTAGTCCCCTTCTTCCACTGACCCCTTCATATTGGACTTAGTCCCCTTCTTCCACTGACCCCTTCAGATTGGACTTAGTCCCCTTCTTCCACTGACGCCTTCATATCGAGTTAGTCCCCTTCTTCCACTGACGCCTTCATATCGACTTAGTCCCCTTTTTCCACTGACCCCTTCATATTGGACTTATTCCCCTTCTTTCACTGACGCCTTCATATTGGACTTAGTCCCCTTCTTCCACTGACCCCTTCATATTCAACTTAGTCCCCTTCTTCCACCAACCCCTTCATATTCGACTTAGTACCCTTCTTCCACTGACACCTTCATATTGGACTTAGTCCTCTTCTTCCACTGACCCCTTCATTATTGGACTTAGTCCCCTTCTTCATGACCCCTTCATATTCGACTTAGTCCCCTTCTTCCACCAACCCCTTCATATTCGACTTAGTCCCCTTCTTCCACTGACGCCTTCATATCGACTTAGTCCCCTTCTTTCACTGACCACTTCAGATTGGACTTAGTCCCCTTCTTCCACTGACCCCTTCATATTGGACTTAGTCCCCTTCTTCCACTGACCCCTTCAGATTGGACTTAGTCCCCTTCTTCCACTGACGCCTTCATATCGACTTAGTCCCCTTCTTCCACTGACGTCTTCATATCGACTTAGTCCCCTTCTTCCACTGACCCCTTCAGATTGGTCTTAGTCCCCTTCTTCCACTGACCCCTTCATATTGGACTTAGTCCCCTTCTTCCACTGAACCCTTCATATTCGACTTAGTCGCCTTCTTCCACTGACGCCTTCATATTCGACTTAGTCCCCTTCTTCCACTGAAGCCTTCATATTGGACTTAGTCCCCTTCTTCCACTGATCCCTTCAGATTGGACTTAGTCCCCTTCTTTCACTGACCCCTTCATTTTGGACTTAGTCCCCTTCTTCCACTGACCCCTTCATATTCGACTTAGTCCCCTTCTTCCACCAACCCTTCATATTCGACTTAGTCCCTTTCTTCCACTGACACCTTCATATTGGACTTAGTCCCCTTCTTCCACTGACCCCTTCATATTCGACTTAGTCGCCTTCTTTCACTGACGCCTTCATATTCGACTTAGTCCCCTTCTTCTCCATGACGCCTTCATATCGTCTTAGTCCCCTTCTTCCACTGACCCCTTCAGATTCGACTTAGTCCCCTTCTTCCACTGACGCCTTCATATTCGACTTAGTCCCCTTCTTCCAAAAACCTCTTCATATTCGACTTAGTCCCCTTCATTCACTTACGCCTTCATATTCGACTTAGTCCACTTCTTCCACGGACGCCTTCATATTCGACTTAGTCCACTTCTTTCACTGACGCCTTTTTATTGGACTTAGTCCCCTTCTTTCACTGACCCCTTCATATTGGACTTAGTCCCCTTCTTTCACTGACCCCTTCATTTTGGACTTAGTCCCCTTCTTCCACTGACCCTTTCATATTCAACTTAGTCCCCTTCTTCCACCAACCCCTTCATATTCGACTTAGTCCCCTTCTTCCACTGCACTGACACCTTCATATTGGACTTAGTCCTCTTCTTCCACTGACCCCTTCATATTGGACTTAGTCCCCTTCTTCCACTGACCCCTTCATATTCGACTTAGTCCCCTTCTTCCACCAACCCCTTCATATTCGACTTAGTCCCCTTCTTTCACTGACGCCTTCATATTCGACTTAGTCCCCTTCTTCCACTGACGCCTTCATATCGACTTAGTCCCCTTCTTCCACTGACCACTTCAGATTGGACTTAGTCCCCTTCTTCCATTGACCCCTTCATATTGGACTTAGTCCCCTTCTTCCACTGACCCCTTCAGATTGGACTTAGTCCCCTTCTTCCACTGACGCCTTCATATCGAGTTAGTCCCCTTCTTCCACTGACGCCTTCATATCGACTTAGTCCCCTTTTTCCACTGACCCCTTCAGATTGGACTTAGTCCCCTTCTTCCACTGACCCCTTCATATTGGTCATAGTCCTCTTCTTCCACTGAACCCTTCATATTCGACTTAGTCACCTTCTTCCACTGACGCCTTCATATTCGACTTAGTCCCCTTCTTCCACTGAAGCCTTCATATTGGACTTAGTCCCCTTCAGTAGTATAAAGAGAGTCAAAATGATACCACCTGTGGTGGCATCATTTATAACCCTTTATACTACACCCACCACCCCCGAAAAATCAAAAATTGGTTAACGAGGAAATTGTTTCCCACCAACCACGAAAAATTGGTCGTGAAAAAAAAACATAATGTTTTCCCGACAGTAAATTTATGATAAAATAATTATTTCAATGTGCCCACGAGTGATAGTTTATATTCCAACACCCCATTTTTCTCCTCCAATATAGCTAATTTATTTCGACGATGTCGAATTGTAGTCCAATTATATTGGTGTCATAAATACCTTATGTTTTTTTCACGTCCAATTGAAAATATAAATTTAATAGGTTATAATAAAAATATATAACAAAAATGGATAATAAAATACGCAACGAATTGGAATTGTATAATGACCTTGCTGAAGAATTTTACGCCGCTGTTTCTACAGTATTAAAACACGGTAAAATGACAATACTATGTGGTATCGAATACATGAAATATCAGCGTAATTTATTACGCTGCGATAAAAACGTTGCATTTACAATATTAAACCGGCAATTATGTCGCGGTATAAGTCTCAAATTTATGTAATGAAGCGACTAAATAGGATCAATAGGATCGTAGAAACACTACCGAAATATTATCAAACTAATTTTATAAAACAGTTTAAAATCAAAGATTCGTTTACGGATATGCGTTTCTACAATATCGCTTTTAACGAAGAAATTGGAAAATTATTAGAAGAAATTGGAAATTATTGAACAGAAAAAAAACAACTATTAGAGAAAATGGATAATACAATACAATTGGAATTGAAATTTTTTAATAACTGTGTTAAGAAATTTATGAATCTTATGGGGGTTATAATCCTGTATATAAATTCTATAAAATGAGAACACTAGGCGATATCGAATATATGAAATACCACGTAATTTATTACGCTCCGATAAAAACGTTGCATTTACAATATTATACCGGCAATTATGTCAACCATACAAGAGGCAAATACAAACATTAAGAGGATAATGCGTATCGGATATGAAACTAAGGTGTATTATATAAAATTGTTAAAACCCAACGATTTATTTACGAATATACATTTCTACGATATCGCTTATAAAGAAATTGAAAAATTTATTATTGAACAGCAATGTTGATGCTAAGACAAATAACATCTCCCTGAAACCGCGTGTCCATTTATCCCCATGAACCTGCTAAGGTCAAAGATCGTGTCATGACACCGCCGGAGTTGTCTGCCCATTTCAAGCGGTCGGACTCCGAACGCCGTTGTCATGCAGTTGTTTACCATAGCGACCACATTTGTAGGGATAGAAATAAATAAATAAAAATGTTTAGCTCCAACCGCGGCGCGAACCCACGACCCTCGTCTCTATAGATTATCGCCTTAACCACACGACCACGAAGGCTGTTATGATAAACATTACCTAGTGTTGTACAATTATCAATTACACGGGTTATGAACCATGCGTAAATTGATAGCCAAGGTAAACAGAGCCGAGTGTATCAATTACACAGACGGTGTGTACAGTGTAATACTCGACTGAATTTGTAATTCTCAGTGAAAAACACATGTTGTATAGGTATGTAAATTTGTTTACTGCATCAATATAATTTTGAAAAAATTAGGAAAATTATAAAATTAAGAAAAAAATTTTTTTTTAATTTTATAATGGTGCTGTAACATTTCCTCCGACTTTATTTCCAAGTTTTACCCTAAATTTATCACAATCAGTACACTCAATTTTGGGCATGGTGGCGCGCGCCTTGATCCTTATATCATTTTTTAATTCTTCATATCTCCCCATTTCTTCCACCACGGATTCAAACTCTAAATTTGATATTTTCTTATCGGCCAACGCTTTGGACACCATAACGTCGATGCTATTTTTCTTAGACCTAGCGAGAACGGATATTCTATCATGTTTTCTACTTTTTTTCTCGAGTTTTCCACCCACCGCCCTAATTACCATACAAAATGTTCCAGATAAAACGGTAATTCCACTCAAAACCCCCGCAAGTGGAACCATTACAATTGTAGATAGCGTTGCAGCAGTCCCCGCCCCACACAACACAGAAACGCTTGCCAGAACCGTACTAGATGCTTCAGCTATGTTTGCCGCGCGCTTATATTTGTTAGCGTGTCTTTTTCTATTTGCACATTCTCTAACTAAAATATCCTGCATAGCGACGATATTATTCAACCTAAAATCTGAACTTCTTTCGTTAATTGGATATAGTGTTGGTGGAGTGGTATTGAGAGTTGGATACAGTGTTGGTGGAGTGGTATTGAGAGTTGGATACAGTGTTGGTGGAGTGGTAGTTGAGAGTTGGATATGGTGATTCGTTCATAGTTAAATTTATTTCAATATATTAGTATTTACACAATAAGTTCAATTACAATGAGACAATAGTGGAAGAACTCTCTGAGGTCACCGATTTTCTTGTAACAAAGTTAATAACACTACCTTTGGAAAGTCTAATTCGATCATTACCGGCGAACGAAACAATCGTCGAACTATCTCCAGAGATTTTAGTGACTCCAACCCCCCCGTTCTTCTTCCCCATCTACTACAATATTTATCGCGACCGCGCCCACAGGTTTACCATTAGCATTAACCGAGCAGACCGCCATTTGGATAACTTCACCTGCAGCTGTCATAGTGTATCCCCCATATGTATTACTCGATTTGGCACCGAACGAATATTCATAGTGCCCCACAACCAATGGGCCCCGCTTCTCAGCCCAAACTGTTATGACACGTTTTGGTGTTTTCATTGTTTTCACTATTCCGGCAAGCGCCCTGTTTGCGTTATATGCCTCAGTACGAATCTCATAAGAGGCCTCCTCAAGAGCTTTTGTCGCGGCTATACGATCATGTTTCAGTTTATCAGAAACTTCGGTTATTTTTTCATCTAGTTCGGTAAGTGCCGCTTCTCTGCTGAGAGAGTCCTCTAAGCGCAACGCATCATAAGCATCCGTAATGGTCGCCTGGTGGCCTTCTAAGGCTTTATCAATACCCGACCGGGCCTCTTTTTGAAATTCTGTTATTTTTCCATCTAGTTCGGTAAGTGTCGCTTCTCTGTTGATAGAGTCCTCTAAGAGCAACACCCTATAAGCTTCCGTAATATCCGCCTGGTGGTCTTCTCGGGCTTTCTCAATACCCGTTCGGACTCCATCAAGATCAAACCGGTCTCTTTTTTTAAATTCGGTTATTTTTTCGTATATGTCAGTAAGTGCCGCTTCTCTGTTGAGAGAGTCCTCTGAGCGTAACGCCCCATAAGCCTCCGCAATAGCCTCTTTGTGGTCTTCTCGGACCCCTCAACCCCCGATCTGGTCTCTTTCAGAAATTCGGCTATTTTACCGTCTAGTTCGGTAAGTGTCGCTTCTTTACTATGAGAGTTCTCTAAGCGCAACGCATCATAAGCCTCCGCAATGGCCTCCTCAAGGTTCGACTGGTGGTCTTCTCGGACTTTATCAATACCCGACCGGGTCTCTTTTCGAAATTTGGTTATTTTTTTATCTAGTTCAGTAAGTGCCTTCTTCTCTGATGAGAGAGTCTTCTGAGCGCAACACCTCATAAGCCTTCGTAAGGTCCGCCTGGTGGTCTTCTCGGGCTTTCTCAATACCCGACGTGGCCTCTTTTCGAAAATCGATTATTTTTCCGTCTAATTCAGCAAGTGTAGCTTCTTTGCTGAGAGAGTCTTCTAAGCGCAACGCATCATAAACCGCCGTAATGTCAACCTGGCGGTCTTTTAGGACTTTATCAATCCCCAACCGGGCCTCTTTTCTAAATTTGGTTATTTTTTTACCTAGTTCGTTTAGTTCCGTATGCGTTTCTTCACGACTTTGTGTATTCACAGCCAGGGCATATTCTCTAAGTTGTGATAGTAGACTTTTGTGAATCTCGTCCGTGGCCCTCGATATAGTTCTATTGATCAAGGCCTTTGTTTTTTGGGTAGTTAAAAAGTCGCCCTCTGTCGGGATGAATCCCCCTTCTGCCGGTTCCAAATTATTTGAATTTGTCACCCAATCGGAAGAACTACCTGGTCTGTATATACTCATAATGTTGATAATATATATTACGAACATGCGTTTAATTCTAAATAATTTTCTTAAAATTAATTAATTTGAAATTTCTAGGACGACCGAAATCGGGTAATCGTTCTTCAACCCTCTCCCTTTATCATCAAGAATAGAAATCTTCAACTCGTGGATGTGTCCCGATTCCAAAACTTTCATCTCGGGGTGTGGGAAGTCTAAGGTCACAGTCTCGCCATAGAAACAGTCGCTGGCGGGCACAGTTTTCAGTAATGTGCTGTGGGATCCGTCTACCGTGTTGTACGATGTGTTCACCCGATCAAGGTGCACCCTGAGAGTTTTCGTTAAGGTGAAGTCCACCGGATTATCACCGACGTACTCACCCGGGGTAAACACTCCTTTGTTTGAGGAGTATGTCTCTCTAAAACCGAGTTGAATACCCAATCCCGGGGAGATCACTACCTTATTATCAGTGCTGATGGTCATTGTTGCGAGCCCGGTAGCCTTCGATACTGTGAGGTTGATTATACCGTCAAGCTCTGAGTTGACAAAATCTTTGAGCTGTCTTATTCCCCACAGTCCGTGAGGCAGCTTTACACATAATTGTTGTCCATCCTTCACATAGTAAAACCCTTCGCTCTTCCCCACATTCTGCCATCCAACCGTGAAGGTGATTGATCTAAGGACTACCCGGCGTTTTCCGCAGCAGTTGTCTATTAATTTTTGTTCACAACTCCCTTTTTGAACATTAGTTATAGTAGCAAACATAATAATATCTTTCAATGGATACCAAAGCATTTAGCTTTAACTCTAATGTAAAGTACGCGTCGGAGGTAAATACACACAAAAAGACGTTGTTAAACCCCCCTTGTACACCCAACCGTAACGGTTAGACCGGACACGGCTTTGCCACCAATTTCCCTAATATCTTTGAACAATATAGGCTGCCCAAGATTACTACAATGGAGGTGGTAAACGGGTGGAAAGCAACACCGATGCAGTTTTGGCAGAACCAAATAAATTTCGCTGTATGGTGCGCAACAGCCGGGTGTGGAGTTTCATAAAGACCATCTGACATCCAAGAATGTCATGTTCCAAAGTGTCTACAACTTTCACGTGTATTATACTATTAGGAGGATTCTCAAAGAACTAGGTATTTCACTACCTCAAGACGACGCCTGGGATCCCATTTCCAATGCATACGACCGTATGGCCTTTGAAAGACTGTGTAACGAATTCAACGTTTCAAAAGACGCGGACTGGAGACAGAAAGCATTTCCTACCAGCACCGGCCTCTGGGGACGTTCTCATTCACGGCCAGTCCGGGCGGGAATTGGACAAAGACTGATTTTAGACACGATCACTCCGGTGACCACATCGTCAGTCGGAACGCCGGGAATTTTGACCCCGCGACTATGACATTCGGGCCGGAAGTGTCTGGAGGTCGGCACTGTGGCGTGTTTTTCTTGTAAAATGTTACCTCCGAAACGGGCTCACGTCGTATTATATACAGCAGGCTGCTGAGGTTCAGGACGCGTGGGGTACATTTATGTTAGATAAGGGTATAGGGTTCACGCAGGCCGGGTGGTTTACTCGCGTCAACGACTCCATTCGCACGTACGTCTGGGCCATCCCCGGCGCACAGAAGCAAACTCGCAGTTCTATACTGGGCACGGGAACGGCGTTTGATGCACAAAAACAATTCTTGGCACTTGTAGAGGACGCCATCTCAGCTAGGGTGGACCTGGAGAAGGCGATCCAGAATTATCAAGACGTTTTACAGAATGCCAGCACCCCAGTAGACTATGTATTTGGAATAGGTCTTTATATGGCGCCGAGCAATATGATACTACGAGACGACCCGGTTGACGGTTACAATAATCAGATCGTAATCGCCACCGCCAATCAAAAAATCGGCCAAAACGGTAACGTGAACACGGATATCATCAAGCGCACCCCCAACATGATCGGGTTCAACAGTGGAACCGATTTCATAAAACACAAAATGGATTCACCTCCCCCAATTCGTAAATTGGACACACAATCGAACCCAGTACCCCCAATTCGTAAATTGGATGCACCATCGAGTTCCATCAACAGACCAATCGCGATTGGAGAAACACCAATCATCAACAATGTTGAAATTGGAAGACAACACACGAGGAGGAGAAATTAGGGCTCGTCGTCACCCTCGTGGCGATCGGATTATTTACGCTTTGGTTGTAGGAACTCTCTGGCGAAGAATAGTAGGAGACCGGCGATTGTCACGATTAAAGCCCAGGTATTTTTTTTTTGGCTAGCCATCCGGCCGTTTTTGATAATATAGATAGCAAGTAAGAAACGATACTTCCGATCAGTCCAGGTAGTGCGGCAGCCGCCTTTCCAGCTAATTTACTAGAAGACTGGCGAGGGCTTTTAGTTGTTTTTTTATCCACTCCTTGGCTCCACCAGATGGAGCGGGTGCTGGTGCTGGTGCTGGAGCGGGTGGTGGCGCCGCACCACCAGTGAAAGCTAGAACTATGGTCGATATAGTCATGCCGATAGCAACGAGGATGCTTGCTATCGTGACGCCCTGCTCTCTGAACAGAGTGCGAAGACGCTCACCGAGTGTCGTCTCCTCGTGCAGGACCCTCGAGATTGATTCACGGATCCGACTTATTTGTGTGCGGAGAGCCTCACAGTTAGCCGAGGCGGCCTCCAAGCGAGCTTCTCTTTCATCCCGCAAAGACCGCAGTCGTTCGGCGATCCGCTCGGTAGATTCTCTATCGTCACCGGCTTCCTCCAGTTTTTTTTCTTCTAGCGCGATATGTTCATCCAGCGCCGTGAGTTTGGAGAGGTTAAGGACCAGTTCGCCCCGGACCGTTTGTAGAGCCTTATCGAGTCCACGGAGTTCTCGAAGAGGTAACGGTGGTCATCGTTGAGTATTTCCCCCAATTGCGATTGGACGCTGAACGTGGTCTCCATCGTGTTAATAACGTCGGTGGCTATTTGAGGGACCTCTCTGAGCTCGACCGTTTCTATCGCGGTGGCCGTCGTCGCTAATAGTTTCGTCGGTAGACTGTAGGGCCTCTACAGCGCGGGCCGGCACAATTGTTTTACCCTCTTCCAATCCGTGAAGCCTAGTTCGTTCTTTATGATTTCGCCACCGCCCCGGTTTCCTGCAATGGTGTTTAGCGATAGGGGTTTACCGGTCCTCGTGTTGACTATTGGAATATTTGATGCTGCTTTTAGTCGCAATCTACCGTTCATATCAAAGTTGAACTTGGAGTAGTCGCGACCGACAGAGGGGACCAGACCTTTTTCTGCTGCCAAACTGTTGTAGTAGTCGTTTACAGCTCCCTCGAGTAATTCCTGACTTTGACCAACGCTGCTGGTAGCGCCACTATTTCCTCCAATCGCGATTGTATTGGAGGGGGTGTTTTGTCGAAGGTTGTGATGGAATCCTCGAAGTTATCATCATCATCATCATAATCATCGACGTAATCGTCTCTGCCGATTTCATCCATGTCAGCATCGTAATCAGCCATCTTTAATAATGTGTTTACAAATTAATTATGTATTAAAGACAAAACCATACGGGTTTTAATAGTTTTCAATAATTTTGAAAAAATTAATTATGTCTTCGAGTCAATACGGTCGCAAACTCAATCCATACCGCAGACTGCGTGAGCCCCTCGGGGCAAAAGGCGTGAGACAGAGTGTCGTTATACGAACAACACCCATCGACGATCGACCAGAACCAGCAGCTCTTAGTCCGCTTCCCCAACAATCGGAGCTAACGACGTCATTGTGCCGGTACTGTTCGCCTCGCTTTCACTATTTTGCTAACGTCGACGGACGCGGACCGAACCGTCGTTCAGAACCTGGGTCGCCGCCATCGTCAAGAAGACTATGATAAAGATTTTTTCTGGTAATGAGGTGATTTGTCGATCGACGACAGCGACGTCTACCATTGCTATCAGGACCTGTGGAAGACGTCACACGAGCGTGAAAACGCTGTCTATCAAGGTATTGACACCAGTAAAAATAAGAACGTAACCAGACTTAGAATCGGGGCTGCTAACAAGGTAGATAACAACGCTAGTGACAACGCGGTCGCGGGCGCTTACGGCAACCGCTTCTACATCCCGCTCGACTTTGAGTTGCTGGAGAGTCACATGCCCTACTATCAGAGCGCTTTGGCTGACCGCCTCGAATACGAACTAACGTTCAACGACTACGGCCGAGTTATCATAGCCAGCGACATGTTATCGACGTATACGATCGATAATGTTTCGCTGGAGTACGACATGGTCACGATGCCCGAACTCGCGCGATTGATCAGAACCCAGTATGCCGGGCGCGTTGCCATACTTTACGACCGAGTTCTTCGCCATCGCAAGATGACGAAAGACAAAGGCGACACATTGTGGAATATTAACGTCAACGTACCCGCCCGCTCGATGAAAGGTATACTGATGCTGTTCGAGGATGCTCGGTTCGCGTTCGGTGCTAGAAAAACCGACAGATTCTATAACCCCAAAATCACGAAGGTAGAGGTGACGATCGAGGGAGTCCCCAATCAACTCTACAGCGCGGGTCTTCGCGCGCACCAGCAGTGGATGAAGTAAGAAAGCAGTTTGCTGCCGGCTCTAAGCGCTCGCCGGAGGTTGCAGCAGTTGCAAAAGACCTGCATCTCTCGGCCGTCTCCCTCGCGGAGTTCCTGAATACCAAATACGCGTTATGGCTAGACATGCGAGCCAGCCACGATGACCAAATACACGGTAGCGGACGCCAAGTTGAGAACGCTAGTGAGGGTGTGACGATCCAGATAACCAAAGAGGCGGACGGAGCCGGGCCATTGACGTGTACTTATATATACAGACGCACAACTCAACATCGAAGATGGTCGATACGTATCAGCGATCTACTAATTCTAAAGAATTAATTAAGAAAATTAACAATCAATACCAATTCACGATTGGAGATGCTCACTCTGCCATAATATGTGGGCAGACAGGATGTGGAAAAACGGTTTTCATCCTAGACTTGCTCGAGGGCTCCTACCGCGATGCCTTTCGTCATATTGTGATCCTGTGTCCAACTGTGCGGCACAACGATACTTATCAGCGGCGCCCTGGATATGACCGACCCTGAGGTATACGTTATTGACCCGGGTGATAGGCTTCACGATTGGTTTGCGTGGTTTATACCAAAGATTCCAGGGTGAGCCCACCCTATATGTGATTGACGATTGCTCGGCCAAGGCGGCGATGACCAAAATGAAGGACATGCTCTCCGAGCTCGCATTTTTTGGCCGCCATGCGAGGCAAAGCGTATGGATCTCCACTCAAAAATACAACGCCGTCCTCAAGGATCTGCGCGAGCAAACGAAATGGGTCGCCCTCTTTCACTGCAAGGACCGAGACTCATTCGATGACTGTCTTCGAGAGAATGACGTTATCCCACGCGCGAGGAGCGCCTGAAGGTCGACAGATGCTTTCCGAAAATTACTAAGCACGCCAAGCTTCTGCTAAAGACCTGATCAACCAACTGCTTATAAAGTAATCAATTAATTAATAATTTTGAAAAAATTAGGAAAATTACAAAGTAATAAGCTATTGCAATGCTTAGCAATTGCTGAACAATGCTTAGCAATTGCTGAACAATGCTGAACAAATACTGAAAAAATGCTGAACAATGGTTAACAATTGTTAACAATTTGGTGCTCCGCTGCGAGCTTTGTTGCGAGCATAATGGTGATCATAAGTATCGGGTGGTGCGCTTGGCAATATGTTAAAGTGATGAGAGTTGTTAGAATAGTTAAATTAATTTTAAGAAAAATGAACTGCGACGAACTTCTCGATCAGCTAATGAAAGAAACCTCAACTCCGACTGCCAACAATAATGATCCGACAGAGCAATCGGGATCGGGGGTTGGTATTGGGTTGAGTGCAACGACTCCTAATGAAAATGAAAATGCGGCGCGACGAGAGCGGCTAGCTGCGCTGGTTGCTGGGGGATAATCGGAGCATTATCTCGGTAGGCGTCTCTCAGTTTTTCAGGTGGATAAGATGTCAGATGCGGAGATCGATAAAATGTATGCGCGATACGAATCCAAATTGGGAGCAGAGTTGACAAAAACTCTTGGATCGGCGGCTATTCATTTGTACGCTACCACCGTTAGTATACTTCTCCCTATACCAAACACCGAAGGGTTGATTCACGATCTAGAGACTGACCCTTTTATAGGACACACTCTTAGAAGGGCATGCTGCTCAATTTATCACAAGTTTGGAATGTACTTAGTTCCACTAACAACCGCGTTGACCACGGGTAAACACTGTCAATTTGGACATATATGCCCACGAACTATAAGCCCTGAAAATGATGACACAAGACACACCCACGAGAGTGACGGAGTTGCTCCAACACAATCGAACCAGAGTGTTACTCCGCCACTGGATGACATACCGCATATAAAAAATCCCAAAAGACAGGCAGCTGGGCGGGCGGCGGCTGCCACCCGAAAAGTTAAACAAGATAAAATACTCGCCGAGCTTCGAGAGGCTAAACATTCGTTGCAATCGGGGACGGAGACAGCAAAACATCTGAAGACAGAGTTGAGTACAACAACACCACCAATTCACGAATTGGAAGCACACTCAAATTCTTTGAATTTGTCACCCAATCGAGGTTGGGCGAATCCGATTGAACCCAAATTCGTGAATTGGAGTTGGGTTGTTGGTGGTGGTCTGGCAGTTGTTGTGCCCTGTGCGTTTGGAAATACCCATATTATCGAAAAAACAACCAGCCAGTGTTCAGAAGAAAGTTACGAAACACCAATCGCGATTGGATGCGCCCCATTTAAACATTGATCGCGACCCCTTTTATATGCAATAATTATAACAATGGCTGAACAAGATGGTAAAATGTTAGTGAATGCGCTTTATCACGCCGTGGTGATATTGGGTTTCAGTATCGGGTATGCTCGACTATCAAAGATGGCCCTAGGAGGAACCGCTCCCAAATTGGACTTTACTGTGAGAGACGTAGGGCTCGCGACCTTAGATGTAGCGGCCGCAGTTTGGACCCGAGATTATCTAGTTAAAGCTGGAATTCTACCAGTTAATATATGGAAATAAATGGCTTCAATCGCAGTAATAGTAGGTGGAGCGCTTGTAAACGCATTTGCGTTCAGCGGTAGCAACTTTATATTCTCTAAAATGAAAAGCTCGAACGTGGATGAGGAGCGTAAGCGCCATGATTTAGCTGTAGAACAACTCAATAGCGCAAAGGAAGCGTGGTCGAAAAAACGAACCGCCCATCTGGACTGGGTCAATGGAGAGCTTCGCCGCGAAAATCACGCCGCGCAAACTTTTCAGAACGTTGAAGAAGCCAACCGCGAGTACGCGCTGGCATATCCGCACAAAAGTCTCGATCCAATGGATCCCGAGCCCCAACTTTCAGATTTCTATGTACCGTCAGAGGCCTAAAAGGACCGCGAGATCGCGTTCATCGTCGTGGGAATGGTTGTGGTTGGGCTCGTCGGCTACTATATAAAATAATTAATTAATTAAAAAAACATTTTTTTTTATAAATATATATATATAGAACGATGTTAGTTGACGAACTTTATGACGCTATGATCGATGTAGGCTACACTGCCCAAAACATCGTTTACCTGGTGCAAAGAGTATGATTCGTCTGGCCCGAGATTCTCTCGAGACGTGGCGCCAGGACGAAAAAGAGGCCACCCTTTTCGCAAAGCGGATGTTAGATTCCTCCACCAATCCTGGGGGATTGGACTCCCAATCGAGATTAGAATGAATTAGATTCCCCTCTCCTGTTCCAACCCAAACGCGATTGGGGCTGCAGCGAAACTTCCAACAAAGGTTTTATTATTAACGACGCAGTTACCGGACGAACCTGGCGAGGGCAGTTGGAGATTGTCCGATATATTAGAATACCTTCGCATACGATGAACACGCGCAAACTTGATACCAAACTAACGCGCAAGCTGTCGAATACATACTATAGCCTACGCGGCTACTGGAAGGACTCACGGCCATCAAGAACCTCGCGGCGGTGACCAAGGTTTCAGAAAACGCTGTCAAGGAATGGCTCAAGAAGCAGGCCATCTGGCAGATCTATTTACCCGCGCCTCACAATATTCCGCGGCCGAAATTCGACGTGCCGGTGCCGAACCAAGTTCACCAAGCGGACCTCCTGTTTCTACCTCACGATCGCGTCGGTCGCAAGACGTACAAGTACGCACTGACAATCGTTGACGTAGCGAGTCGTTATAAGGGGGCTGAGCCGTTGGCCACTAAAGAGTCTAAGGAAGTGGCCGAGGCTCTTTCCCGAATATATAAGAGGAGTCCTCTCAAATGGCCGAATCTTCTCCAGGTCGATCCCGGCCGTGAGTTCATGGGCGCGGTCTCTCATCTATTGTCTAAGCATAAAGTTTCTATCAGACGAGGCCGCGTCAACATCCACCGGACCAGGGGATCGTGGAACGCTTCAATCGAACCCTGGCTGAGAGACTGTTCGGACACCAATACGCTAAAGAACTTGTAGACCCTCATTCGCGATCGACCGAGTGGGTGGCCAGACTGCCCGCCGTGGTCTCCGCACTGAACGGAGAGGTGACCAGATTGATAGGTAAGAAGCCTGTAGATGCTATCAAGTTTAAAAGGGTGACGAGCAAGCCATCTGCCGTCTCGCGCGGGCGACCTGTTGGTTTAGAGGAGCAGCAATCGGCGATTGCACTTCCATCAGATATTGACGTCCGGTACCTCTATCAACCGGAGAGCTCGAAGGTGGCAGCCGCCGCGCGACTGATCCAGTGTGGTCTCCCAATGTATATCATCTAGATCGATCTATTACCAAACCCGATGAGCCCGTGCTCTACTATTTGGATGATGGGCCATCTCGAGGGTTTGTTCGCGAAGTACTTCTTATAGTGCCTTCTGACACCCAGCTACCCCCGGATCACTAGAGATGTTCTGTATGTATTCCGTCTGGTAACACGCGTCTTTTATCGTAGTATGCCGAGAGTCCTAATTTTTGTTGACAGTACGTTTTCATAACGCCGTCTTTCATTTAAATCCTCTATTTTGTGCTACATCTATAATGTGTTTTCCATCTTCTGTAGTTTCACTTAGTACTCGTTTATATCTATCCCAATTTAAATTGTTAGTTCTCTTGGACATTCCTTTCGCAGAGTTTTTATTAATTTTAATTTGTTCCAAATTATCTTTAGTGATATTAATTTTTTCTACGAAATAACACTTACTAGATAACGCTATCGCCCTATCCCCGCTAAATTCCATTTTGAAAAGTCCGGGCTCTCTTTCGCTCCATTTATCCCAAGCCAACCATTTATTTTTTTCTTTTTCAAACTCGTCTAGTAAGTTAGGTCTAATCAATTCCTCTATCGTTTTTCCACTAACTCCTATATACATACTATCTGTATCCATCTGTATTAATTCAAAGTCTTCTCTTTTTACGTATTTATCTAGAAATTCGTAGTAAAATTCCAACATTCTCAATTTAGCTAGTTGATAAACCGCTATTCCACAATGGAATGGTCTCTTTACCGCACACCTGGGTTTTCTTGAAGATATTTCGTACGCATCTCCTATCTCTTCCAAATCGTCAAAGAATGCAGATCTTAATGCTTTGTCAACACAGGTTTCGTTTTGTGTATATGTCGTATTAAATGTCTCTCCGTTGCCTCTATCATTTTTCCACAACACGAGTTTCCTAATAATTTCATTATGTCGGCTACTGGTTTCTTATTTGGTTCTACATCGCCTGTTCGTCTTGCGGCTGTAACTTCTTTTGCGAACCATTCGAATGGTTTTCCACTAATATAATCTATAACACGATGAACTCCAGTTATTTCTAGGCCGTGTTTTAAATATCCATTCAACAGTGGCGCGTACAGCAATACTTTAGTGGCGGTCATAGATCCACCAATTTTCTTCCATTTCCTCTAGTTCTTCCAGTATCTTCCAAATATTTTAACATGTGTGTGGGAACTTCATCAACCTCTACTTCTCTATTTATAAATATTGGGGACATTTCAGAAAACTTATGTTTTAAGTTGTGTGGAACTTCTATATCCACCTCCGCAAACCCAAACCAGTCTCCAGATAAAACTCTTTTACAAAACTTTTTAATAAATTTAGGGTTTTATGTGGGGTGGGGTATCTATATGGTGTATAGTTTCTCTCCCACACGGCATCTCTTTATTTAACGTAGATATATAACGCGTTTGCATCGTACCCCAAACAGCCTTGCAAGGTTTGTTAATTTCATTTGAGGAATTAGATCTAATATTTGAAACACCAGCTTCTGCATATCGTGTAAATACTATTGATGGACCGCCAACTAGAGCGTCCTTCATCATTTCGTATGTTTCTTCTTTTGGTGCATATAGAGCATCCTCCGGTATAATCGTCTTTGAAGATTTTTGTTCTTTAATGGTTCCTCTCATAAATATTGTATAGCTACTCCAGGTAGTGTTACCGCATCTTTGAAAATATCCACACCTCTGTGTTTATAAAATTCACACATTTTTTCCACCGCTTCTAGGAACGGTGCTACATCTAAATCGTTATAATATTTCAACCAATCTCTGAAAGTTTTCATATTATTTTCTTCGAAAATTCTACGACATTTACTTAATTCTGTTTCGTCTATTAACATTTTCCCAGATAGTTTGGAATACCAATTCTCTATATCCGGTAGTCCTGGGTAATCCAGTTTGTCTGGAGAATCGAACCACTCATAAGGAAAGAAAGATTTCTGTCCTTTGCATTCGTAGGCTTTTATCCAACTATCGTAACTTACACCGGGTCCTAGATAAAGTATTACATCAAGAAATCTAAACTCTGGAGTAAATATGAAATATTGTTGCGTTTGCACGTTTTCCGACCATTACTTTCTTTGTTGTTGATGCCAGTTCGCCTACTAGGTATTTCTTTATTAAGTTTATATCGTACTTACTGCTGTTAAAACCTATAACCGGTACTTGCTCTATCCACTGTTCGATCTTGGCGATTTGGTTTTTACGTAAATGTTCTGTATTAAACCTATATCTTGACCACACTTCTTCTCTTATAGCTTTTCCCCTGACTTTCAAATCTTCTACGAATTTTTCTATAAGTTTTTCGGGATCTTTATCACAAATATGAGTTACTGTTCCTGAGAAATTATCTTCTATACTAACGCTTGCCGGAACGTGCTCAGCTTCGTACTCTAAACTATTACCGGTAGTTTCAACTTCTGGCTGGAGATACGCCTCAAAATCGTATACTATCTGATATGGATAAAGAGTAGTGTCACAACCGATCTGTATATCTTTACCCGTTCTTTGAAATTCGCATTCCCACATAACTACTAGGTTGAATTCTTTGCTTTTTCTAATAACTTTATCTCTTCTCATAGTGGATGTGCGTTCTTCTTTTCTATGCTTTGCATGAATCTCACACCCGTGCCAGTAACAGCCGTGATATTGATATACGGTATTGGTTTCTGGACAGTATCCATCTACCGGAGCTCCTAAAATCCATCTTTCACCTCCGTGTCCGCACTGTTCGTGGTGAATGTGAATTCCCTCCCGCTTTTCCACAGAATACATCCAATCGATCGCCCCATAACTGTTAGAACCTTTTGGGTAAAACGCTTTCTCGAACGACGAACGCGGGCGCTCTAAATAATTACCATCACATATTACTTTTGTCTCACCTCTCATACATGTTTGGTCCGTGTCTCTTCATATTACTCGCTTTCGTGAATTTCTGCTTGCAATTATCGCAGGCGTAAATTTTAGATAGGTTTTTAAGGTTTTTTTATCAGAAATGCGTGATTATTAAACAGTCCTATTGTCATTGGTTTATTACCTATTGCCTTATAGTGCGCTGGACCTTTTTACAACCACCATACATTACATTCAGTGGGTTGATATACTTCTATACCGATTTTAAAAAACTCTTCAACCTTTTTCAGATCTGAAAAAAGAAATTGGTGAAACCACAGTTACTACCGAAATATTGCTTACAAGTACTAAGTTCTTTCGCCTTTTCTGTACATCTGTCAGGTCTGATCTTTTATCAAGGTGCATAGCTAGACACCTGAACAGACAAAGATCGTCATTCTACTTATCTAAAGAATACATACTTTTCTTTTATCCTCAACCATTCTGGAGAGTTCCCTCCTGCTGCTTCTTTGGATTGTTTATGTCCCAAATCTATTCCCCTACTACCCTGTATTAGCTTTACAAAAACCTCTACCATCTTACAAACTTCCACTTTGTATTTGGTCTGTCTATTTTATCGGACATTATTCGTGTTTGCTCCTTATCTGACAGCCATTTTTTAACGGTTTTCATTGATGATAGTGGTTCGCTACCACCGAGATTTTTGTGAAATATTATAGTTTTAGGTTTTCCATTTTTAATTTCCTCCATATGTTCTAGCTTGTAAGAATATGAATATCTCAAATAAAAATTGGTTGTTAGATACGGAGCGAGTTTATCGGACATGCGTTCAGACTCGTTAATGTTAATGTTTTTACGAAAGGATAATGTAACTACCCGTCTTCCATTTTCTACCTTTTCCAATGTTTCATCGTGAGCCCCCAATATTTCTTCACCTTTTTCCACTATCGCGCGAACTATAGATCTTTTCTTATCATTATTTTGGCGTCTAATTTGGGACAAATTATTTGTGCTTGAAGGTTTGATTACACTAGCCCTTAACCCCGCAATACTTTCTTTTTTAATTCTGTTACCTACTTCCTCCGCTTTGGATATATCTTTAAAGGCTCCTCGTTTGTGGGCGCGGGTAAACCGCTTCATAAACGCCTCATTCTTTGTGGAGTTTATAAGATTTTTCAACCCCTAACTCTCAACCGTTTACTATAAGTAATCCCTAGAGATTCGGCTTCTCTTCTCAAACTTTCTATTTCTGCTCTAGTTTCTGACGTTATCATATTTTCTGTAATATACTTTTGTATAACCTATGAAATTTATCTCTGTTCAATTGGTCTTGAAAACATTATGTTTTTTTCACTTCTAATTGAATATAAACATAAACATATACATATATAATGGAGTGTGAGACTTGTTGTAAGACGTTTACGAGTAAAGAATATCTACGAAGGCATCTAGCGAGACGTAGAAAAATTCCTTGTGTCCCCCCGCAATTTCAATGCCCAGATGCCCTTGTAAATTCATTAGTGCCCAAACTCTTTGTAGACATAAGCAACTACACTGTCAGGTGGCTACAGGTGAACGTGGTAGACTAGAGCTGGTAGAATTAGTTGCTGATCTGAGAAATAAATTAGCTATATTGGAGGAGAAAAATGGGGTGTTGGAATATAAACTATCACTCGTGGGCACATTGAAATAATTATTTTATCATAAATTTACTGTCGGGAAAAACATTATGTTTTTTTTTGTTTTTTTTTTCACGACCAATTTTTCGTGGTTGGTGGGAGAAAATTTCCTCGTTAACCAATTTTTGATTTTTCGGGGGTGGTGGGTGTAGTATAAAGGGTTATAAATGATGCCACCACAGGTGGTATCATTTTGACTCCCTTTATACTACTCCTTCTTCCACGGACCCCTTCAGATTGGACTTATAGTCCCCTTCATCACTGCGCCCTTCATGGACTTAGTCCCCTTACTTCCACTGACCCCTTCATATTCGACTTAGTCCACTTCTTCCACCACCGACCCTTCTTATTCGACTTAGTCCCTTTCTTTCCACTGACGCCTTCATATTGGACTTTAGTCCCCTTCTTCCACTGACCCCACCCCTTCATATTCGACTTAGTCGCCTTCTTTCATTGACGCCTTCATATTCGACTTAGTCCCCTTCTTCCACTGACGCCTTCATACCGACTTAGTCCCCTTCTTCCACTGACCCCACCCTTCAGATTCGACTGACTCCCCTTCTTCCACTGACGCCTTCATATTCGACTTAGTCCCCTTCTTCCAAAAACCTCTTCATATTCGACTTAGTCCCCTTCATTCACTTACGCCTTCATATTCGACTTAGTCCCCTTCTTCCACTGACGCCTTCAGATTGGACTTAGTCCCCTTCTTCCACTGACCCCTTCAGATTGGACTTAGTCCCCTTCTTCCACTGACCCGTTCATATTGGACTTAGTCCCCTTCTTCCACTGACGCATTCATATTGGTCTTAGTCCACTTCTTCAACGGACGCCTTCATATTCGACTTAGTCCCCTTCTTTCACTTACGCCTTTTTATTGGACTTAGTCCCCTTCTTTCACTGACCCCTTCATATTGGACTTAGTCCCCTTCTTTCACTGTCTCCTTCATTTTGGACTTAGTCCCCTTCTTCCACTGACCCCTTCATATTCGACTTAGTCCCCTTCTTCCACCAACCCCTTCATATTCGACTTAGTCCCCTTCTTTCACTGACGCCTTCATATTCGACTTAGTCCCTTTCTTCCACTGACGCCTTCATATTCGACTTAGTCCCCTTCTTTCACTGACCCCTTCATATTGGACTTAGTCCCTTCTTCCACTGACGCCTTCATATTGAACTTAGTCCCCTTCTTCAATTGACTCCTTCAGATTCGACTTAGTCCCCTTCTTCCACTGAACCCTTCATATTCGACTTAGTCGCCTTCTTCCACTGACGCCTTCATATTCGACTTAGTCCCCTTCTTCCACTGAAGCCTTCATATTGGACTTAGTCCCCTTCTTCAACTGACCCCTTCATATTGGACTTAGTCCCTTTCTTCAACTGACCCCTTCATATTGGACTTAGTCCCCTTCTTCCACGGACGCCTTCAGATTGGACTTAGTTCCCTTCTTCCACAGACCCCTTCATATTCGACTTAGTCCCCTTCTTCCACTGACCCCTTCATATTGAACTTAGTCCCCTTCTTCCACTGACGCCTTCATATTGGATTTAGTCCCCTTCTTTCATTGACGCCTTCATATTCGACTTAGTCCCCTTCTTTCACTGACCCCTTCATATTTGACTTAGTCCCCTTCTTTCACTGACCCCTTCATGTTGGACTTAGTCCCCTTCTTCCACTGACCCCTTCATATTCGACTTAGTCCCCTTCTTCCACCAGCCCCTTCATGTTCGATTTAGTCCCCTTCTTTCACTGACGCCTTCATATTCGACTTATTCCCCTTCTTCCACTGACGCCTTCAGATTGGACTTAGTCCCCTTCTTTCACTGACCCCTCCATATTCGACTTAGTCCCCTTCTTCCACTGAGGCCTTCAGATTGGACTTAGTCATTCTTTCATTTCTGACCCCTTCATATTGGACTTAGTCCCCTTCTTTCTCTGACGCTTTCATATTCGACTTAGTCCACTTCTTCCACTGACGTTTCATATTTGACTTAGTCCCCTTCTTCCACTGACCCCTTCATCTTCATATTGGACTTAGTCCCCTTCTTCCACTGACCCCTTCAGATTGGACTTAGTCCCCTTCTTCCACTGACGCCTTCAGATTGGACTTAGTCCTCTTCTTCCACTGACGCCTTCAGATTGGACTTAGTCCCCTTCTTCCACTGACCACTTCATATTCGACTTAGTCCCCTTCTTCCACTGACCCCTTCATATTCGACTTAGTCCCTTTCTTCCACTGACGCCTTCATATTGGACTTAGTCCCCTTCTTCCATTGACGCCTTCATATTGGACTTAGTCCCCTTCTTTCACTGACCACTTCATATTTGGACTTATTCCCCTTCTTCCACTGACCCCTTCATATTGTATTTAGTCCCCCTCTTTCACTGACGCCTTCATATTCTACTTAGTCCCCTTCTTTCACTGACCCCTTCATATTGGACTTAGTCCCCTTCTTTCACTGACCCCTTCATATTGGACTTAGTTTCCTTCTTCTACTGACCCCTTCATATTGGACTTAGTACCCTTCTTCCACTGACCCCTTCATATTGGACTTAGTCCCCTTCTTCCACTGACGCCTTCATATTGGACTTAGTCCCCTTCTTTCACTGACGCCTTCATATTGAACTTAGTCCACTTCTTTCACTGACCCCTTCATATTGGACTTAGTCCCCTTCTTCCACTGACCCCTTCATATTCGACTTAATCCCCTTCTTCCACTGACCCATTCATATAGGACTGAGTCCCCTTCTTCCACTGACGCCTTCATATTGGACTTAGTCCCCTTCTTCCATCAACCCCTTCATATTCGACTTAGTCCTCTTCCTCCACTGGCCCCTTCATATAAGACTTAGTCCCCTTCTTCCACTGACCGCTTCATATTGGACTTAGTCCCCTTCTTCCACTGACCCCTTCATATTGGACGTAGTCAACTTCCTTCACTGACGCCTTCATATTCGACTTAGTCCCCTTCCTCCACTGGCCCCTTCATATAGGACTTAGTCCCCTTCTTCCACTGACCCCTTCATATTGGACTTAGTCCGCTTCATCCACTGACCCCTTCATATTGGACTTAGTCCCCTTCTTCCACTGACCCCTTCATATTCGACTTAGTCCCATTCTTCCACTAACGCCTTCATATTGGACTTAGTCCCCTTCTTCCACTGACGCCTTCAGATTGTACTTAGTCCCCTTCTTCCACTGACCCCTTGATATTCGACTTAATCCCCTTCTTCCACTGACGCCTTCATATTGGACTTAGTCCCCTTCTTCCACTGAAGCCTTCAGATTGGACTTAGTCCCCTTCTTCAACTGACCCCTTCATATTCAACTTAGTCCCCTTCTTCCACTGACCCCTTCATATTGGAGTTAGTCCCCATCTTTCACTGACCCCTTCAGATTGGACTTAGTCCCCTTCTTTCACTGACGCCTTCATATTCGACTTAGTCCCCTTCTTCCACTGACCCCTTCATATTGGACTTAGTCCCCATCTTTCACTGACCCCTTCAGATTGGACTTAGTCCCCTTCTTCCACTGTACGCCTTCAGATTGGACTTAGTCCCCTTCTTCAACTGACGCCTTCATATTCGACTTAGTACCCTTCTTCCACTGGCCCCTTCATATTGGACTTAGTCCCCTTCTTCCACTGACGCCTTCATATTGGACTTAGTCCCCTTCTTCCACTGACCCCTTCATGTTGGACTTAATCCGCTTCATCCACTGACCCCTTCATATTGGACTTAGTCCCCTTCTTTCACTGACCCCTTCATATTGGACTTAGACCCCTTCTTCCACTGACGCCTTCATATTGGACTTAGTCCCCTTCTTCCACTGACGCCTTCAGATTGTACTTAGTCCCCTTCTTCCATTGACCCCTTCATATTGGAATTAGTCCCCTTCTTCTACTGACCCCTTCATATTGGACTTAGTCCTCTTCTTCCACATCATATTGGACTTTGTCCCCTTCTTCCACTGGCCCCTTCATATTGGACTTTGTCCCCTTCTTCCACTGGCCCCTTCATATTGGACTTAGTCCCCTTCTTTCACTGACGCCTTCATATTCGACTTAGTCCACTTCTTCCACTGACCCCTTCATATTGGACTTGTCCCCTTCTTCCACTGACCCCTTCATATTGGACTTACTCCCCTTCTTCCTCTGACCCCTTCATATTGGATTTAGTTCACTTCTTCCACGGACGCCTTCATATTGGACTTAGTCCCCTTTTCCACTGACGCCTTTATATGGGACATAGTCCCCTTCTTTCACTGACCCCTTCATATTGGACTTAGTCCCCTTCTTCCACTGACCCCTTCAGATTGGACTTACTCCCGTTCTTCCTCTGACCCCTTCATATTGGATTTAGTTCACTTCTTCCACGGACGCCTTCATATTGGACTTAATCCCCTTCTTCCACTGACGCCTTCAGATTGGACGTGCTCCCCTTCTTCCTCTGACGCCTTCATATTGGATTTAGTCCCCTTCTTCCACGGATCCCTTCATATTGGACTTAGTCACCTTTTCCACTGACGCCTTCATATTGGACTTAGTCCCCTTCTTTCACTGATGCCTTCATATTCGACTTAGTATCCGTCTTCTACGGGCCCCCTTCAGATTGGACTTAGTCCCCTTCTTCCACTGACGCCTTCAGATTGGACTTAGTCCCCTTCTTCCACTGACGCCTTCAGATTGGACTTAGTCCCCTTCTTTCACTGACGCCTGCAGATTGGACTTAGTTCCCTTCCTTAACTGACGCCTTCATATTCGACTTAGTCCTCTTCTTCCACGGACCCCTTCATATTGTTGGACTTAGTCCCCTTCTTCCATTGACGCCTTCATATTGGACTTAGTCCCCTTCTTCCACTGACCCCTTCATATTGGACTTAGTCCCCTTCTTCCACTGACCCCTTCATATTGGACTTAGTCCCCTTCTTCCACTGACCCCTTCATATTGGACTTAGTCCCCTTCTTCCACTGACCCCTTCATATTGGACTTAGTCCCCTTCTTCCACTGGCCCCTTCATATTGGACTTAGTCCCCTTCTTTAACTGACGCCTTCATATTCGACTTAGTCCCCTTGTTTAACTGACGCCTTCATATTCGACTGAGTCCCCTTCTTCCACTGACACCTTCATATTGGACTTAGTCCCCTTCTTCCACTGACCCCTTCATATTGGACTTAGTCCCCTTCTTTCACTGACGCCTTCATATTCGACTTAGTCCCCTTCTTCCACTGACCCCTTCATATTGGACTTAGTCCCCTTCTTTCACTGACGCCTTTATATTGGACTTAGTCCCCTTCTTTCACTCACCCCTTCATATTGGACTTAGTCCCCTTCTTCCACTGACCCTTTCATATTGGACTTAGTCCCCTTCTTTCACTCACCCCTTCATATTGGACTTAGTCCCCTTCTTCCTCTGACCCCTTCATATTGGACTTAGTCCCCTTCTTCCACTGACCCCTTCATATTTGAGTTAGTCCCCTTCTTCCACTGACGCCTTCATATTGGACTTAGTCCCCTTCTTCCACTGACGCCTTCATATTGGACTTAGTCCCCTTCTTCCACTGACGCCTTCATATTGGACTTAGTACCCTTCTTCCACTGACGCCTTCATATTGGACTTAGTCCCTTCTTTAACTGACGCCTTCATATTCGACTTAGTCCCCTTCTTCCACGGACCCCTTCATATTGGACTTAGTCCCTTTCTTCCACTGACGCCTTCATATTCGACTTAGTCCCCTTCTTCCACGGACCCCTTCATATTGGACTTAGTCCCCTTCTTCCAATGACGCCTTCATATTGGACTTAATCCCCTTCTTTCGCTGACGCCTTCATATTGGACTTAGTCCCCTTCTTTAACTGACGCCTTCATATTCGACTTAGTCCCCTTCTTCCACGGACCCCTTCATATTGGACTTAGTCCCCTTCTTCCTCTGACGCCTTCATATTCGACTTAGTCCCCTTCTTTAACTGACGCCTTCATATTGGACTTAGTCCTCTTCTTCCACTGACACCTTCATATTCGACTTAGTCCCCTTCTTCCACGAACCCCTTTATATTGGACTTAGTCTCCTTCTTTAACTGACGCCTTCATATTGGACTTAGTCCGATTCTTCCACTGACCCCTTCATATTCGACTTAGTCCCCTTCTTCCACTGACCCCTTCATATTGGACTAGTCCCCTTCTTCCACTGACGCCTTCATATTGAACTCAGTCCCCTTCTTCCAATGACGCCTTCATATTGAACTCAGTCCCCTTCTTCCACTGACGCCTTCATATTCGACTTAGTCCCCTTCTTCCACGGACCCCTTCATATTGGACTTAGTCCCCTTCTTCCACTGACGCCTTCATATTGGACTTAGTCCCCTTCTTTAACTGACGCCTTCATATTCGACTTAGTCCCCTTATTCCACTGGTCCCTTCATATTGAACTAGTCCCCTTCTTCCACTGACACCTTCATATTGGACTTAGTCCCCTTCTTCCACTGACCCCTTCATATTGGAGTTAGTCCCCTTCTTCCACTGACACTTTGGTTCATATTGGACTTAGTCCCCTTCTTCCACTGACCCCTTCATATTGGACTTAGTCCCCTTCTTTCACTGCCCCACGCCTTCATATTCGACTTGTAGATCCCCTTCATTATTTACCCCTTATTATTGGACTTAGTCCCCTTCTTCCACTGACCCCTTCATATTCGACTTAGTCCCCTTCTTCCACTGACCACTTCATATTGGACTTAGTCCCCTTCTTCCACTGACCCCTTCTTATATTGGACTTAGTCCCCTTCATTCACTGACACCTTCGTATTGGACTTAGTCCCCTTCTTCCATTGGCCCCTTCATATTGGACTTAGTCCATTCTTCCATTGGCCCCTTCATATTGGACTTAGTCCATTCTTCCATTGGCCCCTTCATATTGGACTTAGTCCCCTTCTTCCACTGACCCCTTCATATTGGACTTAGTCCCCTTCTTTCACTGACACCTTCATATTGGACTTAGTCCCCTTCTTTTAGTCCCCTTCTTCCACTGACCCCTTCATATTGGACTTAGTCCCCTTCTTTCACTGACACCTTCATATTGGACTTAGTCCCCTTCTTCCACTGACCCCTTCATATTGGACTTAGTCCCCTTCTTCCACGGACGTCTTCAAATGCTGGAAGATCAAGTAGCTGTGGTAAGGTAGGGCCATGTCTACGTGTACCTGAGTGTCTAATTAATTACTTTATGATGTTACTCATTCATCAAAATGTGTGTCTATCGAATATACACCGACAAGGACAATCTATCTAAATTTACTTTATTTAGACAGGATATAAACGGATTTATTGAAATATTACTGGAATTACAATTTATAACACGTATGTTTATTGTTTAGGATCTAGCCGTATGCACATGTTATATGCATTCGTATAATCAATACCGATACATGCAAAACGAGTTTATGTTCACCCTTATACCGCTATCTTATTTTTTTGTTGTCTCCTGTTTATTTTCTATTTTCCATTTTTATCATCAAAAACATGCTTTGACAGCACATGAGAATAATGTACAACATGCTTTGACAAAACGAGTTTATGTTAACCCTTATACCGCTATCTTATTTTTTTGTTGTCTGTTGTTTATTTTCTATTTTCCATTTTTATCATCAAAAACATACATGTACTTTGACAGCACATGAGAATAATTTACAACATGCTTTGACAGCACTTCAGAATCAATGTCATTGGAAATGATTCTGAAGTGCTGTCAAACCATGTTTCTATTGAGAAATAAGGCAAGAGATAAAAGCAACAGCAGACGACAATTGTTGTGTGTAGCGGTGTAAGGGTTAATTTATATTTATTCCCGTTGAATGCAACTTGTAAAGGATCAAAACATAAAAGTTTGCACGCAAAAGACGACGATGTTAGAATTATATTAGATTGTTCAGATTGATAATGGAGGCAAAACAAATACATTTGTTTGTGTTGTCCTTACATTTGATAACGAGGTATACATGTATGTACATTTAACACGTATGTTCTGGCTGTCACGCAGGGATACTTGTGACAGCCACTGGCCAGAATATTCGGGTTAACCCTTCCTACGCTGTTGACGAAAATTGCCGTCTGCTGTTTTTCAATGTTGCTTTAATTCTTAACAAAAAAACTGGTTTTGACAGCACATGAGAATCGTCTCCACTGGAGACGATTCTCATGTGCTGTTAAAACCAGGTTTTTGTCGAGAAATATTGAAAATAAAACATTTCCAGCAGACGACAACATTTAATTCAGCGTAATAAGGTTAAGGTATAATGTATGTATATTGTGTCATAGCAAGGAACGATAGGACAATAAACTCCCACACCATCAAAGTTAGTCAGATGTGCGAATCTATGTCATTCTGGGACAATACAATGTACATGTATCATCACTCATTATCGATCTACAGGTAGAAAAAAGAAACCCTGATGAAAATTAACTGTAATTTTATGACAGTCCGAAAATTTCGATTACACGAGGGCATTTGAAATTCATTTGGAACTAAAATCGTTGTGTGTATGTTTAAAACAACCATCATTTAGTATGTACATGTATATACTAAATGGAGTAATTTATGTTGCAAGAATGTCAACAAATGGTGGCAGCAACAAATCTACAGAGAAATGCGAAAACAATACATAAATGAAATCCACGTCTTTTTACGAAACTAAGAGCAAAGGGCAATTGCGATCATTGTGTAAAAACAAATACCCACAAATTGTGTGCAGATCGTGATGAGACGGCTTATCATGAACTACATTACATGCAATTATTAGGAGAGATAGCTCTTTCATCCCTATGTAACGGGAATGGATTTTAATATGTTAATTTTACAACCAATCCAATCGTCACAAAATGATTTTCAGACTAGTCCATTTATGAAAAGGGGATATTTTTTCTCTCAAAAATCTGAAAATTACTTACAACAAGTGCAGATCCTGATGAGGCGGCTAGTTACGAGCCGGCTCATCTGGGGGCCCGTTTCACTAAACTTCATACCACTAAAATGTTCGTAAGTGCAAATTTAGGATCGTCTGATTGATGGATTTACATTTATTGAGCATATGCTGCAGATGCCTCCTATGCTCAATACATGCAAATCCAATAATTGTTTACAAGAGAACGTTGTTAATGTGAAATATACAGACTATCATAAGTTTGCACTTACGAACATTTTAGTCGTACGAAGTTTCGTGAAACGATCCCGAGGATCTGCACTGTTTGCATAAACCGCTATAGCGGGATTTCGTTTTCAAATGGTTCAGGCATTCATTTGATAGTTTGCAGATATTTTCACAGACTTAAGGGTTGTTTCTTCAAGATTGTTGTCTGGAGACGACTGAAGATAAACATCTTCCATGTTGTTCCATGTATCGGATTACTGTGAGCTGAACTGATATAAACAGCGATCTATAGCCGATTTCATCAAAATTGCAAAGTATACTTTTCTAGCAAAGTATACTTTGAGGGAGTAATCATTTATTTTTCCAGAAATGCATTATTTCATATAGAAATAATGACTGCATATATTTGATGATTGAAAGTATGCAGAATTATTATACTGAATTTATTACATTATCACAGGCAATATGGCTGTGATTATGTAATACATTCAGTATAATAAAAATTAATAAATTTATCTTTAAATTGAAAATTTCTCCCTCAAAGTATACTTTGCTAGATATGTATATTTTGCAATGTTGGTGAAATATGCTACTGGAAATGAAAAATAAAATTGGGAATCATTGAGATATAATATTTTATTTTATATAATATTAATATTTTATCGGGTCAGTTATACTATTTTATTTTATATAATATCAATATTTTATAGAGTTATAATATTTTATTTTTCATTTTTAATGGGTTATACGTTATTGGTTCAGCAGCATTTAGATATGTCATTAATACAATACTTTTTATTACCGGGTACACATATCGGTACTATTTTCTATTATTTGTGTGAGGGAAATCAATAAGCTTGAGGTCAGGGGAGATAACCGCGTTTTCTCATAATATTAAAAAAATCGATATTTATTCAAAGGAAGTCGATATTTATTTGTCCAATGCAAGTTCTGGTGTACAATATATATACTGTATAAGATATCGACAGCAATCTTGGTTAAGTTGACACACAGTCATACTTGATATAGTGTAAATATAGAGAATAGTAGGTTAGTGCCGTGAATGGGAAAACATATTTGGCAAGGCTCAGGAAACGGGATGGGCGAGGCTCTGCCGAGCACATCCCGTTTCCGTGCCGCACCAGATATTTTTTCCCATTCACGGCACTAACCTACTATTCTATTTATCCCGTCAACACCTACAAATGGTTGTACAATTCAAAAATAGTATTGACTGGATATCAAAAATGTTTCACGGCACCGTATTTCACGGCACATACGCACTGTGTTGACGGGATAAAATTAAAACTAATCGCACTTTCTTCACATTCACATAAATTGGTGATTATCACTACTAACACGATATTGAAATATCAGTTAATACTTTGTAAAAACGAACACTTTTGATGTTAAAAACTTGTGGAACAGCTATATAATTAAGTACACATTTAATTTCCGTAACAATCTATTTTTACTTAACTTGAGGGCCCCAATCTGTAATAATGTATGTACATGTATGCGTTTTAGCAGAAAACAACAAACACACAATTATGTCAGATTATTTCTAGAGTATAGAGCCTTCCTTAAATCGTGCACCTATAACACACGTCATCATGGTGTCCGGGTTAGAGAGGTTTCTCTATAATGTATGAAGAAAACGATGAATGCCAAGAATAGTAAGATATCTAGACATCTAGACATATCTCACAGTCCAGTCTTTAATCTACTGGGCTCGGTTGCTCAAAGCTTCTGTTAGCTTAACAGACTGTTAAATCCTTAGCATTGCTAAGGATTTAACATAATTTTCATGAAATATATCACATGTTATTAGGTCGAAAATCAAATGGCATGTCCCAAATGTGCCTGCACTAGGTAACCTGTTGTGCTACCAAATGCGCATGTATAACTGTTTTTTTGTCGAAAACAAAAATCGGATTCGTTTGCGTGCGTCATTACAGTGACGTCAATCGATACGTCACGCGACGCAATAGAACGGCAGCGAAATTAGTTTTCGAATAAGGACTGACCGACGTCAATACCTGGTACAGTATGTTGCTATCGATCCGCGTGTATTCAGTCAATACACAATATACTCATTGTATACGCATGCGCATAAACACATTGTCATTGATAGTCCATCTTCATTCACGTCGCCGATACGGTGACCTAATTAGCATATTTACTTTCCAAATAAATCAGTTATGTCAATTTCTTGTGATTTATTTTCGGTGTGGTTTTTATTTCATCATATATGACATTGAATTCACACTGCCATCGGTGCAATGTTTATATATTATTATGGCATACGAAGCTTTAACCCTTAATATGTTGCATGCCATTTTGTCGTCTGCTGTTTATTTTCTATTTCCCATGTTTCGCATCAAACACATGATTCAACAGCACGTTAGAATCATTTCCAATGGAATGATTCTAAAGTGCTGTCGAACCATGTTTTTGTCGAGACAGAAGACACATATGAAACAGTTGCAGATGACAATTAATTTTCCCGCATTCTAAGTATTAAACCTGGACTCCCACTTACCAGGTTGTAATATAAGGAGATATATGTTTCGTTTTATAACATTCATATACATTAATTTACCATTACTGGCCATGCTAATTGGTATTATTATACTTTTTATATTAAACGTAATTGCCACGTGTGATAATAGGGGCGATAACCGTGTTTCCGTGAAAGGTTAACAGACAAAACTATTTCCTTTCTGTATTATTGTTGATGTACACTGATCATACTTTATAATATTTCGATAAAACATATTTATACAACTTGGAAAAGTCACGGGAAATACTGGACGAATGCCGGAAGGCCTCGTCCAGTATTCCCGCGACTTTTCCAGTTTACGCATTTAATTAATACAAATAATTTAAAGACGTCTCATCTGCATATCAAACAGCCTGATACAACCGCGCGTCTCTATCAGTTATTTAAAGATTAATAAACGATTAAGTATGCATAGCGGGCACTCTTAAAGTTTAAAACTGGTTGAATAGTTACACGCAAGGTTCTTTTTTCAGTCAACTGTTAAGTAGATCTAAACGTCGGAATTAAAAAAAAATACATATACGATTCAACGGTTTATTCCTCATTCCCCCAAATTTAATCTCCAGAATTCCTGATTACCCCAAGTCAGTTTTACAGGTAAATTAGAAAAGGCGAGACCCAAAACTATAATCTGTTTCAAGAAATTACGGTTGTTTGGTGAATGTCAATTATCATACAAACCAACTATTTAAGTGATTTGATGTATAATTATTTGTTTACAGTTCCAGTGCTGTCACAATATGTTTTTTGTTGAAAATATGAAATGTTCATACTTCGATTAAGGTGCGTAATTTGATCAATTTTGGGTTACATGTCGTTATCTCTTTTCTTAACTGAAAAATGGCAAGTTTTGGAATAAGACATATTGGAATCTTCACCGAAAAATGCAAGTTGAGAGACCAATTAGAATCGTCTGAATGAGACGATTTTAAAGCACTCACAACTTGACAGTTTTTATGAAGAAGTAAGAAAATAAAAAAAATATAAAAAAAATTATATCTTCACCAAAAATGTCACGTATCAATGTGTTGTAATTTATCTATGTACATTTAAAATAAGTAACTATAAAACATGATACACTATCATTGACTTTCTATTGTATTTATTTCCTTCTCATCTTTAAAAAAATTAAATTTCACAAGTTTACAACAGTTTCCAATAATGTTTGCAATTTATAAGTTGAAACAGAATATAATGTTTTCACACCCTAAGGCTATGTTGATACTAATCCCCTAACTGGACAAATTCCTGATTACCCCAAGTACAAAATGACCATTTTTTTTATAAACTTGGGGGAATGAGGAAGACACCGATTCAACAGACGTTACTGAAAGCGGGTTACAGGGTTTTGACAAACCAGCAAACTTGCCGAATAATCTGACTGTTTGAATAAACATGAGGATGTGATTATAATTATTACATATATTATTTACTGTTTTATAGCCGTTATTTGGTTATGTAAAAAATGGGAAGTACTACTTGCCTTTTTTCTGCCTCATGAAAAATGACGCCTAACGAACCATCTCATCAGGATCTGCAGTATTTGTCAATAATTCCAGCACACAAGTATTTACACAATTCCCTAACAATTGATTGGCCCGTAGCAAGTCTCTTTCCAAAATTTATATCCCAGTAAACTCCCACGCCGAACTACTTTCCGTAACCGTGAGGCGCAGTTAAAATAATTCTTAAGAAAACGGAAAATAAACACGTGTTATTGATGAATTTATTTCAAATGCTGGAATTATAAGGAATGAATGGCATTTTTGTGGAATTTATCGGGGATATAAACTTGGAAAAGTCGCGGGAATACTGGACGAGGCCTTAAAAAATTACAATTTTCGAAAAAAAATAAAAAAAAATCTTTTTTTTTCTTTTTTTCGAAAATTGTAATTTTTTATCGCTTCGTCCAGTATTCCCGCGACTTTTCCAAGTTTATACCCCGATCAATTCCACAAAAAGGCCATTCATTCCTATAATATGTTTGCTAAGATGCTGACACAGTCAATACACCTTTTTTATTATAGGAATGAATGGCATGTTTTATGGAAATTATCGGGGAAATAAACTTGGAAAAGTCGCGGGAATACTGGACGAAGGCCGGAAGGCCTCGTCCAGTATTCCTGCGACTTTTCCAAGTTTATATCCCCGATAAATTCAACAAAAATGCCATTCATTCCTTATAATTCCAGCATTTGAAATAAATTCATCAAGAAAATGTGTTGTATTAATGAAAAAGTCCAAAATTAGCATGGGCCATCTCTTCAGGATCTGCATTGCTTGTCATTAATTTATTTGTTAAAGATTTGAAACAATACCCCATTTTCGTTAAATGTAACAGTCCGAAATAAACATGGAACATACCATGTTAATTATATGTATCGGTGAAATGGTTAACTGTCTATTAATATAGGTCGAGTATTATATCACGGGAGAGTTTTTTAAAGACAATAAAGTCCGCGAAGCCGCTCAATCACAGGGGATCTGGGAACACGGTAGTCTGTCAGAAAGATTGGTTTTATTGTTTTATACGGCGACTCATGGAGTGATTGCTAATTAAAGCTGGATACGTATACATCTAGTGATCTCTCCGAAACAGTGGGTGCTCATATCAGTGTGTGGCACTCCAGTGGATATATGAGATGTGATTTTGTACGTAGTAAGAAAATGTGCCATTTTTCATGAAACATATTTACAGAAACTATGATATTTTCTATAAATGACGTCGAAAGTTGACGAAATTTTCATAGCAAATGCGGAATTCCGCATTTGCTATGAACATGTCGTCAACTTTCGACGTCATTTGCCGTAAATATCGTAATTTTGTGAATATTTTCATGAGATATCGCACATGTTCTTAGGTACAAAATCGCATGGATCGTCTCATTATCATACAGTAGCCGACGAAACAGACATTCGGTAGCTGCTGCCTGACAATGAACAAGAATTTCGAATAGTTACAAGCAATTCAGTGGATCAACATTTAATTACTTGCATTTTAATTATACGTGCATGATTAATGTGTTTATAGCTGCTTTGCATACCGGAGTTCAAGGATACATACAAGTAGGATATACATGGAATGGACGATTAAATATGGAGTCAGCTTTTACGTTAATTAAATAGGAAATAAAACAATGCATGGTCACAGATTGATAAAAGACAGAAGATTGAAAATTCCTAAATTGAGTCATTTTAATTAAATTCGTTAGTTACGTTTCAAATAATACTAAATTGGTAAACTGTGGATTATTATTCGACAATGTCCGAGAACGCTTTCCCGTACGGTTTCAATGAAACCCGTTTGGAGGATCACACTGGTGCCTTCTCATTGGGCCCCGACAGGTCCGGCCCCTTCCGGACCCCTAAACGTCGCGGTCGACCAATCGCCAACAACGCAGCTCGGGAACGAACGCGTGTGAAGACACTCCGTTCGGCGTTTCTGGATTTACAACGGACACTGCCTGCCGTGCCACCAGACACGAAATTGTCGAAGCTGGACGTCCTTGTCCTAGCCACTACTTACATTGCGCATCTGATGAGCGCGTTGCAGGACGACGGCGACATAGCCCAAATGTTTGCGGCCAATGGGTGCATGCATCCAGTTAAGGTACACAACCGCCGGCGTTAATTTCGCGCAGATTATCAACGTTTCTGAACATCAATTGGCGATGCCAGCTCGCAATCAAGCAATTTGATTGACTGAGCTTGCTGTAACACAGCTCAAGATCAGACAATCAAACTGCTTGATTTCACGCACAATATTCAAGTATTTTGAAATATGTAAATTAACAATATTGGACAGATTAGCACAGGCGATAATGTAGGGATATTTATGGCTGCTTATTGCGACCTTGAGTTTTCTTTTTACATTTTACCTTTTCACATTTTAGTCGAAAGTCTCATCGCGAAAACACAAATGTGGATGTGACTGCAGAAATGGGTCATATGTGATTTGTGACCAGTGTAGCTCCTGATTAAATAGCACACACATGTAGCCTGATAACGACGTATAAAGCCTGATAATTCCAGCACAAACATATTTACACAATTCCCTAACATTTGATTGGCCCGTAGCAAGTCTCTGTCCAAAATTATTATTTCAGTAAACTCCCACATCGAACTACTTTCCGTAACCGTGAGGCGCAGTTAAAATAATTCTTAAGAAAACGGAAAATAAACACATTTTCTTAATGAATTTATTTCAAGTGCTGGAATTATAAGGACGGGAATACTGGACGAGGCCTTCCGGCCTTCGTCCAGTATTCCCGCGACTTTTCCAAGTTTATACCCCGATAAATTCCACAAAAAGGCCATTCATTCCTATATTCGAAGTGGGATGTTTCTGTGATGGAATGACGACCAGTGTAGATGCTGATCAGACTGTTTTTGCGTTGCAATCTTATACTTTTTAAGAGGTGAAAATTCAACGGACGTATTCAAGTATATTTATTTATGCTATTATATCGTGGAAGACACCAGCGTGCAATGGTTACTTGTAAATCGGAAACTTTCCTTCATTTTTCAAATTGAGATAAATATATTTATATAATCTTCAACGCAACATTTTACTTACCACGATTTTGTTCATAACCGTCGTAATTTCGCTGACAATTGAATTAGGCAAATCGCAAAAGGACAAACAAAAATGTATAATACACTAGCGAAAACAATACATGTAGATCGTTTAGACTCATGTAGAACAATATTTATTATATTTGCTATATGTCTGGAGCACTATATTTAATCGCACAATAAAATTTCGCCATTTTTTAAATAATATATTGCCATTTTTTTAATTTATTTTCGCAAAATTGCGCATATTGGCTTATATTGCGCAATAATGGCTTCCGCGCAGTCTGCTCAGGGTCTGTGATGTTCGCAATTTAGTCACGGAAGAAGTGGTACTGTCCTCAGAAAATTATCATTCATTTGTAAATGTTAATACGTCATCTAAATATTCTGATTTTCTTAGTCGAACATGAAATTGAAATGTGCAAATGCCGAACAAATATTTCGAGACAATGGCGAAGTCAGTTATAAAGTTTGAAATAACATATTTTCGATTTGATAGTTTGAATTCCCTCAAATTCCCTGACGTAACTGATAAGTTTGAGCGCTATGTGCGAGACAGTGATGCTTCGAATCCGGTGGCATTTTCATTCACAGTTTAACATTTATCGTTTTGAGGCAAATTTCGTGATTTTAAAAACACTGATTTTCTGAAAACTATTCATTGACCGAGAATCCATATCTTTTTGAAATAATATTCACTCTCTTGCAGGTTATTTCTTCAAAAATATTCGTTTTTAAAATTATATATCTAGATTAAAATTTCCAGAACACAAGAATCGGTTTGAATGTTTATTTTCATATATTACAGT
>CM055268.1:57523844-57563131 GCA_029237695.1 Conchocele bisecta
TAATTGGCACAGTTAAACGAAGCTAACCCCCTAGCTGGCATCCTTGTTAAAAGTCCTTAGTGACCTTAACCTTGGGCGGTCGGACGTGGGTCGTATGCAAAACAAAGCACACATTGTGGCCATATATTATCCAAATCGGTGAAGCGGTTCACAAGTTATTGAATAAACAAACAAGAAAATGTGGCCCGTCGGCACACGAATTCCCGCGGTTGAGAGAAACTATGGCAAAGTTAATCAGCCAAAAGTGATAAGTATTCATCATAAGCACAGTTGTGAAGGTCAATCGGTGAAGGTCATTATTAAGAGCAGCATGAATGTGTGACATTTGTGCACAAGTATGATGTAGTGAAATATTAAAGTAATCCTTCAAGGGATAAAGAAGATATGACAATTGCGAAACTCCGGCGAAATTGTGAATGTGTGAAAAACTTAAAAGTTGTGAAGGTCAAAAGGTTAAGGTCATATAACTGGCAGCATGGATGTGTGGAATATGTCCACAGGTTTGATGTATTGAAATAGTAAAGTAATCCATCAAAGTATATAGAAGTTATGACAGAATTGAGAAATTCCTGCAAACTTATTAATGTGTGAAAATGTTCAAAATTGTCAAGGTCAAAAGGTCACGGTTATATTAAGGACAGCATGGATATGTGACATTTGTCAACAAGTATGATATATTTAACTATTAAAGTAATCCTTCAAGGGATATAGAAGTTATGACATATTGGAGAAACTCTGGCGAACTTTTTAATGTGTAGGTCAGAAGGTCAAGGTCATATTAAGGTCATATTAAGGGCAGCATGAATGTGTGGTATTTGTCCACAAGTATGCTGTGTTAAATAATTAAGCAATCCTTCAAGGAATATATAAGTTATGACAGAATTGAGAAACTCTGGCGACCTTAATGGAGAAAAAGTTCACAAAGTTGTGAAGGTCAAAAGGTCATATTAAGGGCAGCATGAATGTGGGGCATTTGTCCGCAGGTATGCTGTGTTAAAATAGTTAAGTGATCTTTCAAGGTCTATAGAAGTTATGACATAATTAAGAAACTCTGGAAAACTTCTTAATGTGTCGGACACACTGATGGACGGACACACAGACACACAGACACACAGTCCAAACACTATACCGAGCCAGGGGGCATAACAAACAAGATGAACATAAATCCTCAGTGACCTTGACCTTGGGCGATCAGACGTGGCCCCTATGCAAAACAATACACCTTCCCTAGACTCACATTTTGGGCAAACTATTATCAAAATCGGTGAAACTGTTCATTAGTTATTGAAAAATGAAAGATGTTACTAACATACTCATGCACATACATGGACTAACGCTATATCCCCTCTTCCTATCGGGGAGGGGATAATCAACACAAATGTTAGATAGTATAACCCCAGATTTCAAATTCAGTGAATATTTTACATTTACAAATGCATTAGTAATTTCCTTATTAAATAGGGAAAAAATGATACAAAATAAACAAATCCACTCAACTAAGTAAATTTCCAACTTTATTATATTATTTTTAACTACTCAATTTGAAAATAAATGCATATTTTCACATTGCTGTGTATTTTGTACTCCCACTTTTGATAATCAATGCGTATTCTGCTAAAATAAGTGCGTAAAATACGCCAATACGCACCTTATCTGGAGCGCTGAAGTAATGACGGAATGCAAACAAGTCTATATTCTTTTCAACGAAAACCGACATATTTCACCGTCTGCTGACATAAAACGTTACATGATACATAGAATACCAACATAGTGCCTGTTTAAAGCTGGGGTCCCACATGCCAAGTTATAATATAGGGAGACAGATAGCAGGGGTGGATCCAGCATTTGGGGACATTACTATTTATTTTCTGTATTTATATTTTGAGGTGCAATGATCACACTTTATAATCTGTCGAAAATATTATTTTTTCAGGTGACGTACTTAATTTATAGTCTAAATAATTAAAAAAATATCATGCCTCATTTGCATTTGAAAATAGCCTGACACCACTACTGTCTGTTGAACGTTCTGCTGCCGACAAACATTTGGCTATTAAACACATTACATAAAAAAAATGGAAATTGAGTACGAAACCTGGTTAGATGATGTAACTAAGAAAACAAAAGTTAGATTTTGGAAATATATTTTTAGCCCCCGTGTGGTTTTTTGTTATTGATAGACAGGCCCGTGGCCAGGGGGGGGGGGGGGGGGGGGGGGGGGTCGGAGCGGTCGTCGACCCCCCCCCCCCGCCCGGCACAGCCTCGAAGTACACTTTTTTAGCATCGAGGTCCACTTTGTTAGACCCCCCTATATACCTCAGGCCCATTGGGCCTTCGAAACGACCCTCCCCCTTAAAACAGGTCTGGCTACGGGCCTGAAAGAGTACTTACATTTAAATATTTGTTCAGGCTGAATGTGTTTAATAGCCAAAAGTTCGTCCGCAGCAAAACATGGAACAGACAGTAAATGAGTATATATGTATACAATGTAGCGGGAACTCGTAATCTTTAAAACTGGTGGAATAGTGACAGAATTAATCACTTATTTAATTCCTATAAAGAACAATTGTGCCTACTCAGTGGGCATGTACCTTTAACGGGCTAAACTTGATATCGAAAGATATTCGACTGGTATTCTCATTATATCGCAAATGATGGCACAATTGTAACTGCGACTGGAGAAATGGCCTCTACAGTCAGTGTAGATCCAGATCAGCCTGCACATCTGGGCAATCCGATCATGTTCTGCACTGTTTATCATTCATTCAGTGGAACACACAGTTAGCTACTAACAAACAGTATAGATCCTCGTTAGGCTACTTGAGGGCAACAACAGATCTGTAGCCGATTTCATCAAAATTGCAAAGTATACTTATCTAGCAAAGTATACTTTTAGGGAGTAATCATTTATTTTTTCCAAAATGCATTATTTCAAATAAAACTAACCACTGCACATATTTGATGATTATAAGTATGCATAATTATTATACTGTATTTATTACATTATCACAGCCAAAATGGCTGTGATAATGTAATAAATTCAGTATAATAAAAATAATAAAAATTTCTCCTTAAATTGAAAGTTTCTCCCTCAAAGTATACTTTGCAATGTTGGTGAAATAGGCTACAGGGGCTAGTGACGACAATTGATATAAGCAGCATTTTCCCAGCCACATTCATAATTGTGGCTGTGACCGGAGAAATGGGACTTACAGCTTTTGCGACCAATGTAGATCCAGATCAGCCTGTGCATCTGCACAGCCTGATCAGAATCTGCACTGTTCGTGATTCCATCAATGAAACCCCCGTCATGCTTCTAACAAGCAATACAGATCGTTATATGGCTACCATGGCTACCATGGCTACCATGGGAACCTCCTACGACTAAAATGTTCGTAAGTGCAAACTTATGATAGTCTGTAAATTTCAAATTAACAATGTTTTCTTGTAAACAATTATTGGATTTACATTTATTGAACATAGGCTGCATGCAGCCTATGCTCAATAAATGTAAATCCATCAATTGAAATATCCAGACGATCCTAAATTTGCACTTACGAACACATTAGTCGTACGAAGTTTAGTGAAACGGGTCCCTGGACTGTGCTATTTCATCAGGAACTGTGGTGGTCACAAATCCCATAGAGCTCCATCCCGCAACAGCCATAATTATATATCTAATATGTACAGTTGAGCACCATTTTGCTGAACCGTTGGGCAGAACCCGGACGTGGTGGGGGTTTCGCTGATGAAGGTGGCGACGGAATTGAATACCCTTGTGTCGAATCTGCAGTCGTACCTATTATCTCTGTATCTCCGACTGACTTGAAACTTCATTACTTGCTTATCACTATTCATATTTTCATTACATAGTCCAATCATGTGGCCCACATGACCAAGGTCAATTTACTTGGAAGTTTTTGTTAAATTAAAAAAATACAATTACTGGCTATGCCTCTGCGGGCGTATATTGTGACTTTCAAAACACTTGTTGATTTTGTGGTGATGCTTTGGTTTGTTAGTCTAGGAAAAAATGTGTAGCCTAAACATGTAATTAGTTAATAAATATGATATTAAATCACCGCTCACTCTATATTACAGGTAGGGAAAGTGCTGGAACATTCAGACATGATAGTGCTATTGGCGTTTATGACGTTGTTCGCGTGCTCCACGATACTGCAGTGTTTCATCATAAGCGTGCTCTTCTCCCGCTCCAACCTCGCTGCCTACTGTGCCGGATTCATCTACTTCACCACCTACCTCCCTTACATGCTCATGGTGCGATGGGACGACGTGCTGACTCGACCCGATAAAATGCCCGTGGTACGTTACATATCTTTTTGCCGTGATTTGAAATTGTTCTAATTGTATACATACATTTTGGCTATGACCTGATCAAATGCACATGGTAGGTTTAATATGCTGTTGCCATGTTTTGACATGTGCCAATTGTATACACATTTCTCACCTGTGTATATCCAGTAGCCTATTTCACCAACATTGCAAAGTGTACTTTTCTAGCAAAAGTATACTTTGAGGGAGTAATCATTTATTTTTCCTAAAATGCATTATTTCATATAGACCTAACAAATGCATATATTTCATGATTAATAGTATGCAGAATTATTATACTAAAAGTATTACATTATCACAGCCAAATTGGCTTTGCTAATGTAATAAATTCAGTATAATAAAAATTATTAAATTTATCCTAAATTTGAAAATTTCTCCCTCAAAGTATACTTTGCTAGAAAAGTATACTTTGCAATGTTGGTAAATTGGCTACAGATCATTCAGCACACTCATGATGCCCGCTGTTAGTGCAAAGTGTTCACATGTGTGCTGTACCCAGAATGTTCAAATTGCGAATAATGAATTTCTGTAGCTGATTTCACCAACATTGCAAAGTATACTTATCTTGCTAACTACACGTCGAGGAAGAAATTTTCAATTTAAGGATACATAATTATGTATACTTATAATCATCATTGACAAATATATGCAGTAGTTATTTCTATATAAAATAATGCATTTGTGGAAAAATAAATGATTACTCTCTCAAAGCATACTTAGCTAGATAAGTATGCTTAGCAATTTTGGTGACATCGGCTACTGGTCTACTGGATGTGCAGGCTGGCATTGTTCTCTGCTGGTCTCAAGGAAATTTGTCAGACCCTATTTTTGCATGCTCAAGTTTAACCCGTTCATCCATACGTAACTGGAGTGGATTTTGATATGTTAATTTTGCAACCAACCCAACCGTTACAACATGGTTTTCAGACTAGTTCATTTATGATAAGGAGGTGTTTTTGTTCTCAAAAATATGAAAATTACTTTCAAAAAGTGCAGATCTGCACTGTTTGCATAAACCGCTATAGCGGGTTTTCGGGTTCAAAGGGTTAAGATCAAATGTGAAATTTCTTTCACATATTTGCTAAATGTACGTTCAATTGCCTGATACTTAGGATTGAAAGTGTTAAAAATAATTCGTGGAGTCTTTCCAGAACCTGTTTATATCATCTACCATGATGGACCGTAAATAACACTCTTCTGTGTTGATGTACTATTAAAGGTCATATGAACAACTTTGTTTTATTTTTGTAAATAATATAATTTCATAATATGAAATAAATGCTGAATAACCGCAAGTACAAATAAAAAATATTAAAAAAATTACAAAGGTTTGAACATTTTAATATTAGCTGAAATATGTGTGTTCCACTATGATGTCATAGAAGAACAATTAGTATAAGTGATTTTTTTCTCATTATTTTATTACATGAACAGAGCCTGTTCTCCAACGTGCGCCCTTACACGAACGATGATTTCAGCATGCTTCACAGCTTCCTCATGCTCATCATAGACACCGTGGTCTACGACCAGGTCTGACTGTGCAGTGTATATCCTGACAATCATTTGTAACCATTCAGTCTAGATCAATAGACGAACAAAATGGGGACACAAACACCACCCGATTAACTGACTGGGCGTAGGCCCTGACCAAGCAGCGGAATTTAACATGTATTTATCTGCTATTTTTCCTTTTTATCCATATTTCTAAATAAAACCATGTTGTTTTTTTGAAAGCTCATAAAACTTGTCTTTATTGTAGATGATTATCACATGCTTCCAAAGCATGTTTTATTTTGTTATGAAAGAAATGTGTATATAAAGCAAGCAGACGGCATTATTTATTTCCCACCTTCTAAGGATTAAGAAAATTCCACAATATCCCAGCCAGGGAATGGCCGAATTAAGGACGACTGATTAGATAATACATTAACCCTTACACTGCAGAATTAAAAATGTTCGTCTAATCAAAAACATGGTTCGACACCACTCTAAAATCAATTCAATTCCATTGGAAATGATTTTAAATTGCTGTGAAACAATGTTTGTTTTCATGGAGACAGAAAACAAAACATAAACTAGCAGCATATGACAATTTCTGTTTCTCGCATTCTAAAGTGCTGTGAAACAATGTTTTCATTGAGAAAAAGTGAAAGTGAATGGGTTTAACATCCCAAAAACAGCTAAGGTCATTTAAGTACGGGAGAACGAACTATAAAATAACAGCAGACGACAATTTACTTTTACCACACAATCGCATATATTAACGCAGTATCCAATCCACAGCGGGAATGGAGAAGGAACCTAGCAACAGGAAAGTGGCCTTACGAGACCTGCCGAAAGTCGACGCCACCGGCAACAAGGTGGCTGTCAACGCGCTCACACTCAACTTCTTTGAGGGACAGATAACTTCGTTTCTCGGGCACAATGGCGCCGGCAAGACAACCACCATGTAAGTACCGTAGAAACATAATTTATTCCTGAAACACGCATTTAATATATGGTTTCTCACAGCAAAGAATGTCTGAATATACATGTACTTGACATAATTATTTTGCACAACTTTAAACAACCTATTTGGCATGGTGGAAGAACAAGTCAACATGTTACTATTTCACGATTTATTTAAACACAAATAGGAATAAATCTCTAAAATTAACAATAGAAAATAAAAAATATATAATTACATACATGACATGGTCTGACGAAACCATGCTCATTTCCAGTGAGACCAGTGTAGACCCAGACCAGCCTGCACATCTACACTGATCACAAGTGAAATAAGCTTGGTATTGTCATATTAACCCTTAGACCGCTACACACAACACTGCTGTTGCTTTTATATCCTGCCTTATTTATCAATACAAAGCATGTTCTAAATTATTCTAAATTGCTGTCGAAGCATGTTGTAAATTATTCTAAAGTTCTGTCAAAGCATGTTTTTGTGGATTAAAATGGAAAATAAACAGCAGACGACAAAACATTAAGATAGCGGTGTAAGGGTTAAACTATTTTTAACAAGAATCTCAATAGTTTGGCTAAGGCATTAACCCTTTCAACACCACATACCTGCATAGTGGTATTGGCAAATAATGTAGATCCAGATGTGCCGGCTCATGACGAGCCATCTCATCAGGATCTGCACTTTTTGCAAGTAATGTTCAATACCCCCTTTTCATAAATGGACTTGTCCGAAAATCATTTTGTGACGATTGGATAGGTCCGGAAATTAACATATACAAATCCATTCCAGCTACTTAGGGGTGAAAGGGTTAAATACATACAATGTGGGTCACTATATGTAGCCTGATACTAGAAACACAAATATGTGTTTGTATACAGATATGCATATCACACTGTATGGGCGGACATCCAGCGGTGGGTACTCACAGCTTGTCCTCTAGTTGCGAACGGTAACTCTTGCAATGTACTCCCGTACCGTCCGTAGGCAGAGTTATGATTTCACTCATAGGATTCCTCTGCAGAATAGCGAATCAGATCTGATTCAATGTTCAATGTTCCATCAATATCGAAACATACATGTATAATGAAAAATACAATAAAATGAATATATAAAAATTGCCTATTTCCAATATAATTTACATCATTTTGTATATTAAAATAATATTCTAATATATAAATATTGACAACGTCATGGCCGCCTGAAGATGTCATTGAAACAGGTCGTGGCCATCAATTAAATAATTTCGAATGAATCTAGTCCATCTTCACTCTATAAATATATATGTACATGTACATGTTGGTACTTCTTAGACAGTGAGAGACACCACTTACAAGTACAAGTAATTACTTGTAGACAATTACACGTAATGACAGTTACAATAGGGACAGTTATCTATGGAAACAGTTATACAAATGTACACAACCGCCTGCATTAATCTTGCCCTGTAGCCTATTTCACCAAAAATGCAAAGTACATGTATATTTTTCTTGCTAAGTACACTTTGAGGGAGACATTTTCAATTTAAGGATAAACTTATTAATGATTACTCCCTCAAAGTATACTATGCTAGATAAGTATACTTTGCAATGTTCGTGAAATATGCTACAGATAATCAACGTTGGTAACATGTACTGGCAATACAAACTCGCAATCAAGCAATTTGATTGTCTGAGCCTGAGCTGTAGCATATATGATTATTACTATGTTATGAAATCTCTATGAAATGAATGAAGGTCCGTTCATTATTTGATAGCAAACATTATAAATATATGATCTAGTTTGTTTGTTTGTTTATTTATTGGTGTTTAACAGCCTATCAACAGCTAAGGTCATGTAAGGTCGGGCAAATGGGTTTGATCCAGTTTTCACCTGCTGCATTGGGGAGGGGGGGGGGGAAGCCCCAAAATCAGAACGGAATATTTACATCAAGACGAAATATATTCAGCCTTGAAATTAGAATAATCTGACCTGGTGCCAGATCCATACCACACCAAAGTCACTTGGCCCCTTCCTCTAAAATAGGATTACGAATAATCATAATACTAGGATTATAACCAGATTCAACTGTCACATACAAAATGCCAAAGACATACAATTATGTGAGGGTCTCCAGTCATAATTCCGGTAAGGATGAACCCCGATCGTTAAATTACAAATCACATGCTCCCACCTGCTACCCACTATATGATCTAGTACACTATTTTCATACATTAATAATAACATAACATCAAGCTATTTACAATCAAGCGAATTACACATAATATTAAGCTATTGACAATTAAGCGAATTACACATACTACCGAGTTATTTACATATAAAATCAAGCTCTTAATATTGTACATGATTGGTCCACAATTTGACAAATTAAGACTTACCGACCTTACAAACGCTGTAGAGCAGACAAGCCGTTGCTTACGCACAATCTGATGAGATTCTATACTGTTTTCCATACCATCATTGGAACCTAATTCGATAGCAAGCAATACAATCTGGATTAGTATCAGGTACCTGGCTACATATTGTATAAATACACGCCAACCGGTAGCTGAATAAACTTTACAAAAAAAATTAAATTCCTTAGGAATCCTTGTAATATGATCTCTGCATGTATTAACCCTTAGACCACTACACACAACAATTGTCGTCGGGTGTTGCTTTTATATCTTGCCTTATTTCTCAATAAAAACATGGTTTGACAGCACTTCATAATTCAGAAGTGCTGTCAAAGCATGTTGTAAATATTCTAAAAGTGCTGTCAAAGCATGTTTTTGATGATACAAATGGAAAATAGAAAATAAACAGCAGACGACGAAACATTAAGATAGCGGTGTAAGGGTTATGCTATTTACATAAATTAATAATATGTGACACATAAACTCAGGCTATTTACACATAAAAATTACACAATAAAATTACACATACATATAAAATCAAGTTCTTAATATCAACAATTTTACAATATTTGGCCAAAATGTAACAAAACAAGACTTATCACCTTTGCATACACTGTAGACCCAGACCAGCATTTGCTTACCTAGCAAGCTACACAATCGGGATCACTATTAGGTATCTGGCTACGAATTGATTAAATACATACTAACCGGTAGCTGAACAAGGGCATCATTATTATGACGCTAATCCACTCGCTGGCAGTCTTCATAATAAAACAAGTTATTGAATAAACTAAAAATACTTTACAACACATTTGCCTTACAAACAAGGTGAACATAAGTCCTCAGTGACATTGACCCTTGGGCGGTCAGATGTGACTCGTATGAAAAACAAAGCAACATCCCTAAACACACATTCTGGCAAAATATTTTCAAAATCGGTGAATCGGTTCACGAGTTATTGAAAAATGAAAGGTATTACTAACGTACGTATGCACGTACATGAACTAACGCTATACTAAGTATACCCTCTTGCCTATCGGCGAGGGGATAGTCATAAACTTTAGATAATTAAGTCTCTTAGGAATCCTTATAATATGATCTATTAAACTATTTACATACATCATTAATATGCGACACACGAAATCAAGCTATTTACACATACAACTTAAGCTATCTACGTGTATATAGAAAGTTAAGCTCTATAATCAACATTTTTACATTTTATTTATTTTATTATTTATCCTCTGAAAGATGTTGATTTGTGGCCTCAAAGATAGAAAATGAGTACACAGTTTACCCACCAGACATACTTTCTTGCAGAAGTTATTTGATAATGTTTGTTTACTGGTGTTTAACGGCCTATCAACAGCTAAGGTAATTTAAGGCCGGGCCAACAGGTTTGATCCCGCATTTAACCTGCTGCATTGGGGTGGGGGTATTCAGCCCTGAAATTAGAATAACCTGACCTGGTGCTAGGTCCATACCACACCAAAGACACTTGGCAACTTTCCCTAAAAGTAATACCGGAAGGATTACTCTTATAAGGGGTATAACTAGATTCAACTCTCACATACAAGAAAGCCAAAGACGTACCTGAGGGTCAAACAAGATCTCTGGTCGGGATTATGGTAAGGATGAATCCCGATCGTTAAATTACCCACAGCATGTGCCCCACCAACCACCACCTATCCATAACGTACATCTATCTATACATGCATATGTATAGAAATACAATGTGCCCGCATACAATTTTCAATTAAATTCCATCCCCTAGATATGCGGCTGTGACTGGAGAAATGGGGCTTATGGGATTTGGGACCAGTGTAGATCTAGATCAGTGAATCTGTATAGTCTGATCAGGACCTGGGGGCCGTTTCATTATACTTCGTACGACTAAAATGTCTGTAAGTGCAAAATTATGATAGTCTGTATATTTCACATTAATATAACAGTGTTTTCTTGTAAACAAGTATTGAATTTACAATTATTGAGCATAAATACCACAAAAATATAAATAAATCAATTGATATTTACAGACGATTCTAAATTTGCACTTACGAACATTTTAGTCGTACAAAGTTTAATGAAACGGGCCCCAGCACTGTTTGACATTTCACCAATGAACACCATTCATGTTTCTAACAACAAATATAGATTGCTATCAGGATAGAAGAGTGTACTATCTGCACTCATCACCGGTGCAATAAGCCCCATTTCTACAGTCACATTCCCAAATATTGAATGCAAAGATTACATCATCAATCAAGCAATCAACGTACAAGATACAATTATTTACTGTTGGGTAATGTAAAACATATAGCATTAGCTCCAGAGCTATAATTAAAATTCAAACATAAAACATGAAATTAAATATAATAACAACAAATGACAGCTGAAATTAAAGCGCATACATGTATTTTGCTAAAAGAATCTAATGGCATAATATCACAAGTATTATGAAAATACATAACAAAGGTGATTGTTCTAAATAAGAATAATATAGTCAAGGTGACATCATTTTTACAGTAGATATATTTCTCTATTTCCGATAAAACACCATTACTCCTAGTGCCTACATAAAGGAAAGGCCCACGTGCGCATAATCAAACCATCATAAAATACAAGTGAGTGATCTAATTGGTGAACATTTACAAAAATAGTGATGAAATATACTACAAGTGTGTCTACTCCGGCCTGAAGGCTATCTTCCTAACAAACGGACGGATTTTGATGATATGTAGCGCACCAAATATGATGGCATATGTGTTTTATCGCTGCTCTGAAAAAATCGAGTACCGTTTATATCTTACATTCACCTGCTTTAGTTTTTATTTACATTTACGGTAACCGATTCTTCTCTTCGTCCAAACGACATAATTATTAGACTAAAGCCGCCTATACAATAAAGGGCAACGTGTACCACATTGGCTGCAGTATAATTCATAAAGATATGTCAATCCATTAGAATGATATTAATGGTAAGCTGAAATTAAAGCGCATACATGTATTTTGTTAAAACAATCTACTGGCATAATATCACAAGTCATATGAAAATACATAAAAAAGGTGATTGTTCTAAATAAGAATAATATATTCAAGGTGTGGGATCACATGGTTTCAAAACCCGAGTTTCCAACGTGACATAATCTGAGACATCATTTTTACAGTGGATATATTTCTCTATTTCCGATAAAATACCATTATTCCTAGTGCCCACATAGAGGTAAGGCCCACGTGCGCATAATAAAATCATCCTAAAATACAAGTGAGTGATCTAATTGGTAAACATTTACAAAAATAGTGATGAAATATACTATAAGTGTGTCTACTCCGGCCTGAAGGCTATCTTCCTAACAAACGGACGGATTTTGATGATATGTAGCGCACCAAATATGATGGCATATGTGTTTTATCGCTGCTCTGAAAAAATCGAGTACCGTTTATATCTTACATTCACCTGCTTTAGTTTTTATTTACATTTACGGTAACCGATTCTTCTCTTCGTCCAAACGACATAATTATTAGACTAAAGCCGCCTATACAATAAAGGGCAACGTGTACCACATTGGCTGCAGAATAATTCATAAAGATATGTCAATCCATTAGAATGATATTAATGGTAAGCTGAAATTAAAGCGCATACATGTATTTTGTTAAAACAATCTACTGGCATAATATCACAAGTCATATGAAAATACATAAAAAAGGTGATTGTTCTAAATAAGAATAATATATTCAAGGTGTGGGATCACATGGTTTCAAAACCCGAGTTTCCAACATGACATAATCTGAGACATCATTTTTACAGTGGATATATTTCTCTATTTCCGATAAAATACCATTATTCCTAGTGCCCACATAGAGGTAAGGCCCACGTGCGCATAATAAAATCATCCTAAAATACAAGTGAGTGATCTAATTGGTAAACATTTACAAAAATAGTGATGAAATATACTATAAGTGTGTCTACTCCGGCCTGAAGGCTATCTTCCTAACAAACGGACGGATTTTGATGATATGTAGCGCACCAAATATGATGGCATATGTGTTTTATCGCTGCTCTGAAAAAATCGAGTACCGTTTATATCTTACATTCCCTGCTTTAGTTTTTATTTACATTTACGGTAACCGATTCTTCTCTTCGTCCAAACGACATAATTATTAGACTAAAGCCGCCTATACAATAAAGGGCAACGTGTACCACATTGGCTGCAGTATAATTCATAAAGATATGTCAATCCATTAGAATGATATTAATGGTAAGCTGAAATTAAAGCGCATACATGTATTTTGTTAAAATAATCTAATGGCATAATATCACAAGTCATATGAAAATACATAAAAAAGGTGATTGTTCTAAATAAGAATAATATATTCAAGGTGTGGGATCACATGGTTTCAAAACCCGAGTTTCCAACGTGACATAATCTGAGACATCATTTTTACAGTGGATATATTTCTCTATTTCCGATAAAATACCATTATTCCTAGTGCCTACATAGAGGTAAGGCTCACGTGCGCATAATAAAATCATCCTAAAATACAAGTGAGTGATCTAATTGGTGAACATTTACAACATGAGTGATGAAATATACTACAAGTGTGTCTACTCCGGCCTGAAGGCTATCTTCCTAACAAACGGACGGATTTTGATGATATGTAGCGCACCAAATACGATGGCATATGTGTTTTATCGCTGCTCTGAAAGAATCGAGTACCGTTTATATCTTACATTCACCTGCTTTAGTTTTTATTTACATTTACGGTAACCGATTCTTCTCTTCGTCCAAACGACACAATTATTAGACTAAATCCGCCTATACAATAACGGACAACGTGTACCACATTGGCTGCAGTATAATTCATAAAGATATGTCAATCCATTAGAATGATATTAATCGTAAGCTGAAATTAAAGCGCATACATGTATTTTGTTAAACTAATCTAATGGCATAATATCACTAGTCATATGAAAATACATACAAAAGGTGATTGTTCTAAATAAGAATAATATATTCAAGGTGTGGGATCACATGGTTTCAAAACCCGAGTTTCCGACGTGACATAATCTGAGACATCATTTTTACAGTAGATATATTTCTCTATTTCCGATAAAATACCATTATTCCTAGTGCCTACAAAGAGGTAAGGCCCACGTGCGCATAATAACACCATCATAAAATACAAGTGAGTGATCTAATTGGTGAACATTTACAAAAAGAGTGATGAAATATACTATAAGTGTGTCTACTCCGGCCTGAAGGCTATCTTCCTAACAAACGGACGGATTTTGATGATATGTAGCGCACCAAATACGATGGTACATGTATATGTGTTTTATCGCTGCTCTGAAAAAATCGAGTACCGTTTATATCTTACATTCACCTGCTTTAGTTTTTATTTACATTTACGGTAACCGATTCTTCTCTTCGTCCAAACGACATAATTTTTATTAGACTAAAGCCACCTATACAATAAAGGGCAACGTGTACCACATTGGCTGCAGTATAATTCATAAAGATATGTCAATCCATTAGAATGATATTAATGGTAATGGGTGCACCCTGATTAGCCTAGCTTAGTTTTCAGCCTAGTACTAGTTTTCAGCCTAGGATTGTATAATACTGATTATCTGATGGTTTTATTATGCAGACGTGACCATTAGCTCTATGTAGGCACTAGGAATAATGGTATTTTATCGGCATTAGAAAAATATCACTTCTTGAATCAGGTGAAGGCGAAACTGAGGCACATAAAGCTATTGTCCTTTCAAATAAATACATTGACTATACATGTAAAATGAATACACATGTTTTTGTTTTCTACATGTCTAAGACAATATATTACACATGTCCGCCTGTACAGATGTATATATAGGCTTTGTAGATCACGTTGCTGAAACTGCTAATCGAGCTGGTCAAAGAAATGCTTGGCCAACTTTGAATGCTGGCGATCCATTGGTCTCGCAGCAGACATCATTCCTGTACGACGGTCTCTGGTCTGCTGTCAATGTTCTTGTCTCTTTTGACATGTTCTCTTTGGTGGAAAGTTGTCTGCTGTTCTAATACAACCACGCTCCTCGTAGCGGCGGACCAGTTTTCCAAAAATGCTATCCCTGTGACACCGCAGTAACTTCAGGTTGCCTATAAATACAAGGAAGCAAGGTGTGACTAGTAGGATGGCCAACACATTTTAAAGAAATGAATCCCTGATTTTTACTGATTTGTCATAATTTTCCCGGACTATATTTTTGTCACTGGCTAAATGTATGTGCCATATTATGCATTTGATTGTATTGCTATATAATGGCCATACAATTTCATAAGACATTCGCAGTTTAACATGTACAATACTGCCCCACACCCCATCCCCCTATTTGTCTCATCCACTCCCCCCCCCCCATTTTTATCATCCAAAACAAGGTTTGTCTACACATTACCACTGGAAATGATTTTCAAGTGTTGTCAAACCATGTTTTTATTGAGGAAAATGAAAATTATAAATCAATAGCAGATGGCAATTGTCATGTCCAACATTTTAAAGGTTAAACTTTCGATCACTAGCTAGTCTATGTCCACCCTGGACTAGGAAAATGGGGCTTAGGCATACCTGTCATTTCTCCAATAGCCTATTTCACCAACATTGCGAAGTATACTTATCCAGCAAAGTAAACTTTGAGGGAGAAATTTAAGGATAAATTTAATATTTTTTATTATACTGAATGTGTTATACTTAGCTATATAAGTATACTTTGCAATTTTTATTAAATCGGCTACTGATATGAAAAAAAATCTCCTACCTTTTCACCATTTCTCCTGCCATAAATTTTCATTTCCTGTTGTTCACCCTCAGATTGTTTACAATCTTAAAAGTCATTTCTGAATGCAAATGTTATGATATTCACGAGCAATTTAAGTATGTGTCATTGTCAATTTCACACACTTGGCATAAAGTTTGGGTTTCAGAACACTGGCTCCATGATTAGAGTGTGCAATTAAGCTAACCATTGTCAAAGTGTCATTTGTTTGCCCATGTTGGCAGTTTTTGGAGATAGTAATCTGGTATAGTATTGATAGGATGCAATGTATGTCTAATATTTGATGAAAAGTACCATGAACATGTCTTGACGGAAGGCCTGCACTTTCACATCCTATGTCACGTTTTGTAACAGACTGACAGAGCGTGCTAGCAGATCATGAGCCAGACTGGTCACAAATACATGTAGCATAAGCTCCAACCAGTAGCCGATTTCACCAAAATTGCAAGGTATACTCATCTTGCTAAGTACACTTCGAGGGAGAAATTTTCAATTTAAGGATACATTTATTAATTGTTAAATTTTGAAAGAAAGTATTTTATGACCAAATTATTATACTGAATTTATTACATTAGCATAGCCATTTTGGCTGTGATAATGTAATACATTCAGTATAATAATTTTGCATACTTTTAATTATCGAATATGTGCAGTCGTTAGTTCTATATGAAATAATGCATTTCGAGAAAATAAATGGTTACTCCCTCAAAGTATACTTAGCTAAATAAGTTTGCTTAGCCATTTTGGTTAAATCAGCTACATTAGCATACACTCAGTACAGTCAACCTGTAGAACGTGGTAAATGTGAACAGTCAACCCGTTGAACGTGATACAGCACATAAACATGTATTTGTCTGCTACTTATCACATTTTCATGCAATGTTCATAATTTTGTTTATCAATAAATTGGTACATGTAAATAAAATAATTCATCGCTATCTCGAACCTATTCCTATCTCGACTATATGGACGATCTGCCTTCGACTTCGAGATACTCAGAATACCAGTGATGGCGATAGTTACAGGTCAAGTGTAAATTTTCGCGCGGTTTACTGGATAGTTTAGGGTGTTATTCTCATACAAAATGTGGAACTATTTATGAGGAATACTAAAACAAATGTTGATAATTACTTTTTGTTGGATTATATTGTAAAATATGTAAAACAAAGAGGATTAATTGTGATTTTTCCTGGGAACAATAGAATACAACAAAGTGAGCCTTAATTACTGTGAACTATGGTGAATTAAGTGTGAGCTTCAGTCACTGTCAGGTGCGAGCCATACGCGTTATGAACAAGAATGCATGATGTGATATTGACAATCTGATATACCTTGATTTGCAGTGCACTGTAGTGTTTGGGCATGCACTATTCTGCCTTGATACCGTTTATGACCAGTTATCCTTAACTAGAACGCAGGAGCTTCGTCATAGACCAAGTCCGGAGCCTCACCGAAGACCAGTCCGGAGCCTCGCAGCTTTGCCGCCTCACGCATGCGCAGATGACTTCACGTGCGAGACTCCGCACTGGTAAACGGCGCATTATACCCCAAGTGTTTGAAACGGACAGACTAACGAAGAAACCAGAAGAACAACCGACTTAGTCACTACTACCGAAACTAGAGAACTCCTAGACTTTACTCAGGTATACAGACGTCCCCCTTGGCCTGGGGTGGGGTAACTATGACTGAAATGGAGTAAATTACAACAGCACAAAGCTATGAAACACTATATGGACATTATATGGAATAAAAACGAGTTATACGGTATTATAACACTTAATCATTATTTACCACTCTTTCGAACTGACAAAACAACCAACATATCACAAGTATCTGTAAATGCAGACCAGCACTTCAGTGATGTCAGTGAAATTGAACCAGATGCTATGATACGTAAAAGTAAGCAGTGTGCAACCTCCCCAGCTGGCAACTCGGACGTCCAGATGTTGAAGCGTCACAATTTAGTACCATACGTGCGAATTACACCAGTCCGGTCAACCAAACGCGCACAAACAACAAAGACTCCTAAGAGTAAGTTACCCCCAGCCGCACCATTTCGCGAGATGCTGATTGGTACATTCAAGGACCCATCATTTCAAGAGGGTATTTCACCGATGATCAGCAATTGAACAATCAATTCAACGGGTCGTTGACTCCGCCATCGCATGGGTAAGAAATGAAGTTGTCAAACCGCTGGCAGAATTCAATGACAAGTTTAACTCGGTTGGTGGAGGAACAAAACAACACAATTTGTCAACAGCAGTCCAATTTCCAAGCTAGAGTCCGAACACGACCTACTATGCACAGAAATGGACGACCTCAAGCTATCGGTAAATGACCTGGAACAATATGGCCGACGTAACAACCTGAGGATATCAAACATGATGACCGGCCCCCCTAACGTCACGGAAGCCGAGGTAACGGAACACACTCAAATTTATAAACGACTCGGTATTAACTAATTCGACCCTAGTGCCCCGATATCGTGGCATACCTGTAGTGCTCTGACTCCCGCGTGCCACCAATATGAGTCGGTATTGGTTTTATACCTGTCCCGAATGCCCCGTATTGGTGGCTCACTAAAGCTAGTTTTGAGCCCGGCGGGCCCCGATATGTCGTCAAGTTTCATTGGTTGTTTTGAAGGCCAATCTCACAAATTGCCGCCTATCAGCCAATCAGAGTTTGCGTTATATATGAGGTAGAATGATTTAGTAAACAAAGAGTGCTCGAATTGAACACATCCGTCCACGCATTTTGCAGCTATTTTCTGTTGAAAATCATCAAAAATTGTAAGTTATCATGGCAAATCGGCGGCTTGATCTCGACCAAGTACTGGCTATAGTAGCACATGATGATCCGGATGGGTCTACTAGCGATGTGAGTGTCAACAATGAGAGTCACAGTGATTCAGATACTGACTATTATTTTTCTGATCAATCTGAGACTGAAGACGTTGATCAAGACAGACCACCAGTGCCCGTGGTAGATCGTTGGGTTGTAGATGCTCGCACAGACATACCAAAAGCGGCATTCACCGGTCCAGACCCGGGACCAACTATAGACTTGGACCCAGATGCCACAGAGGTCGACTTCTTGGAACTATTTTTCCCTGACCATCTCGTTGCGACTTTGGTGACGCAAACAAACGTATACGCCGAGCAGCTTCAGATGGAGAAGCCGGATCCTAACTGGCGGCCAGTGACGGAAAACGAGATGAAGGCCTGGCTCGGTATACGGGTCTACATGAACATTTTGGAGGTAAATAACTTATGTAATACATATTTATTGGTGTCACTGAATTATGAGCCTCACACCGGGTGGAGCAACTGCATTTGGCCCTGGTACGATTTGACGGACCTCAGATTTTGAAGGAAAAATAAATTTACCATTTCTTTTTCTGTTTTTGTTTTGTGTTCAGCAGTGCATTGGATGGAGAATAAATTGAGCTACAATTTGTAAATTTCACTGCCACACAAGCAAAACAAGTGACACTTTCAGTAGAAAAATTATTGAATGTTGCCACAAAAATGAATGTTTGTTCCGAAATTTTGAGTGTTGTTTACTTTATATTTCAGCTTCTACAGACGGCTATGTACTGGTCGACGGACAGTTTGTTCGGCAACCTGCATATGCGAAAGACTATGAAGCGGGATCGCTTTGACAAACATCAAAAGTGAACGACCGGACCAAAAACCCTGGAAAAGGCCAGCCGGGTCATGATAAGCTGCATCATGTGCGGCCTATTATTTAGTGGAAGAGTATTAGATAAAAAAATTACGAAGATCGAAAAAAAAATAGGTAAAAGCTGAATTTTTCTGTATAGTTTGTAAATATCATCACCTGAAGCATATCAAAACTCCCCATGAATCCGACTGGAGCTGAACTCAGAATTCAAGATGGCGTCCGTAATCGTTCAGTGTTATAAATTTCACAAGAAATAGTGCAAACTGTATTTTTTTGGTATGATATGTCAGCATATCATCCCAAATATAATATTATGCACATATTATGGTATTAAAGTAAAAAAATTTGGAACTTGACATACAAAATATTTAAACAAAAAAAGAAAAATGCATTTTCTAAAAAAATATTAGTTTGAACGGACAAAAAATCTATAAAACGTAATAATAATAATAATAACAATAATAATCTGATGCTGACGGTAGAAATAATAATATAATAATCATTCACCAAGTAACAAGCCAGCAGTGCAGACCCTGATCACACTGCGCGGATGTGCATGCCGATCTGGTTCTACACTGATCACAAAACGCATAAGCCCCATTTATCCAGCCAAAATGGCGCAACGCACATTTCACAATGATAGCGCTGTTCCATGCTGCTAGCCACATTGCCTACGCAAAATCTGCCAGACTCTACCTACAGCAAATGGCACGACTAGAATCTATCATAGCCGCAAAAGACTACCAGCAGTTCACTGAAGGTGGGTATTTTACCATTCGACGTTACCGATCAAATAATCGAGCAAGAGCTGATGCGCTTGTTGACATCGTCAGGTGGGATGACCCAAGGCCGTGGCATCCCAGCTAGCTCATTAACAAAGTGGGTTCATGCATTATCCCGCTTTATACCCATATGTGAGAGTCTTGAAACATTCACACGCGTCCAGTATTTCGGACCAGCACAGGGATTTACATGCACGCTCGCAATCACGTGATGATAAGGACTACGATACATTTTTGCGATGGTTACGAGCACATTCGCCATTTTCCCACAGTCATTCTAAGTCAGTTGTTGCAATAGCAACTGGTTTAGTTGCCGAAAAGTCGGTGAACTGTGACATGGCGTTTGAAATAGGCCAAAAAGCAGCAAATTCCAAGACAGATAAAACATTTACAGATGTAAAGCTGAAAAGGAATGACAGAGTGAAAACAATCAACGCATCCATTAACACAGTCACAGTCCCATTGATGGAGGTTACCTCCTTCACACAGTCGTGTGGCCGACAAATGCAACTTACAAGGAGGTTTGTAAGTCCTACGTATCATACATTGCAGATCATTTTGGTGGCAGTGAGGTCGTCGTGGTGTTTGATGGTTACGGCAGCCAGACATCTACGAAATTAGCGGAGCAACGATGAAGAGCATCAAAAACCACATCCCCGTGATATATTATTTGATGCAGACATGAAAACGGTGACTACCCAAGAAGCATTCCTGACTAATGGAACAAACAAATCAAGATTGATAGAGCTGCTTGCTGAAGAGTTTAAACTTCACGATGTAGTCATAATGCAGGCTGAGGATGACGCGGATAGTCTAATTGTTGCCACAGCAATATCGATTGCACGATCCCGACCAAAGGATGTAGTGGTTGTTGGAACAGACACGGATTTACTGGTAATGCTTGTGTCACAAAGCACTGAAAGATTCCACCTGCACATGTTGTCGAAGGGCAATACCTTGTACGACATTGCGGAAATCCAGCAATCTATAGGAGAAGGTAGGCAACATATAATGTTCATACACGCGATCACGGGAAGTGATACAGTGTCAGCATTGTTCGGTCAAGGAAAAAAGAAAGCATTCAAGCTTGTAGAGAAACATAAGGGTATTGCTGGGTTGGATACGTTTACGCGTGCAACAAGCACGAAAGAAGCTATAGCTACAGTTGGCGAGCAGTTTCTTCTTCAGCTTTATGGAGCTCACAATGCAGACACTCTTGACCGCTACAGATATCTAGCTTATAACAGAGCAATACGTCGCTCATTCCTCTCAAGTACGTTCAAGTTAGAATCTCTTCCGCCCACAAGTGCAGCAGCCAAACAACATTTGTATCGAACGTATCACACTGTACAACAATGGATGGGGAATACTCTTTCTCCACTCGAATGGGGCTGGCAGCTACAGGAAAACTGTTTAGTACCAACAGAAACAGAAAATCCGATTGCCCCCGCAAAGCTATTGAAAATGGTGCCATGTGGTTGCAAGAGCGGATGCGGGAAGCAATGTGGCTGCAGAAAGCTTGAGCTTCACTGTTCTTCGCTCTGCAGTCAATGCGTCGGCCAAACATGCACACATATTATGAAAATTTATCCTGACGCACTCGACGATGATACACAATAAATGTGACGTGCGTCTCATGGTGTAGTTATATATGTTATTGAATTCTGATATCATTGCTTTGGAAAATATTTTGCATATTACAGGAAATTCATTAATTTTGTCGGCCATCTTGGCTACCATCTTGATTACATCAGTTAGACGCCATTGGGTAATAAGTTATGACTTTGATACATAGCATATCTCTGCTTATTTGTAGGTAATTCATGATTGTACTGTTTTGGCGGCCATCTTGAATTATACATAAACTACTGTGGGATTCATAGAGAACTTTGATATGTTGTGTTTGATGGTATTTTGAATTTGTTGCATGCATATTTCAGCTTTTGCATTTTTTTCCGATTTCAACCCTAGTGCCATTCGATTTCTCACGTTCTGAGAGCTATGTATGATGCAATTGGCGGCCATCTTGGACGTAATGTTAATACTATATTCTCAAAATTTCTGTTAAAGTAGCTATGCGTTGTATTCTATTTGTTTTGGCACATTTCATTCGAATTGGTTTGGCGAAAATTGCACTAGTTTTAGTTTTGGTCATTTTTGGTCGCCATTTTGGACGCCATCTTGAATTCTTGATTAAGTTACACTCGGATTCATGGGGAGTTTTGACATGTTATTTCTAATGATATTCGTAACATATTTTGAAAAATTCAGCTTTGACCTAATTTTGTTTCGATCTCAACCTTAATGCTCTTCGCCTATTTGAGGAAGTATTGAAGCAGTGTCTTTGCCGTTACTCACCCCATCAGAATACAAGTGTAGATGAAGCGATGGTAAAGTACCGTGGGCGACTGTCCTTTCGCCAATACCTGCCGGCCAAACCAGCCAGGTACGGGATAAAGGTGTGGATGCGGGCTGACCCGGTGAACGGCTACACCAATGGATTCCATGTGTACACCGGCAGAGAGCAGGGAAGACCAGAAGTTGGTTTGGCAGGCCGAGTAGTTCAGGATATGACGCGGACAATTTGGAATAAAAACCATATTGTCAACATCGATAACTACTTTACAAGTCCTGCCCTCCTGGATACATTGGTACAGAATGGGACATACGCTCGTGGGACAGTGTGAAAAAACCGCAAAGGTCTCCCAACACAACTCAAAGAAAAGGATATAAAAAAATGTCGGACAATTCAAGACGGCCCAAAAGGGGGAAATGACAGAATGTATTTGGAAGGAGAAGAAACACGTGTATGTGCTGTCTACAGCAGAAAATCCTGTGAGTCGAAAATCAATAAATTGGGAGGTGAAAGAAATCTGCGCACCAAGTAGTATACCCGCTTACAACTCACACATGAACGGGGTTGACACCGCGGATCAGCTGATAACGCAGCACAGCATATACCGAACGACGTGGTGGTGGCGGTATATGTTCTGGTTTCTTTTCGATGTCGCAGTTACTAATGGATTAATTTTGATGAAGGAGTCGGTCAATCATCAACGACACACTAAAACTGGGAAACCAAAGAAACTCACAATGGTAGAGTATCCTGATCGGGGACTATGTCGAAAATGAAAGGGCAGCCCTGACGACGATTGCGGCTGGGCATTTCCCGAAAACGTCTGACAAGCGAGGACGCTGCAAGCAATGTCGGAAGACGGGGAAACGCCGTGAAATTGTGAACATGTGCCAACAATGCAACAAACATATGTGTGTCTCGTGCTTCCCGGCATGGCATCGCGACCTACTGAAAGGCAAATAACTTGGGACAACACAAAGTTACAAAATACGTATTTATTGGCTGATATACTGTGTACATGTACATACATACATGTACATGTAGTGAGCTAACTGAAATTTGAATGTGAAATTTATTCATGAATGTGAGAAGTGGATATATTATATAAAATTATTATAGGGGATGTACTACCAATAAAGTTTATGGAATTACACATGTCAGGTAATATGTAAATAGATTACAATGAATCAAATGGATCGTTATGCCGCTTTTTCAAGCAAAGTAAGTAAGCATGCAAAAGCTTAACAATATATGTAGTCTATTTGGATAAAAATAATTTTGAGAGTCAATCATGAATGTCTGAACATTTCACAAAAAAATATGAAATGTATATAGTTAAACATATGTATCATCTCTTATCACACAGTAGGTAACATACAGATTATCAGCGTATATCAGGAGATAATTCGCGAGCATTAAAAAGCGGAGTATCGATGGTAGAGGCGGGTAATCTGTATGTTGCATGTACCTGCTTTTCATATATATATACACATGTATTCATACAGAACAGAAAATCAGCCAAAGATGTGATAATCAAACGAATTATACTATAGAACTATGATACAGATGCAATCCTAAATCAACATGTTTCTTATGATCGGAGTGAAAATACACAGAAAAATCATCAGATTTGTTCTGTCTGAAATGCAGTGTATGTGGGAAATTAATTTGGCTTTTTTCATAGTTTTTCCATCAAATATGCAAGCTGTTTGTTGTTTACCATGTTTGCTATTTCCAAAGATCTCACAATTGCACATTTGATGGAGAAATATGGAATATTGTACGGATATCTGCGATATTGTTTGTAACAAAATTTACACCAATGTTGAGAGAATTTTATAATATACATATGTATGAGTATATGTTATGTGTATTGTTTACTATTTATTGGAATAACAAGCGGTTTTTGTACTGCATCCCCCTAGGCTAAATTTTAGTCTTGAATTATGTCTCAATAAGTCTCAGGAAGACAGGGCTGATAAGCCTACTGCTACTTCCAGGAGCTAGCCTGGCAATTACCTGTAGGGCTGAACTGGCTGGCAGTGCATAGGGCTGAATGAGTTAAAGGTGACGCCGGGATCATCTGTTACGCCAATAACCTCTGATCAGATCGACAGGTGCCACCCAGTTGGCCCAATGCGAGGTGGTAAACGCAATGTAATAGTAACATTTTACAAATATCACACCAAACAGACAATATATCAAGCCAAATCTAACTTAAAGGGCGATCTCCACAAACGGTACATTTCAGAAGACCAAACGCGACACAACTACGCGGTAGTACAATAATTAACGCGTCAGTGACGAGCCGGACACATCGTATCATTCTGGACAAGAGACGGGAATATCTACGCTAAAATATCGCCAGACGATCGCCAGACGATCGCCCGACAAAAATGTGCACAGAATATAATATTAATGACTTAATTGATTGGGCGACAAAATCTACTTACAGCGCATGTTGTTCGTCGCGAGAGTGAACGCGAACGTATAAATACTCCCCCTCCTTTACGCCAGTGATCATGATCTACACCCCATGTTTTCATACACATATAAACTTACACGGTGCCTCTAGCTGACAGTGTAGACCAACGACTGACCAGGAACCACATTCGATCTGATCAATCATCGAGTAAGCCTCTCTTCGTCATGACGCGCTACACACACGCACGCTTATGATATAAACTATGCTCGTGCCAATATACCCCGCGCTATCTGGTATACGTGCATATGATACGAAGAACCCATATTGTCAAATGATGGATAAACTATGTGACAAGGACATATTTTGCAGTATGAATTCCACTCATACTGCGAGGTCCGAATCTACTGTGTTTGTAATGCATTTCAACTGTCATGCTTGCACTTGGTAAACTAATATACACTCACCGAGAATTTGAACACATCCTTTTTGTTGGTGACCAGTGTTGACCATACTATTAATGTGTAGTTGTATAAGACTCGTCCAGACTGACAATCATGTTTGTCCGTAGTAATAATAAGAACGAGTATATTACAGTCTGACCTTATTACAATGGACAAGACAATCAAATAGTGTCAATTGTGATGACGACCGACTGTTTAATTGTGAAGTAACCTTTGCTTTTAATTCAACGCATTGGGACATTTTTACGTAACTTTATTCACAATGAAAACCGCCCACTCGATGTTTGAATGCCGACTTCTCTGTGCCTGACGAGTACACAATCGCCTGCGTGAATCTTTCTCAAATGTTCAGCGTTTCGGAACATGTATGGGTAATGTGAACTCGCAATGAAGCTGTTGGTTAACTAAGATGTAGCACAGCTCACCCTCAGCCATTGGAGCCACTTGATGTCAATAAATAATATATCGACATATATTGGCGCGATTGCCGCAAGAGGTAGTGTAAAGTCGATATTCGTGTTTGATATCTTGTCCGTCGTGATTCTCACATTTCGGTTTCGTAGTGATACTTGCGATGGAACATCATACAGTCAGCATTTTTAGAATCCCATATCCTTTCCTTCACATCTGCTATCTGAAGGGGAGCCATATGGTATCTTGTTCATTGATTGTGCTGTGTCAGTCAGAGTATACCCTGAGCAGACGGCATAGTTATGATTGGGCTGGTCAGAGTGCACTTTGACAACAAAACATGATTGTACTGCTGAGTCATACAAACTTATTGTCTACTATTGCAGAATGACAGACAGAGTACACCCTGATCAGACTATACACACGCGTTTAGTAGTCTGGGTCTACTCTGGTTGTAGACCATGTATGGTTCAGTCAATATATTCTATATCTCCGCATATTACGGGTCAATGCAGTATACTGGGATGACTCTACATTATTGATGAGTGGCAGGAGTATACCCATATCAGATTAAACATTCGTGTGTAGACTGGTCTGGGTCTACACTGGTCATAGATCCCGTACACCCATTCAGTGGATATCGTTGACAATGTCACATAATACTAAGGTAAACTAAGTTTTTGATAAGTTGGTGCTTAGTGACAGAGTATACCCAGATCAGATTATACATTTGTCTCTAAGCTGGTCTCGTTCTACACTGGTTGTGAATCATGTATGGTTCATTCATCCACTACTTCTTCTGTCATGTCACATCATACTTTAATAAACTAGGCTGATGTTCCGTTTTGGCGAGTAACAAACAGAGTATACCCATATCAGATTATACATTCATGTGTAAGCTGGTCTCGGTATACACTGGTTGTAAATCATGTATGGTTCATTCATCTACTACTTGCTCTGTCATATCACGTCATACTAAGATAAAGCATGGTTTAAAGGAGTAATTAACAGAGTATACTCATATAAGATTATACATTCGTGTCTACGCTGGTCGCGGTCTACACTGGTTGTAAGTCATGTATGGTTCATTCATCCACTACTTGTTCGGTCATGTCCCACCATACTCAAATAAACTTGGTTGATGTTCCGTTTTAAGGAGTAACAAGCAGAGTATACCCAGATCAGATTATACATTTGTGTCTAAGCTGGTCTCGATCTACACTGGTTGTAAATCATGTATGGTTCATTCATCCACTACTTGTTCTGTCATGTCACACCATACTAAGATAAAACTTGGCTGGTGTTCTTTTTTAAGGAGTAACAAGCAGAGTATACCCAGATCAGATTATACATTCGTGTCTAAACAGGTCTAGGTCTACACTGGTTGTAAATCATGTATGGTTCATTTATTCACTACTTGGCAGATGTTACATTTCTCAGGAGTAGCGCATAGAGCACAGATGATACACTGATTAGACTATACATTTGTGTGTAGACTTGTTTGTGCCTGTAGTTGATGTACGATTCAATCATGCAGTCATACGTTTTACAATTTCAAGCTGTACTCAGATGATTCAAGTTTCTTACGTTTGATAAACCGAGTATATCCTGCTCAGCATATACTTCGATGTAGGCTGGTCTGTGCCTACGTTGGTTATATTCTGAGCGGTTATTGAAATCAGTCGATACGTTTTCGCACATCACGTCATCGTAACGTACAAGAACCTGAACGAGATTATCACATAGTAACTAATGCAGTATACACTGATCAGAATATACGTTCGTGCGCAGGCTGGTCTGGATATACATTGGTTGTAGAACTGTGCTGTTCACTCACCCAGTTGATACATTCTACCTTGGCAGGGTATACTTATTTATAATAGGAGGATTCTACATGTTTGCGTAGTGGAAAACAGAGTATACCCTGATCAGACTGTATAGTTGTGCCTAGGCTGGTCCAGATCTGCAAGGGTTGTACATAATGTAATGGTCATTCATGCAATCGATATCCTGCCGTGTCACTTCATACTCTAGAGTTGCATGTAAGTTTATTTTTATAGCGGAATGTGAATCTTGTTCATAATACTGTGACATAATTGTGGTCAATAACAATAAAGAAAGAATTATGTCACTGGATTAAATGCATGAGCCGTTTGGCTAGACATACGATCTGATCGGGATCTACAGTGGTCGTTAAATGATTTGTAACTAACACACGATACTTTGCAGTAGATATTTTATATGAGAATAGTTCACTGAACTATCCATCCCGCCACAAAACCTGATCACCGTTCTGCATCACATGTTAGGAAGATGTTGTATGTTGCATGTACGTGTTCCGACCAGCTTCAATATCATCTTGTTGTTTTTCTACTATTCCTTTTGTTTTTTACTCGCTCTATCTTCTTTCTCTCAGTCAAACGTCCTTGCTGTTTGATTGTCACGATTATAGGTACATGCACTATGTTGAGAAGATTTGTGAACATACATGTTATCTGGTGTTGTTGAATGAGGTTGTCATTGTTGATACCTATGGCAGCTCTTCACCTCTCTGATTTAATTAATAAGCCGAATGGGTAATGATTTAACTTCCTGGAGGGCTGCTATAGGTAATTTTAATTGTAGCACACAGCCGATATTGCTTACGTTTACAATATATACTAACATTTTATATATAATACTGAATGTGTTAGCGGAAATAGGTAATTGTTTGACCAATATATTTAAATGTAGTGGATCCGGATTACTATTTAACCTCAATATTTGTCTAGCAATACTATCTTTGATTTTGCTACTGCTGGCTGGTGATGTTGAAAGAAATCCAGGGCCTGAAAATGAGATTGGATCTTTTTCAATTTTACATTTAAATATTAGAAGTATTCGCAATAAGGTCAGTTATATCGAGGACACTTTTACAGACTTCGATATTCCATGTTTTACAGAAACGCACTTATCATGCGCTATAGAAACGAGCAGTTTAGAACTGAATGGATATGGCTTACCATTCCAAAAGGACAAATCGCCACATTCTGGGGGTATATTAGTATATGTCGCAGACCACTTATTAGCAGAGAGAATGCAACATTTATAAATATTTTGGGATGAAACCATCTGGATTAAAGTTAAGACAAACCGTAAAACGTTCTTGATTGACACGATTTACCGACCCCCGTCGTCAAATATCGAATTTTGGGAATTACTTAATCGCAATCTAGAACTGGTATCCGATATAACAAAAAATATCATTATTGTTGGCGATGTAAATGAAGATCAATTAAATGTACAAAACCACAAGTTAAAAGACGTAATGATTATGAATTAATTGATAAACATAATTTCATCCGCAACTCGGGAAACAGCTACTACTTCAACCTTACTGGATCCAATTATTGTTAACCAAGATCAGATCATTCTCAAAAGCGATGTATTATCTGTTTTGCCAAACATAAGTGATCATAAAGCTACATGTGTCATCATACCAGCTGAAAGCTCATATACTAATTCATACAAACGAACTGTATAGAAATATAAAATATCAGACTTTGCTAAATTTAACGAGCTCACGCTTAATACTGATTGGACAATTTTAAATAATGATAGTGTAGATGATTCAACTAATATATTTACATCTAAGTTCATTGAGCTAGCTAAGCAATGCATTCCATGCAGTCAAGTCACAGTGCGGCCTAACGATAAACCATGGTATGATTCCGAAATTCGCCAAACAAGCAAGCTAAGAGACAAGTTACGAAAGAAAGCAATACAATGTGGACGGGTGGACGATTGGAATAGATACAAAAAAACTCGGAATAAAGTTAATAATATGAAAAAAACATGCAAGAAAAGCATTTTATAACGACATAGAGTTTAATCTAACAGAATCATTTTCGAATAACAAAATATATTTCTGGAAGCTAGTCCGACACTTTGTGAAAGACTGCAAGTCAAGTCGTACTATTCCTCCTTTAAAAACCAATGACGGTAACAGCTAAAATTTATATTTGTCTGATGCCGAAAAAGCAAACTGTCTTAACAACTTCTTCGTTTCAATATCAACTGTTGATGATACTAACTGTACTTTACCACCGTTTGAATTAAAAACTAACAAGTTCATGATACGATTAATATAAATGAATCTGAGGTTAGAGATATAATGCGAATTTTGCAAACTAATAAAGCTTGTGGATACGATCTAATTAGTCATAGAATGTTAAAAGGAACTATTACGTCTGTCTTAAAACCTCTGGCGATCCTCTTTAATAGATATGTTAATGAATATCAATTTCCGATGGCGTGGAAATTAGCAAGTGTAATTCCTCTATTTAAAAAGGGGTGTCCACAGACGCCTTCATATTATCGTCCGATATAGTTATTAAGCTGTCTAGGTAAGGTAATGGAGATAATAATGTTTAAACATATTTATAATCATTTGCACTCACAACAATTTATTTATAACAGGCAATCTGTGTTTTTACCAGGCCACTCAACGGTATATCAACTTATAGACATTCACCATCAAATATGTCAGGCATTTGATGAACGACAATCTACATGTATAGTGTTTTGTGATATGTATAAAGCCTTTGATAGAGTATGACATAAGGGGTTAATATTTAAGCTAAGGCAAAATAGATTAAATGGTTGTATTTTACACTGGATCGAAAACTATTTGTCGAACAGGAAACAGTCAGTATCACTACAACCTCAGATACCAAATTAGTTACTGCTGGCGTACCACAATGTTCGGTACTCGGCCCATTACTAGTTCTAATATATGTCAACGACATAACTGACCATCTAATAAGTATTCTTTCAGTATTTGCTGCTGACGACAGCTCTCTGTCCTTTTCTTCAACAAATGTTGATGATCTAGAAGGCAACTTGATCGACCCTTAAACTTAATATTTCAGAACACGTCCATAACCTTTGTTGACGATCATAAGCATCTTGGTTTAACACTGAGCAATAACGGAATATGCTTCATCAGTCTGGAATGGGTGTACAGAATATGAAAAGGATTCGTTGGAAAATATTCAGAATGAAGCCGCGATTAACACGGTCAGTATCACTCGACAACTTAAGGCAAGAAGTTGGATGGCAGCTTCTATCTGTCCGACGTAGTATTCAAAAGCTTTCGATCATGTACAAAGCCAACAATAATCAAGTACCTAGTTATATTTATAACCTAATTCCACTCACTGTTAATAATATATCTCTTTACAATCTTAGAAATCAATTTGATTTAAATGTCCCCACTACACGACTGGAAGTATACAAACAATCGTGTTTACCATCTTCGGTACAACTCTGGAATGAAACTGACCCGTTGCTGACAAATGAAGATAGTCTTAGACACTTCAAAACATCATGCGCCCAACAACTATATACTCAATATAATATACGACCATACTATTTAGAGGGAGATCGATTGTTTTCAGTTATGCATGCACATTCTAAATAGATGTAGCAGTCTTAATTGTGATCTTTGCACTAACCATATCAGAGAAACTCCCTACTGCGAATGTAGTGAAGTTGTAGAGGATGCTGAACATTACTTCTTTGAATGTATCAAATATCATGCGCAACGTCTAATTTTATTCCGGTCACTGCGACAATTGTATCCTCTAAACGCACATATACTTTTGCATGGCATACCAGAAGAAAGCAATGAGTGCAATACTGTTATTTTTAAAGCTGTACACGATTATATTAAAACTACGAAAATATTTGAGTAACACACTTGGTGGATGCCTGAGACGCAAGCTCTATCGGATGCTTTCCATTTGCCAACATCATCCATTACCACCTGATAACAACGAACACTGAAATCAACTGCAGTGCACATCTATCTATGCATTAGATTATATATTATATGTACATTGTGACAGATAACTCTTTCATTCTTTCTCCCAATCTCCTCTCTCACTTTCTTTACTCTCTCTTTTTATTCGATTTTTCGTTTCGTACATTGTGCATATATATATATATATACCGCATGATTATTAGTATGTACCCATGTACATATACCTGTATACTTATCGCCATTGCTGTTAAATGGATGTATTGTTGAAATACTTGGGTAAGGGCTGTAACTAATGTTGTGAGAACTTGTAGCCCAAGCCCATTGTACTTATATGCAAGAAACTATGTTTAAACTAAACTAGATACTGGTGCTAGACTGCAATTACATTCAGCAACTCACTGACTACTGTTTTGCTGCAGACAACACGTAGACCAAACCGCTTGAAGCTCCTAAAAAGCTTTATTACAAGATATGTTCAGCAGTGCACACTTCTAAATAATCACTCTAAATATTGTAATACCTTAACACACGATGTATGTGCATAATAAAAAAAAAAACAATGATATAACTGAATGTTATCGCTGACGTTGTAAATGGCGCAGTCTTCAGTCAAAACAAGTTGCCACAGCACTGTTAATCGCGAGCGCATCAGCGGAAGCTATGAATGATGTATTTAGCAAAACCAGCATTTGCAATGCTAGTTATTTTTAATAAAACATAAGTTTTATGTTATATTCTTTTTTCAAGTCACCCATAGGGTCAATATGTTCAGAAATCTGATACAAAACCAATGTTAAATGCTCTTTTACCACCTGTTTATCTCACATGTTATCCATATCTGCAGAGGCCCAGTACCTTTAAATGTACCGAGTATATCTTTTTTACTTATTTTTTTCAACAACCTATAATGTAGAACAAGAGCATCATCTCTCATGTTTTACCACAAAGCGTTAACAGTGAGAATGGGCTACACAAAATGTCATGAAAGTTATATATGTGGAATACCACGATAATGGGCATAACAATAGAATTACCCATAGACAGTGGCAACTAGTAACCAAACTAAGCAGCGTAAAACCAACAAATTAGCATGTGCTGTTAAAAGATGTTTTCATCTAGATGAATGGAAAATAAAAAGGTAACAAAAGTTAACCCAGCATTGCATGAGTCAAGTACCGTAGTACCCGTAAATATTTGGACACCATTTGTTTTGGGAAACCCCATATAAATACTCATATAAATTGTACCCAAATGTATTGTTATTGTGATAGCCCAGTACAACTATGCTAACCCTCAACATTGGGAGACTTTGTTGTGGGAAACCAGTAGCACAGTTCACCAAAATTGCTAAGCAATACTTTTAATCATCAAATATATATAAAATTTTGAAATAACCAATTGCTTCAGAAATGATGGGGTAAAAATACTCAATTACAAATTCCTTATCTGAAGCCCTGATATATTGATATCGGGGCTACAGGAAGGGTTATTAAACAGCAGATATACTGGTCACAAATCCCATAAGACCCATTTATCCAATCATAGCCATATATATGTTTCCCCAGAATAATTTGTGTCCGTACAATTAGAGTTATTACGATAAGGCCATAAAAAAGAACTTTGGCTCTCAGATATGGGGTTCGAGGAATGTGACACGGGAGGGCGGATTGTTTTATATATTTTTTGTTTGACATGTTCGTCTTTGATTGTTTTCAAGTCACCAGATGCAAATGTGTTCTATCAAGTTACTTTTACTCTTTAGATGTGAACATTTTTGTCAGACATGATTGGATTTCACATATGATTGCACGGTAGTCTTTTTTATTGATCATGTGGCAAATATACAGTACAATTTTATTTCTCCATGCCGATAAAATGCTTGAAGCGCAGGCATTTTTCTGACACGGCGATATGTGAGAGCAAAAGTACTTTGTATGGCCTAATATGGTTTGTATGCACACTGACTTACCCACAATAATGAGGCCTTTCCTGGCGCGAGTCAGTGCCACGTTTATCTGGTGGGGGTCAGTGATAAAGCCAAGATTCCTCATACACCAACCGTAGGTTGGTCTTTGCTCAATCTTGTACTCGGGTAGCGATCGAACAGTGCTGAATATCACGTAGTCCCACTCCTCTCCTGGATGAACAAGTGCATGCTGGTTAACCCTTTCACCCCTAAGTAACTGGAATGGATTTTGGTATGTTAATTTTGCAACCAATCCAAACGTCACAAAATGATTTTCAGATTAGTCCATTTATGAAAAGGAGGGTGTTTTTGTTCTCAACAATATGTAAATTACTTGCAAAAAGTGCAGATCCTGATGAGTCGGTTCGTTACGAGCCGGCTCATCTGACCTACACTGTTTGCCAATACCACTATACAGCCTGAGGTGTAGAAAGGGTTAATACCAATTTCTGAAGCTTCACTCGACTGGATATTGTCTTTCTACAACATACGATTATGTACTCTTCATATACTATCACATCATATATCCCAACTGGAAGAAGAAATAAGTTCTTAAATTTGCTATTAAATGTACAAGGGTCAACACAGATATTGATATTAACAGTATCTAAAACCACGGTATTTACACTGAAGTCATTATATATTTACTAAATTTAATTTGAAACCATAGTGTTGATATTGAAGATAACATACCAGTATTCACACACATTGGTTTGAAGCCACAGAATTTAGTTTGTTGATATATTTAAAAACCTTGATTTGAAAGCACTTAAATGATATATATGTGGACACATCAACAAACCTCAAGTTGACATCACTATCCTGACATTGAACTATTGTCTGTTCCAGGTTTTGCTGCCGACGAACATTTGGCCATTAAATACATTAAACCTAAACAATATTTAAAACTAAGTACTTTTTCATCAAGAACAAAAAGTAATCCTCCCCAAAAAAATTGATTTGATGAAATTCCATCAAATATTGATTTTATTGCGAAAAACGATTTTCCTATGGGAATTCAAAATGAGGAGTCAATTTCCAAAATTGTTCGTTTTTTGATCCTGAAGGATCAAAAGACGAACATTTTTGGAAATTGACACCGAAACCTGGTGAGATAGCTTGAAAATGATGTAACTAAGAAAACAAGTTAGATTTTGAAAAGCGGTCCACAAATAAAAAAATATTAAAAAATAAAAATCTATTTTTAGCCCCCATGTTAAATTCCCATAGGAAAATCGTTTTCTCGCAATAAAATCAATATTTGATGGAATTTCATCAAATAAATTTTTTTGGGAGGGTGACTTTTTTGTTATTGATAAAAAAGTACTTACTTTTAAATATTGTTTAGATGTAATGTGTTTAATAGCCAAACGTTTGTCGGCAGCAAAACGTGGAACAGACAGTAGGTGAAGAGTATCTACAAACTTGCCTTGAAACTTCTGTGTTAATGTTGACATTGACATATTTACAAAAATCACTACATGACATCACTGTACTGACTGTGACATTGAAATAAGTGAAAAGTATATACAAACCTTGACTTGAAACTACTGTGTTGACGTTGAAGTTAACAAAACCTGCCTTCTTGAGAGCTTCGCGAATCTCGTGGCACTGGGCGTTGTACTGGGAGATGATTTTGATCTGATTACCTTCCACATGTTTTGTCATTTTGCGATACAATTTCACCTGTAAAGATGTACATTGTATAAATATGACTGTGAAAGAAGAAATGCGGCATTTACTCGTATATAAGCAGCACCTATATGGGTGTCATCCAACTGCTGATACAATTTTCCAACTATTCTGATAAAATGAAAAAAGTGACTTTTTAAATTATAATACAAGTATTTATGTGGCTGTGACTGGAGACATGGGGCTTATGGATTTTTTGAAAAGTGCTGATCTGGGCCTGCACTGTTCACCATTCCATCAATGAAACACCCGTCATGCTTCTAACAAGCAATATAGATCGTTATCAGGCTACACGAGTGTGCTATTTGATCAGAAGCTACACTGGAACAACTTCACACGTAAATAAGTATGTCATGTCCGGTTCACGGCTACAATATGGATCTCATATATGAGACACGCCATTTAATTTTATAAATATGCGTAATTTCATGAAATACTTTTACAAAATTTACAATATGTTCTGAAAATGGCATCAAAAGTTGACAAAATTTTCAGAGTACATGTACTCTTTTTACTTTATTTATGAAAGATTTTGTAAACGTATTTAATGAAATTACGCAGATGTCCGAAAGTACAAAATCGCATGGCGTGCTTCATATATGTAACTGCGACTGGAGAAATGGGACTTATGGGATTTGTGATCAGTATAACTCCTGATCAAATAACACATTCCCGTATACTGATAACGACCTATATTACTTACTTACTACTGTCTGTTCCACGTGTTTCTGCTGACAAACTTTTGGCTATTAAACATATTAAATTAAAAAACTATTTAATTGTTATTACTTTTTCATCAATAACAAAAAAAGTCACCCTCCCCAAAAAATTTGTTTGATGAAATTCCATCAAATATTGATTTTATAGCGAAAAAATATGGGATTTTAACATGTGAGGAAAAGAGGAAGGAGTAAAAAAAACGAAAAATCTTAGAATTTGACTCCGAAACCTGGCTAGATAGCTTGGAATTGATGTAGCTAAGAAAACAAAAACGTTAGATTTTGAAAATCGGTCCATAAAAAAATATTTAAAACAAGAGCTCCACGGAGAAAAATGTCCCGCCTGACGCAGTTTGATGTACATAAGGAGCTTGTAATAGCCTTGGGGTTAGTGAGCACCATGGGCTTTCTGTAGAATGATATGAGATGTTGTTACAACTATTAAAGCATTCCATTCAGGAAAAGGGAAGTTATAATGAAGTGTAAAGTTTTCGAATTAAAACATTTTCTAAGTCCTTGACCTTGTGGTTAGCGGGCACCATACGCTTTCTGTAGAATGATGCAGGATGATGTTACAAATGCACCTATGACATATTAAAGCATTCCATCAATGGAAACAGAAGTTAATGCAGATTAACCCCAACGGACGAACAGACAACTTTTGCATCACTATATCCCCTTTTCGCTACGCGAGGAGATAATAAACTGAAACCAAAACATTTATTTTCCAACAAACACAGCTAAACACAAACAAGAATGCCGTCAACAACATGTATCTCCTGGCACCGAAGCTAAATTTCTATACTATACATTTTTGAAGCCCGTGACCTTGACCTTGGGGTTACCGGACACCATGAACTTTCTGCAGATGATGCAGAATGTTCTTACAAATGCATGTATGCAATATTAAAATATTCCATCAAGGGAAACATAAGTTACAATAAATTAACCCAAGCGTTAAGTTTTCAAAACTGAGCATTTTCTAAGCCCGTGACCTTGGTGTTAGCGGGCACCATGGGCTTTCTGTAGAATCATGCCGGATGTTGCTATAGTTTACACATAAGAAGTATTAAAGCATTCCATAAACGGAAACAGAAGTTGTAATAAATTAAACCGAGCGTTAAGTTTTCCAAACCCGGAATTTTTTAAGCCCATGAACTTGACCTTTGGGGTTAGAGGGCAACATGGGCTTTCTGTAGAATGATGCGGGATGTTGTTTCAAATGCATGTATGGAATATTAAAGCATTCTATTGAGGGAAACAGAAGTTACAACAAATTAACCTGAGCGTTAAGTTTTACAAACATAGCCAAATGTGTGTGAGATGGTTACACCACAGTGTTGATGAATACCAATTTTGGAGGTCATAGGACTTATAGTTTTCCGGAAACTGAGCTAAATGCAAAAGTTAGCATTGAATGCATGTGAAATGTAGGTCAATAAACCATGAAAACTAGGTCAAACAGCATGGGCTCCCTCTGTGTAAGATGGTTACACCACAGTGTTGATGTATACCGAAGCATTCCATCAAGGGAAACAGAAGTTGTAATACATTAAACCGAGCGTTAACTTTTCCAAACACGGACATTTCTAAGTCAGTGACCTTGACCTTTGGGGTTAGCGGGCACCATGGGCTTTCTGTGGAATGATGCGGGATGTTGTTACAAATGCATGTATAGAATACTAAAGCATTCCGTTGAGGGAAACATAAGCTACAATGAATTAACCTGAGCGTTAAGTTTTAGAAATAGAGCTAAACGCAAAAACTTAACGTTTAATGCATGTGAAAAGTAGATCAATGAACCATGAAAATTAGGTCACATGCGCTCCCTCTATGTGATATGGTTACACCACAGTGTTGATGTATACCAAGTATGGAGGTCGTAGGACTTATAGTTTTCTGGAAACTGAGCTAAACGCAAAAACTTAACGTGAAATGTTGACGCCGACGCCTACGGAAAAGCTATACCTATCTCCCGCTTCTGCTAAGGCAGGCGGGACAAAAATCTATTTTAGCCCCCATGTTAAATCCCCATAGGAAAATAGTTTTTAACAATAAAATCAATATTTGACGGAATTTCATCAAATACATTTTTTGAGGGAGGGAGACTTTTGTGTTATTGATGAAAAAGTATTTATATTTAAATATTTTTAAGATTTAATGTGTTTAATGGCCAAAGGTTTGTCGGCAGCAAACCGTGAACAGACAGTAGAAGTATAACGGGTGTTTCATTGATGGAATGGTAAACAGTGCCGATCATGATCAGACTGTGTCGATGCTGGATCTACACTGGTCACAAAACCCATAAGCCTTATTTCTCCAGTCATAGCCACAGATACATGTATCTGCTGATAACGTATTCCAGTTATTCTATTTTGATAATACTAAAAGAGCGACTATTTAAATATAACATACGAGGGGCGTTCAAAACGTTCGATACGGAATATTTAACCATAGTTAATAAATACCATATACCATAACATTTAAACTTTAAATCATTGCTAATATATGATGCTCTATCCGAGCTCCAGTTAAGGTGCGTAATTTGGAGGTAAATTTCTTATTTTTCCATAAAAAATGGCACGTTGGGAGTGCTTTAGAATCGTCTCAATGAAACAAAATTTCACCCCAAGTTGGTCAAATTACGCACCTTAACTGGAGCTCTGTCTATATATGTAACATACCACAAGCTGCACCTCCTGTGTGTTGCTCACAGAGTGGTCATTTCCTTCCTCCGTGGACACGGTCATTGTCTTCTCTTCCCCTTCGACGTTGATCATTACGTGAGGGTCGTCACCCTTCCTGTCTCGCTGCGACCAAATCGGCAAGATGTCTCTCATCCAGGGTCCAGGTTCGGTCTTAAGTTGATCATGATAGAACTGTATTGATGGGAACTCACAGATCTGTGGATTCTGGAAAGGAAATTAAGAATGTCTAGGTAACTTTTTATTGCATGAAATGGGT
>CM055268.1:57563631-57596564 GCA_029237695.1 Conchocele bisecta
TTGCATGAAATGGGTATTCCCGTAAATGAGACCGCGACAGAAAGTAGTTGGGTGATCGGTGCATCTTCAATGTAAAATGATGTGCTTATGCAATAAATATCATCAAATCGTGTTGATTTAATATATTATACCGCAGAGCCTGTTTCTTATGATATAATTAAACTTGTTCAATAACAGTAGTGTGTAGGGTGGGAGTACGTTTATTAACGGCGTGCGTCGTAGGGATCAGGGATCCAAATAAAATGTAAACGTATGGGGATCGATTAGTCGATAACTCGAATATCTAGGGTATGCGAGAGTTATCGTTCTTGATCCTGGGAGGTAATATGACTTCCCTTACCGTTACCGATTCCTGCGAAAAGGGGTCTTATGATCGTTGAGAGTTATCGTTCTTGATCCTGGGAGCTAATATCACTTCCCTTACCGTTACCGATTCCTGCGAAAAGGGGTCTTGTGATCGTTGAGAGTTATCGTACACGTACGTATTCGTCGGTAATTGTCCGTTCGTCCGCCCGTGTGGACGTTCGTCCGTCCGTCCGTCCGTCTGTTCGTCCCTCCGTCCGATCGCTCGATATTAGCGAGACTGGACAGACCAAAATGGCGGACGAGTTCGTATTAATTGTCGATTGATCATCATTATCGACTGGCCAACAGCGTAGACCAAAATGACGGACGTTCACAAAATGACGGACGTTCAGCGCGTTCCCCTTCGAACTTTCATACACCGCTAGTACGAGCTATTAACTGTACTCTATTAATATAATATGGAATAGTGTAGACCCTGATCGTACAGTCCGTCGATCGTTTGTCAACATTTTTCGTAATTTACGGACGTACGTTAAATTTCGTAATTATTTTTTCGAGGTAAAATCGCAGTCGTTCTAAGGTAATATAATCATCGTACATAGCGTATTCGAAACATAGGCTGACAATGGAATCGAATTTGATCAATATGGTTCACTTTTATTGTTTCCCGTTATAGCAGCAAATAACTATGTCCGTGTTTCATAAAATTGAATTAAATAATATTATATCAACACGAATGGTAAATTCTATTTATTGCATAAGCACATAATCATACAGATTATGTAGTCACATATAATGGTTTCTGTAGTCGTGTCATTTGTATATGCATTACCCTAGTCTAGTGTATTATGATTCTTAATTTGCATGTACGGTTCAAGCCCATTTAATGCAATAAACGCTAATAAATAAATGTGTTAATACACGAGAACTACCCATTTCATGCAACAAGACGATTATTTTCCATAGAATGAAAGCAGTTATTGTCAGTTGTGACAGGACATTCACTGCTGTATGAGTTTAAAATGACGAACATTGTAGACCAAGTCGGTGTTGTCTATAGTACATGTAACTGGCGTTACGTTGATCGATTTCGTAATTCTTTTTTCAAAGAAAAACGCAGTCGTCCTAAGGTAATATAATCATCGTACATAGCGTATTCGAAACATAGGCTGACAATGGAATCGAATTTGACGGGGGGTTAAGTCGGCCGATCGTTTAAATCGCTCGGTTTTCAATGCATCTTAAATCAATAGTGTCCAATATTGATGCGGGATTTAGCGTTTCCATAGAGACGGTCGGATAGGGTCGACGGTTATACGTACAAAGAATATACATCGAAGAACATATTTGGGCTGACAATGGAATCTAGCGAACAGTGTAGACCCAGATCAGCCTGTACCCGTATGACGCTGATCGATATTCGGTAACGGTACTCGCTCCGGTAGCATAAATTACAACGGTAAAACGTTTTATTCATATCGTCACGTTGACCGAATAGCGAACAGTGTAGACCCAGATCAGTCTGTGCACGTATGACGCTGATCGCGATATAAACGGATGTCGTACCCGCATATACCCGTATGCATATACGGGCGTACGTTAAATTTCGTAATTCTTTTTAAAAAAAACAGCAAAACGCAGTCGTCCTAAGGTAATATAATCATCGTACATATCGTATTCGAAACATAGGCTCACAATGGAATCGAATTTGACGGGGGTTAAACCGGCCGATCGTTTAAATCGCTCGGTTTTCAATGCATCTTAAATCAATAGTGTCCAATGTTGATGCGGGATTTAGCGTTTCCATAGAGACGGTCGGATAGTGTCGACGGTTATACGTACAAAGAATATACATCGAAGAACATATTTGGGCTGACAATGGAATCTAGCGAACAGTGTAGACCCAGATCAGCCTGTACCCGTATGACGCTGATAATTATTCGGTAACGGTACTCGCTCCGGTAGCATAAATTACAACGGTAAAACGGTATATTCATATCGTCACGTTGACCGAATAGACAACAGTGTAGACCCAGATCAGCCTGTACCCGTATGACGCTGATCGCTATTCGGTAATAGTGACGGATAAATCAACGATCGGCGTTCACCCCTACCGGACTGCCGACCTACACGGTTTGGTCCTCACGTCATGCGGGCTTCCGATACTTGAGAGCTAAATCCTGTTATGTCCCATTAAAAAGTTTAATACGATATGTACTAATCATATTGCTTTTGGGACTGGAGCTAAGTGCCACTGGTGCGGTATGGGACCTGACACCGGGTCATGCACGGTCGTGAAACTTATGCTAGACGCGCGGTTAACAGTTGTGAAACTACAACAAACAGTGTAAATGTTGGTTTTATGTCGGAGATGTCGTACTCGGAGACGATTCTCATGCGCTGCCGAACACGTTTTTCGAGCGGAATATATTCGAATGACACCACTGCGAGGTAAGCAGTATGTAACCGTTCTACATACACAGACAGACGGACTAACGTTAATGACTCGTCCGTTATTAAATGAGTGACGTTAATATACGGGGTTTAGTGTATGAGCGTACAAGTATGCATGTATGTATGTAGTGTCATTTGGTTTACCCTGTTCGAAATCAATGAGTGTACAAATGGATCTATAATATACGAGTACGTCGTTAGTATATGGTTGTATGAGTGTGCGTACGGATGGACGGATGTACGGACGGATGGATAGACGTACGGACGGAGTCGAACATATTTATAAACGGATGTCGTACCCGTATATACCGTATACATATGGCCGCTAGATAATCCTAAAGTAAACAAAATGACCACCCGAACAATACCCGGTACGACGGTCGAATCGCCATGTGACTTACTTAGTCTCTGACGCAAAGTCTCAGGCAACAGTCGTGGATCCGCGGAAATATGTGACTAGCAACGGTGGGGGCAAGCACTTGTCAAAATTGTGTGCGATTGGTCGTTGGAAACCGTATATTAACAACATGCTGCACTGTTGTGTGCAATGTAGACGTTGGTCAGCGTGCACGTCTATGCCGGTTAAGCGGCGTGCATTCTGTATTGGTTGATTATGAAATTTCATGAGCGCGCGTTCTCGGCGCGCTGTGCTCAAATTCGAGAAATTTGACTATTCGAGAAATCCGTAATAAATAGTATATTTAAACAAAAAGTTGGGCCGTTAAGCACCACTCCATTCCATTCCAATTTGCGACTACCAGTATGACCATGAACCAAACAACAACAACACTAACTCAATGTATGTATATTTTAAGTGATCGTACATTTTTAAAATTATCTAATCATCTCATTATTTGGTAGCTGGCCTGACACTAGTAGCATGGTATACTTTTATTTCATTTGCAACATTATATCATCTACCATGCTTGGCCCTAACTGATACTTTTTTTGTGTCAATGGTCCGTTAAGCGTCAGTCCATTCCATTCCATTTTGCAGACTACTAGTATGGCCATAAATCAAACAACATTATTAACTCAATATACGACAGCAACAACCCGTATGGATGATGGTGTTGTCCGTTACAATGCGTGGACAGTATATAAATGCATATATTACATGTACATAACATATAATGAATTTTACGTGAACGTGTGCCACTACGGACGAGACAGCAATAACAAACGTTATCAGTACTTTAAAGACACAGGATGTCAGATATTCCCAGAAAATGATGATGCCGAGCACTTCTCTTCAAAATGCCAGTCCTTCCACCAGCAACGCCAGAAACTAATTACCGCAACACGTCAATACTACCCGTTATCTATTACATTGTACTCAAGTGTGGGGAGTTAACAGATTTTGAAGGTAATGCTAGCTCTTTTTTTGATGTCCAAGTCTACATTAATCTTACTCGTCGTTTCAATAATCAATGTTATCCTATTCACACGTTCCTGCTTTGTGAAAACTATGCTTACTCGGTGGCCCGATCTTCGGATGTCAAATGGTCCGTATTCACAGGACAGTGCAACAAGAATGATTGGCTATCTTCGCTTATTCTGACGATGACATACAGGTCGGTGTGGGTGTTTAATAATATGTGACGATGGCTGGAGAAAAGGATATGATGGCACCTCTAGTCAATCAAATTGTTAATGCACCGGAACACCACCGTGGTCCATATACGTTTTATACGCACACTCATCAGGGCCTGCGCTGTTCTCATGGGACATATGCCTCGTTTTAAATCCTAATTCTACACGTATTTACGCTATACAAAATTGACATTGTACATACAATGTAATAAACATTTATGTCTTAAGGTCATTATACCACCATGTTTATAGTGCATGCAATAAGTAATTGGAGAGGGCTGTAACTAATGTTGTTAAGACTTGTTGCCCATCCCGTTTTTGCCTTTCTTAATAGTAAAGTGTATATTTTTGAAACTGTTGTATACTGTCTATACATAGCAATAACAATGTTTAAATCATAGGTGGTAATGTATTATCAATTCTTCATAACTAAACGGTTCTATGATTCCTGGTACAGTGCATCGTGCTACAGTAATAGCGGACATGCATTTCAGGTATCAAATTATTTACAATATTTATGAGACTCTACACATGTATATAGGGAACAAACACAAACTCATTGGACGTTTATCAAATAAAACGGTGAGTTCAGTGCCTATATGCCATTCGCAGTACATAAAGCCAAAACAAACGACGTATCGAACATGATGTCCGAGATATCATCTGAGACATAGTGACTTTAACATATCCATATTGCTGTACGGTCACGGGTACATTGTCATCTGTGTGACTGTAACTGGGGAAATCTGGCTGTGAAAATACGCATAAATTCGAGGCCGGTGTATTTACAGGACGGCTGCCATAGATCGGTCACCTGATATGCGCTTGCTAGATGCATATGGGTGGTGTTTTACGAGCGAACAGTTTTTGTCTGAGGCGGGACCCGGCTTATTAACGGAACATCAGCATTTGCCACGTGCAGCTCGTCTCAAACATAATACGGTACATTGTGTCAGCCGCGGTGTATACCACACTGTAATAAAACAAGAAAGGTGAAACAGTATTTCCGGGTTGTTTTAAACCTTGAGAAAGAGACACGCCGTTTCTACTCATATATGTTCGTACTCTTAAATAACGTAATAGCATCACATACATTTATGTAAGCTCTATGCTCCGTACATGGAGTCAGCATTACCTTCAAAATCTGTTAACTCCCCACACTTGAGTACAATGTAATAGATAACGGGTAGTATTGACGTGTTGTGGTAATTAGTTTCTGGCGTTGCTGGTGGAAGGACTGGCATTTTAAAGAGAAGTGCTCGGCATCTTCTACATCGAGTGCACAGTCACACCATGGTGATTCTCGCAGATTATTCATAAAAAAAACAACGTCTAAATTTAGTTTACTTCATTGCTTTCGTATACGGGCGTGGTACAAAGCAGATTGCGTTCTATCACCGATCAGATAGTATTCTGGAACAATATGCGGTTTGAATAGTTTTTTTAACCTGTCTTGAAAAACGGCTATCGAAGAAGAACTCTCAATTTCCTCAACAAACTCGTTCCATATTATCATAGAAGACGGTATAAATTATTTCGAGTAAAGTTCTGTTCGTCTGGCTAATTCAATAACATTTCTCCAATTACGCAATTCATATGGACTACTTTCTCCGACAAGTTGTGGTAATAATTGATGTAGACATGTTGGAAGCTTACCTGCCTTTTATATATACGAGAACTACCTTTTGTATTTTGCTTCGGTCTGATAGTGATACCCATCACATTTCTTGGACGATCCCATTAATTGAGACTGAACGGGTTAGACCGGTAAATACGTTCCATTCTAGATATATCTACTAGTTAAATTAACTCAGTAACCATGATTGCAGAAAACCTAGCGAGCTCAATGCTAGTTATTTGTCAGTACTATGAACATAGTTTTACCAAATTGTTTTCGGCTGACGGATAGTTAAACTAGTGTTCATCAATACCATAATAAATGTGCAATAACATTATGTTTTAGTAATCTGTTTTATTAATCATCATTTTCTGGGAATATCTGACATCCTGTGTCTTTAAAGTACTGATAACGTTTGTTATTGCTGTCTCGTCCGTAGTGGCACACGTTCGCGTAAAATTCATTATATATTATGTACATGTAATATATGCATTTATATACTGTTCACGCATTGTAACGGACAACACCATCATCCATACGGGTTGTTGCTGTCATATATTGAGTTAATAATGTTGTTTGATTTATGGCCATACTAGTAGTCTGCAAAATGGAATGGAATGGACTGACGCCTAACGGACCATTGACACAAAAAAAGTATCAGTTAGGGCCAAGCATGGTAGATGATATAATGTTGCAAATGAAATAAAAGTATACCATGCTACTAGTGTCAGGCCAGCTACCAAATAATAAGATGATTAGATAATTTTAAAAATGTACGATCACTTAAAATATACATACATTGAGTTAATGTTGTTGTTGTTTGGTTCATGGTCATACTAGTAGTCCCAAATTGGAATGGAATGGAGTGGTGCTTAACGGCCCAACTTTTTGTTTAAATATACTATTTATTACGGATTTCTCGAATAGTCAAATTTCTCGAATTTGAGCACAGCGCGCCGAGAACGCGCGCTCATGAAATTTCATAATCAACCAATACAGAATGCACGCCGCTTAACCGGCATAGACGTGCACGCTGACCAACGTCTACATTGCACACAACAGTGCCGCATGTTGTTAATATACGGTTTCCAACGACCAATCGCACACAATTTTGACAAGTGCTTGCCCCCACCGTTGCTAGTCACATATTTCCGCGGATCCACGACTGTTGCCTGAGACTTTGCGTCAGAGACTAAGTAAGTCACATGGCGATTCGACCGTCGTACCGGGTATTGTTCGGGTGGTCATTTTTGTTTACTTTAGGATTATCTAGCGGCCATATGTATACGGGTATATACGGGTACGACATCCGTTTATAAATATGTTCGACTCCGTCCGTACGTCTATCCATCCGTCCGTACATCTGTCCATCCGTACGCACACTCATACAACCATATACTAACGACGTACCCGTATATTATAGATCCATTTGTACACTCATTGATTTCGAACAGGGTAAACCAAATGACACTACAAACATACATGCATACTTGTACGCTCATAAACCCCGTATATTAACGTCACTCATTTAATAACGGACGAGTCATTAACGTTAGTCCGTCTGTCTGTGTATGTAGAACGGATACAGACTGCTTACCTCGCAGTGGTGTCATTCGAGTATATTCCGCTCGAAAAACGTGTTCGGCAGCGCATGAGAATCGTCTCCGAGTACGACATCTCCGACATAAAACCAACATTTACACTGTTCGTTGTAGTTTCACAACTGTTAACCGCGCGTCTAGCATAAGTTTCACGACCGTGCATGACCCGGTGTCAGGTCCCATACCGCACCAGTGGCACTTAGCTCCAGTCCCAAAAGCAATATGATTAGTACATATCGTATTACTTTTTAATGGGACATAACAGGATTTAGCTCTCAAGTATCGGAAGCCCGCATGAACGTGAGGACCAAACCATGTAGGTCGGCAGTCCGGTAGGGGTGAACCCCGATCGTTGATTTATCCGTCACTATTACCGAATAGCGATCAGCGTCATACGGGTACAGGCTGATCTGGGTCTACACTGTTGTCTATTCGGTCAACGTGACGATATGAATATACCGTTTTACCGTTGTAATTTATGCTACCGGAGCGAGTACCGTTACCGAATATCGATCAGCGTCATACGGGTACAGGCTGATCTGGGTCTACACTGTTCGCTAGATTCCATTGTCAGCCCAAATATGTTCTTCGATGTATATTCTTTGTACGTATAACCGTCGACCCTATCCGACCGTCTCAATGGAAACGCTAACTCCCGCATCAATATTGGACACTATTGATTTAAGATGCATTGAAAACCGAGCGATTTAAACGATCGGCCGGTTTAACCCCCCGTTAAATTCGATTCCATTGTCAGCCTATGTTTCGAATACGCTATGTACGATGATTATATTACCTTAGGACGACTGCGTTTTTCTTTGAAAAAAGAATTACGAAATCGATCAACGTAACGCCAGTTACATGTACTATAGACAACACCGACTTGGTCTACAATGTTCGTCATTTTAAACTCATACAGCAGTGAATGTCCTGTCACAACTGACAATAACTGCTTTCATTCTATGGAAAATAATCGTCTTGTTGCATGAAATGGGTAGTTCTCGTGTATTAACACATTTATTTATTATCGTTTATTGCATTAAATGGGCTTGAACCGTACATGCAAATTAAGAATCATAATACACTAGACTAGGGTAGTGCATATACAAATGACACGACTACAGAAACCAGTATATGTGACTACATAATCTGTATGATTATGTGCTTATGCAATAAATAGAATTTACCATTCGTGTTGATATAATATTATTTAATTCAATTTTATGAAACACGGACATAGTTATTTGCTGCTACATGTATAACGGGAAACAATAAAAGTGAACCATATTGATCAAATTCGATTCCATTGTCAGCCTATGTTTCGAATACGCTATGTACGATGATTATATTACCTTAGAACGACTGCGATTTTTCCTTGAAAAAAGAATTACGAAATTTAATGTACGTCCGTAAATTACGAAAAATGTTGACAAAAACGATGACGACTGTACGATCAGGGTCTACACTATTCCATATTATATTAATAGAGTACAGTTAATAGCTCGTACTAGCGGTGTATGAAAGTTCGAAGGGGAACGCGCTGAACGTCCGTCATTTTGTGAACGTCCGTCGTTTTGGTCTACGCTGTTGGCCAGTCGATAATGATGATCAATCGACAATTAATACAACTCGTCCGCCATTTTGGTCTGTCCCGTCTCGCTAATATCGAGCGATCGGACGGACGGACGGACGGACGAACGTCCACACGGGCGGACGAACGGACAATTACCGACGAATACGTACGTGTACGATAACTCTCAACGATCATAAGACCCCTTTTCGCAGGAATCGGTAACGGTAAGGGAAGTCATTTTAGCATCCCAGGTTCAAGAACGATAACTTTCAACGATCAAGAACCCTTTTCGAGGAATCGGTAACGGTAAGGGAATAATTACCTCCCGGATCAAGAACGATAACTCTGCATACCCTAGATATTCGAGTTATCTATTAATCGATCCCCATACGTTTACATTGTAATTCCGCCCTCCGCCCTACGACGCACGCCGTTAATAAACGTACTCCCACCCTACACACTACTAATAACTATCATAATAAACATCACTCATGTTAAAGGTGATCCACAGGTGGACTCGGACCTGTGACACAAGAAAAATGCCCATTACAAAAAAATCCATTACCCTAACCACTTGGTCTCATACAAAAATATCTTCTATGTATAATAGAAGATAGTACCGTATGAGACCAAGTGTGTGGGGTAATGGATTTTTTGTAATGGGCATTTTTTGTGTCACTGGTCCGAGTCTTCCACCTGTGAGATCATCTACATAAATATTGGCGCGTAATTTGTTTTGTGTCAGTCATGTGCAAATACATTGTTTAGTGTTACACTACTGCCTGCGCTATTCTTGTCAATATTTATTCGTTTTTTTATTTAAAATACTTGAATATTGTACATGACGTCAAGCAGCTCGATTTGCTGAGTGTGAGCTGTGCTACAGATGTTCAGAAACGTTGATAATCTGGGCAAGATTAACGCAGGTGGTTGTGTACTCGATGAAATATGTAGTACATTGCATTGTAAATTTTCAAACAGCTGGAAATAGTACATACGGGTACTATGCCTTCAGTGTACACACAAGTGCAGACCTCGACAAATTCTTAATTTTCCACTCGTCCAATTCCTATACCTTTTCATGTCTATGCCGCATTCTCAGAGTGTACAGGTTAGTGCCGTCGAATATAAAATATATTCAGTTGAGCCTTAGGATGCTTTATTGGGGCGAGCTTTAGCGAAATCGAATATATTTTATATTCGACGGCATTAATCATGTATTTAATTTATACCGCATAGTAAACTTAATTGTTGAACGTGCGTGACGTTATCTTTTGACGTCCTTCCCTAGCCATACGTCACAAATCTAACGACGTCATTCAAAGCAAAATGGCGGCGTCCACAATACCGAAACTACCTAGCGTGGGCGCCGCCATTTCATTTTGAATGACGTCGCTAGATTTGTGACGTATGGCAACGGAATGACGTCAAAACATGACGTCACGTACGTAAGAACTAATGACTTTTCTTATTTCTCACCCAAAATGTATGTTGACGAGACGAGACGGTTCAATTGAGTGGTAACAATATATACTCTTGATGAGAAATGAAACAAATTGCATACAAAATTAAGTTGCAAGTTAGGAAAGTTGTAGTTGCGAACACTAACTCATGCTGTCTACTCCAGATGGTATGGGAGTAGATTTCATGAGCTACTGTTCGCAACTAGCAGGGAAGTTGACGACTATGTAGACTCCTTCTTCCCAACTCCGGGGGTACGAACAACTCCGTGGGTTTTTGATTTTGCACGCTGTAACATTTCACACGAGTGCAAAGTTTTGACAGTTTTGACCCAGCGTCTGTAGATACCTGGTCACGTGATATGCATGTTAACACATGGTCTACTCAACTGTCTCCCAAGTTTGTGTCATGAAACCAGTATGGGATTTTTTTGTCTCCATTTCATAGGCTTATATTTCCAAATCAATTAACTAAACTACAAACAATTTTGGATGAAATGCGAAATGATGGACCACACGTTGGACAGGGGTGAACATTTTGAGACTTGTGCCATGTGGAGTAAAGAGAGTCAGCCTATTAGACCATTTCCCACAGAGTTGGGTTAACTTCCTGTCCCGGGCACCTGCAAGATGGCGGACGGCTGAGAGGTCAGAAATGTTTATTGTTCGTTTATTTGTTTTATTATGGTGTTTTCACATGTTTCAAAGTAAACAAATATGTAAAGCAATCAATGTTTAAATGTAGATGAATACCCAAAAGTCCCCGGATGTTCTTTACACCACGGAGTTCGGCAGTAAGAGGCTATGTTTCATTTCCAATTGAGAATCCATGCCCCCGCTAGATCTAAATACTGGATCCGCCCTTGACTATCGCATAAGAGGCATACTTATGAGTATTTTCCCCCAGTGTGTGTAAATTTACTTGATTCTGTTGGTGGGGGGGGGGGGGTGCACTCATATAGTTAATTCAATGCTGTGGGTGTTCGCGTCGATTAGAAAATTAGATTTTCGCTGCCTCACAGCTTCTATTTCGTGTTATTCACAATGCATCATGCATTGTAAAACGCTCATGTCGATTGGCCAACAAAATGATTCTTCCAAAGTAGTACGGGGCGCCATGCAGGACAGGTTAATTATGTGTACAAAATTGAGTTTTGTAACACTAAAAATCACAAAATTCAATTCTGTGTCACAAAATTCAATTCTGTGTCACAAAATTCAATTCTGTCAATTCTGTGTCACAAAATTCAATTTTGTAAGACAGAATTGAGTTTTGTGAAGAAAATTCAGTTTTGTGGGACAGAATTCATTTTTGTCCACAAAAATTAGTTTGCGTAGGATAGTCTATGTCATCTCTACGTTGATTGGTTTGAGATCGGTCTTAGTCCATTTTACTAGATGGTGGAGTACACTTGCAGGTTTAAATATTTCAATGCGAAAATATAACCCAATATATCAATATTATACTTCTTTATGGACAGTTATTTTGGTTATATTATGATTACAAATGAGTGGTCACACCATATAAGCTATATACTTTGAAGGAGAAATAAGAAAAATATTCAGAATTTTTCCCTCAATTATGTAAACAGGGTCAAACATAAAGTAGCCGGGACATAGCTAGACCCGAGAGCATGCCCATATAGAGAATACCAGGCTAGTGTATTTGGATATCAAGTTTATCAGGCAAGGTTAGGAAACGCGTAGGAATTCCGAGGCTTGCCTGGTATTCTATTTATCAGGTAACGTTTTATGCTCGAAAATGACATTAGATGACGTCGTATTCTAACAGTAGATCTAACCTTGTGAAACAAATGGTATTGGATCTGTGTCTACTAGTTGCGAAGTTACGTGTTCGCAACTATGTGTCTACATGCATTATTTACAGTATACACAATCTTAGTATCCATGGTATCTACACAAATACTACAAATGGTTTCCTCAAATGGCCCAATACACACATTCTGTTTATAAACACGACAGCAGTCAGAACACAGGCCACAGAGCGTGTATTATTGATTTAACTGGGGCAGATGTACCTTGCGATACACAATACATGACGTCAGTACTCGCGGGAGATCTACATGTACATGAATTATGTGTACAATTATAACGCAAATGAGTTTAAATACGAATGAGTTTGTCAACGTTTGACTGTTTGGAGATAGTTGAAGCAAAATGGCAGAATGAGAAATGAATCATCGACATTGAATGTGTAGATCGGCGACGGACCGTGACCCATTTCTCCAGTGCAGTTTCTGACCAATGGTAGTCCTTCTTACATGCGTGTGCAGAATTGACAGAATTGAATTTTGTGACACAGAATTGAATTTTGTGACACAGAATTGAATTCTGTGGCACAGAATTGAATTTTGTGACACAGAATTGAATTTTGTGGCACAGAATTGACACAGAATTGAATTCTGTGGAACAGAATTGAATTCTGTGGCACAAAAGTGAATTTTGTGACACAGAATTGACTTTTGTGGCACAAAAATGAATTTTGTTGACAAAATTGAGCCATGTCCCACTTGGCGCCCCGTAAGTAGCGTCCAATAAAACCTGCCGATAGATAATTACGTCCGGAAGCTGCAATTCGTACCAAGCGTTGTTCGTTCGCTTCCATTTCAGCCACCGACGAATAAGACAATACGCAAGGACGCGTTTCGGCAGAACACGGCAGCATCACATGTATATACCAGTGGCGGATTCAGGAGGGGGGGGGGGGGGGGGGGGTGGGCCCGGGCCCTTCAGAAATCCCGATTTTTTTTTGTTTAAAAAATATGAGCGTATAATGCAGGAAATGGCTTCCTAAATTCAAACATTTTCCGGGGTGGCATGCCCCCGGACCCCACTAGCCAACTCCCTCGCACCGCTCAGTCGACGAAGGAGCACAATACCTTAGTTCAAGTTCCATGTGGCTCCCCACCGCCCCCCCTTGGTGAAATCCTGGATCCGCCACTGCATACAGTACGCTCAGCACGATGTTTGCCTTCGTCCACCTGACCCCTTGATCAGATGGAGAGTGGACGTAAAACTTCCTCCCACCGTGTCGGGTGGAAATCCCATTCGTACAGATGGAGAGGCAAAATCTCCACCGTGGGAACATTTCTAAGACCGAATCTGCCGCACACCGCGTTCCCCCTTGTTAACCCACGGCGCATCACCGTGCCAGTATACAGGTAATACTGACAGCGAGGAGAACATTTATGGCCGAATTACTGACAAACATTCGTGTTTCGAATTTCTGTTTGAAACCGTGACGCCGATCTTTTGAATCGCATCCATTCAAAAACTAATACTAAAAACACACCAACACATATTTCACGGAAATTGAGAGGATTCTCATCTGCTACCAAACCTATTTTATTAAGGAATAAAACGAATATAAAAGCATCAATAGTTAGTCTTAGTAGACGATTCTAGTGTGCTACCAATATAGTTTTATTAAGAAATTAAAAATATGAAAAAAATATCTTTTAAATTTCCTACAAGAACATGTTTTGACAAAACTTGAGAATCATCTTAGGAGACGATTATCATATGCACAGTGCCGTAAAAACATGTTTTGTTAAGGCTATGTCGCGTTTTCGTTTGGAGCTCTCGAGGCCACGACCATTTTCGCGATCATCTCGACTCATGCGCGAGATCGCGAACACACGAGATTGTAGCATGTCCCAAACACGACATGTATAAATCGAGACGATTCTCATCTGCTACCAAACATATTTTATTGAGGAATAAAACGAATATAAAAGCATCAGTATTTCTTCTATCAATATATCTCTTGGGAGACGATTCTCGTGTGTTGTCAAAATATTTTTTATCAAGAAATCAAAAACATGAAAACTGATCTAAAAATAAATCCTACAAAAACATAGTTTGACAAAACTGGTAAATCGTCCAACGAGACGATTCTCATATGCAGCAGCACAGTACTGTCAAACCTACTATCAAACCATGTTTTGTTGAGAATATGTTGCATTTTAAATCTTTTCAGCTCTCGCGATCACGCTTCGCGTTTTTGAAATCTCGACCTGTGCCAAGATCGAGAAAACGCGAAATTGTAACACGTCCCTAACAGGACACGTACACATCGTCTAAGGAGACAACGATTCTCATGCGAGTGATGTGCTGCCAACACATGTTTTTATTAAGAAATTTAGCAAATGTGGACAAACATCAATAATTTTGACAAAACAACATGGTTCGACAAAAACACGGCACTTGTGTTTAGACGATTTTGATGTGCTGCCAATTACATGTTTATTTAGGAAAAACAAATATTTTGATTTTGTATTGTTTAATGTATCACACCGCTACCACCATACATAAAGATTCCGTTACTCTTTTGAAATTGAATGGGTTTAACGTCCCAGCAGACAGCAACAGCTAAGGTCATATAGAGACGGGGACCACAGTTTATAGTCGGGTGTTCTAAGCCCTAGGTCACAAACCCATGCATAATAAACAAGGGAAAGAAATACCCCTAACGAGCGACCATACGTACTTAGAATAACAGCTGACGCAACGGCGGTAGACTGAAATGGCTTACGTGACACTGGACATTTACTTTCCAACAAGATTTTCACGGTATTTAATCGATTGTATTTCCTCGCCACCATATGAAACCAGACTCGAGAAACACAAATTAAGTTGTTGATTTCTGAATGTGTCAATTGTTTGCACGGTGTAAGAAATCAAAGACATGTGACAACAAATCCCGATTTTTTTTGTTTACAAAATATTGAGCGTATAATGCAGGAAATGGCTTCCTAAATTCAAACATTTTCCGGGGTGGCATGCCCCCGGACCCCACTAGCCAACTCCCTCGCACCGCTCAGTCGACGAAGGAGCATACCTAGTTCAAGTTCCATCTAAAAATAAATCCTACAAAAACATAGTTTGACAAAACTGGTAAATCGTCCAACGAGACAATTCTCATATGCAGCAGCACAGTACTGTCAAACCTACTATCAAACCATGTTTTGTTGATAATATGTTGCATTTTAAATCGTTTCAGCTCTCGCGATCACGCTTCGCGTTTTTGCAATCTCGACCTGTGCCAAGATCGAGAAAACGCGAAATTGTAACACGTCCCTAACAGGACACGTACACATCGTCTAAGGAGACAACGATTCTCATGCGAGTGATGTGCTGCCAACACATGTTTTTATTAAGAAATTTAACAAATGTGGACAAACATCAATAATTTTGACAAAACAACATGGTTCGACAAAACACGGCACTTGTGTTAGACGATTTTGATGTGCTGCCAATACATGTTTATTTAGGAAAAACAAATATTTTGATTTTGTATTGTTTAATGTATCACATCGCCGGTTTTTGCCGCTACCACCATACATAAAGATTCCGTTACTCTTCTGAAATTGAATGGGTTTAACGTCCCAGCAGACAGCAACAGCTAAGGTCATATAGAGACGGGGACCACAGTTTATAGTCGGGTGTTCTAAGCCCTAGGTCACAAACCCATGCATAATAAACAAGGGAAAGAAATACCCCTAACGAGCGACCATACGTACTTAGAATAACAGCTGACGCAACGACGGTAGACTGAAATGGCTTACGTGACAATGGACATTTACTTTCCAACAAGATTTTCACGGTATTTAATCGATTGTATTTCCTCGCCACCATATGAAACCAGACTCGAGAAACACAAATTAAGTTGTTGATTTCTGAATGTGTCAATTGTTTGCACGGTGTAAGAAATCAAAGACATGTGACAACAATTTTGTTTACAAAACATTAAAATCGTCTACGTAGACGATTCTCACGTGTTGCCAAAGCATGTTTTATTAAGACATCGTACAAATGTGAAAAGAATACATTGGTATTTCTTTACAAAAACATTTTGACAAACTATGAGAATCGTCTAAGAAGACGATTATCATGTGCTGCCAAATCTTGCTTTTATAAAGATCTCGAACATAGGTGAAAATGCACAAGCTAATGTGTAAGACGCATCGATGACGTGAGCGACTAGAACAAAAATACATAGCGTGGCTTTGGTATGTTGTGTTTCCGCTGAATTATAAAGGTCATTCACACTTTGCACGTGAAACTGGATTACCGACTGATTCTCGATCTCGACTGATCTCGATCTCGCCTTCCGCTTTTGGAAATACGATTTGCCCATGCATGTGTAACATATCATATTACGTGTTGGACTTGCGTTCTACGTACGTACATGCATATAAAGCATGCTAGTTCGAAATGCGTTCTACTTATGTACGTACGTACGTGCATGTAATGTATGCGCAAAACTCAATTTCAACTCTACACACACATAATGACATGAACAAACGTATTTCCAAAAGCGGAAGGCGACATCATGAAAAGGCCGATGCTAAACGCGGCATCGCGGTCTCGAAAACACGAGATAGCCAGGCGAAAACGCGAAAATTAACAAAATAGAATCTCACGTTTTCGCCTCGCGATTTGGTCTTCGCGATCTTTGTGTATATATATATATGTCGACGATGCCATGCAGTAACCAATAACACGTATCGAAATGTGTTGTTGTTTTTTTTGCTCAATAAACGTGTATTGGCAGCACATTAGAATCGTCTCTAAAGACGATTATCATGTTTTGTCAAATTATGTTTTTGTTGTCAAGAAATTGTAAATGTTTGTCCACCTTTGTTCTATTAATTAATAAAAAACATGTTTTTGCAGCACATGAGAATCGTCTCCTAAGACAATGTTTACGTGTCCTATGCCTCGCGATTTCGAGCTTTGGAGACGAAAACGCGAAATTCTATCATATTCAATCTCGCGTTTTGCAACCTTGCCGCGCGTGTTTTTGCTTCGCGATCTTTCATGCGTGTTGGAATTGCATTCTACATGCATGAGCAAAACGAATCCGAATGTTCTGTCTATAACGCAGTGATAATCGCCCCAAGTTACTGTCGCGTGACACGTGCATTCTTGTACATTCCGGATTTCCGTATAATTGTATATTTGTGATGTGTGGTACTGTGTTGTATTGTTGTGCGTACTATTGATTTCACATACCTGTGATTCCACATACCTGTGATTTCACACACCTGTGATTTTTACATACCTGTGATTTAGCATGTACATTTGCCATGTACAAATGTGCGTGTAATAACGGGGCTTATGTTGTATTGGTGGAAATACGTTTTTGCGTGTCATTTTTTGCGGATTTAAATATACGTCTATTTTATGAGCAATGTTTTACTGATGTCACGCCATATTTGCCACAGACTATGCATGTGTGTGGTAGAGAACTCGTTGACTGCGTGTGCTGGTTTCGCTATGGAGAAGACCTTTTAGTATTACGGATGTCCACTGTCCGTGCCAGCCGAGTTTGTCCGCGTGTCAGTTGTTCACCATATAAGGGACCTTCTGTAGGTGAAGCCGTAGTATATAGCGCAGACCATACCATGGTCTGCCCTGTTATGTATGCTACGGGTTAGTGTTTCAGCATAGCCTGGTACTGGCCAACACGGATATATCAGATCCCATACTGGTGATGCTTTGTGTCATGATATTTCCGTAAATGACCACGATATTTGAGTTTAGTATGTGCTACACTCTCATTTGGGTGTATAGCCGTAGGACCGATATGGAGGGGTTTGGCGGGGCCAAGAAGCGACCTTCGCATTGTCGAGACCAGTCGAGTAGATTTCGGATTATGAGATCTGGGTCTATGTGTGCAGATTTATTGTAGTGTGGGGTATACCATGTTGGATGGTATTTATTCCACAGGGCTGTACACTGGTTTGGTTGAATTTAATTTAAGGCGTGGGAACATATATTTATGCCAAATATAACCCACGGGTGACATGGCAAAAGCCATGGTTTTGTAGTATTTATGTGAGATGTCGAACGAGGGGTAGGCATATTCATTATTCCGTGCATGGTTTCACTGGTGCGTATATAAGCGATGTCTCGCTATGTGTTGGCGGGACACATATTTTCTGGTTACAGAAGACTATACTGTATTCACCAGTGACACGGAGGATTTTGTATGTACCTACAAACATTTTATTTCAGCTGTGATTTGCCGTTGTTCGATTCCCGTTTTAGTCCGTTGTGCATCCTGTCTGTCTGTCTGTGCGTATTCGTCCAGTAATTGGAGACTCATTTCATTTTTGTAGCCTCTTGAGATCGCTCCAGCGGGCAACATTGGACGTTTTGGTCCACTCGTTGAGGGCAGACCCCAGTCAGTGCAGAGTGTCAGGTCGTCCGAGTGTCCGTACGTCTGTCTGGCGCAGTGTGTGTAGCAGCTCCGGGCACAGGCCTGTATAGAGCAGTGTGTGATAGCTACATCGCGTTCAGCAGACAGTCACAGCCATAGTTTAGTGAAGTGAAACGCCATACACACATCATATCATTATACTACCACCGAGTTGAATGTCACCTAAGTGAAACTTTTCCCGGCGTCTTAGCCATAGTGATAATCGCAATTTTTGTATTATATCGGAACTTTACATCCGGTCTACCACTTCCGGTATTACAACCCATTGATTCACCATGGATACTTTACATCCGGTCTACCACATCCGGGTTGCTACAGTCGAGTGATACCATAGGAACTTTACCTCTGGTCCACCATTTCCGGAAATAATACTACCTTGGGAACTTTACTTCCGGTACCAGCTTCCGGAACATTATCGTTATTGACTATCATGTGATGTAACCACATCCGGCTTTGACTTTGACATTCATACTTTGGAAATATATTGCATAGGCAATACATATGTATACTTTGATAGTGTATGGTAATACTCCTATCATGGCATATCATGGCTAAGGGATTGTAGTAAGACTACATATATTGTTTATGGATTAATCCACTTGAAGTTGGATAATAGCCATATTGGTGACTAGACCTCATATTGCGGGTGAGGCAGACCTTGGGACCTTGATACTCGGAGGTTACCACTATCTATTGAGATACGCCAGCACTGGGGTAGCTCAGATGATTGTCATTTGTCCTCCAATGTTCGTTCTGCCATGTTATATTGTATGTTATTTTATTTTGATTAGCGATCATCAAAGTACTTGTGCATTCATACTATTGTCCACTACGGGACCATTGAGATACCCACATACCGAGTTTATTCGTCTATAGCTTTTAAGTTGCGTTAAAGTATAACAGTCGATTGGCTTACAACTTGTGAGTAATTGAATAGTATCATGCACAGTACAGTGATGTTCGCATATCAATGTATCATGTATTCCTGTGGCGTCCCCATGTAATATAGTGTACATTATAAGTGATTAAGTGACTACGTGTACTTATCTACTCTGGCCTATCCCTTACACTTCAACTGCATTGTTACCACTTTTCGTTCGTCAGATCAAGCTATATTGGCCATAACGTCATAACAATTGAAGTATACTTGGTTCATATGATAATTGGGGAGACAATTTGTCTCGATCATTCCTGACCTTGGTAATGACCTTGACAGTTACAGACAGAACATTTGGGTTAGAGCAAAACTTATTTTCCAAAGCCGAAGGCGAGATCGCGAAAACGCGAGACGATTCTCATTATTTTAGAAAACGTTTTTTATTTTGTTTTATTGTTGATAAATTTGTTGCGAGTATGCTGCACCCCCTGCGTACGGGCCTTTCGTAACCTGTGTCGGCTGTCTGCTTCGTAGTGTCGGCTTCGTACTAACGGGACCGATACGATTACTAATTACTTCTAATAATGACACTTTCCATTTACTGATCTGTTGGCAATGGATGCTTATGACCGTATTTACATGTACAGTTCAGGCCCGTAGCCAGACCTGTTTGAAGGGGGTGTCCGACCGCTCCGACCCCCCCCCCCCCCCCCCCCTGGCTACGGGCCTGCAGTTTACAGTAACATTTAGATTGGGAATACGATAGTTATCATATCTAAATAATGATCGTGTTGTCTGTAAACCGCGTATTTCTGGATGCGCCTGTGCATAACGACATGGTAAATAATTCAGTTTGTAGTGGGGAACAGCTAAATATCAGTGATGTTGGTTGTGGGGACGAGACATAATTTAAATTGTGTGTCGGGGGTGGGGGTACTAAAAAAAGTGCGGTCCGCCACCACCCCCCACCCCCCCCCCCCCCCCCCAGAGAATCTTTCCTGGAATAGCCCTTATATAATCACATATATATAGTGAAAACAAATATCCACATTGTAACATACCATCCGATACTGTCTGTCAAGCATGGTAAACTCCACATTCTTCGATGATCGAGGCAAGGCGTATCTCTCAAATAACGACTTGGACAGGCCGAGCTCGGCTGCTTCCTTGCATTTGATGATTGGTTGAAGTTGTTTGTGGTCACCAATGAGAACGACCTGTTCCGCCTTCGTTGCTATTATTGGCGCAAGGCAGTGGGGCTCCGGGCACATTCCTGCTTCATCAATTATCACCTTTTATATAGAAAATGGTTATGGTTTCTTGGACATAATCATTGGTAACCAATCATTGCCGATGTACGCCCAAGGAACATATATATCTGTATATATTGTAAATAGTGCCCAGATACATAGTCTCAGCCTCGTCGCTTGAGACGAGCTGAGAAACCAGTTATACCGGTCCAGCTTGATACCAGGAATGGTAAAATTCTATTATTCGGTTGTCAGGCTGGACCCGACTTATGAGAACATTAGTTAGGCTGCGAGTGTGGAACGTCATAAAATTTGGTGCTCAGCAAATTGATAATTTGATAGCACGGCTGCTCAGACTGGTGACAGCTGATGCAAGACGTTGACTACCGGTCTAGTGCTTGAGCTAGCCGGACCAGGTGATAATACGTTACATATTTTTGGCGCCCAACGTGGGGCTGCCACTTCAATATAGCTCAGCGCTCATAATTTTTATCACTAACTTCTCGTGCTTGAGCGAGCCGGACCAGCAATATAGAAAATAGGCTACATATTTTTGGGCCCAATGAGGGACTGCCACTTTTATTTTCATCATAAGGTTCATTAAGCTGGTCTCATGCTTGAGCTGGCCGGACCAGCTGAAAGACAGATAATACGTTACATATTTTGGTGCCCAACGAGGGACTGCCATACATTAACATAATATACATTTATTCTAAGTATTCGGATAATAAGGTTGTTTAAACTTGTCTAGTGCTTGGGCTGATTTTGTGCGGTGGCAATCTTGGTTCAACAAAAGGAATGAGAGAATTACCTTTAAAAGTCAGTCAAATTAACTCATTATAAATATAGCTATCATAAATGTACACGTCTTTTGGATTTTTGGAAACTTTATAAACAAAATGTTTAAATGCTAAAGCAATTGTAATATATAATTTAATTATATTTTATTGTCATAGAATATGAAATGACAATAATATGTAATCTGATCACAGGCAAAAAGGTATTATTTGGCAGCTATTTTGAATTCATGCATTTTCAAGTGGGGACCATTTGTTGAATCATGTGGTTCATTGGAAAATCGGAAACCCTTATATGCAAAGTTTCATACTTTCTGCTGAACAGTTGACATATTGGTCACATATTGACTCCTGTATATGTGAGATTAATTGGACGTTGCCAGATCGGAGAAGTGGGTTTTCTCCAGGTACTCCCACATTAAGAACCACTCTTACACCTACATCTGTGCCAACAGAAGCATTTGTATAAGTTCCCTCATGATTGTAATCAATGCGAAATGAATAAAGTGTATTACCTGAAAGACGTTTGTAGCCTCCAGAACATTTTGATTGGACCCTACGGCTGTAGTACACAGAATGATATCATGTTTGCCAATTTCGTCAATCGATGCCTCCCGAACTAGGTGCTTGTATTTTCGCAAAAGCTTTGGGTTTGACTTATAGCCAGTGTCTTTAAACATTTTGTCGATGGCTTTTATTTCTTCTGCCTTTGGATTTCCTTCTTTCCTAATGCGATGATGGAGTGCGATGGAGTTTAGTTCGCAAATCTCACTCGCAGCTCTAGTACTGTTCTTTCTGAGTACTTGTCGACCAGGAATTGGGAAGTCAGTTACTTCGATGGAACGACTGTAAACCCGGATAATTTTTGGGCACAGGTCACCCAGTAGATTCCGCATCCACCCTGTAATTATAGAGATTAGTCAATTCAGCATCCAGCCTGTAATCACAGATAACAGGGTCCGGGATTGTAAAACTGTTTGCGTACATACTCCGTTCTCAGGCACAAAATCAGGAAGTTTGAACAGTCAATACAGATCCGTATTCGTAAATTTAGTCAGTAAGTGGGCGAGAAAAAGTATATGTCCAATGCACTTGTATTAGGCAAGGATATTCCACCCTCATGATCAGAAACTCAGTAAGCTTGTAAATAATGAAAACATATTCTGACCACTCGCGAGGAATATCTGTGCCCCATACTGCCCAATACCAGAGCATATGAACATCACTCTTTACCACATTCTCTACTCAAGTAAAAGAAGATATTTTGGTACACAAATGCCCCAAGTGGCAGATGGGAGAAACTCCGGCAAACGTCTTAACCAAATCCACGGACACACAGATGGACATACAGTCCAAATAATATACATGTATGACTCCCGGCTTTACCAAGACCGAGGGAATACAATACTATATCAAGTGAGAAGGGGCTCACAGACCCCTTTAGTTAAATCCAGGTTGGCCGCACTACAACGTGTCTCAATGTCATAGAAGTCAAAAGTCCACCTACTTGCCACCAGGTCGACAGACGTATTGGATGGCCCACAGAACAGGACCTGCTGTTTTCGGTTGCCCTGTATCGCACAATTTCTGTTTATCTTGTCAAACAAGTAGAGCAGCTTGATTCCCGTGTACGTCTTACCAGTTCCTGTAATATATTATAGAAGGTTCAAGTCAATTGGAGTTAGGGTTGTGGATATTTTGGGAACTTATTTTTTTTTAACACAGGTTAAAACTAGAAATGTGACCTGTCGGCACACGAATGCCTCCGCTGGCAGTCAAAGAAAACGAGGCACATTTGAAAACATAGAGGGCCACAGAAGCGTGGATCTGTCATAGCATGAAAGCAGACCATCAGAGCAATGGGAGTGTGAAATATCAATCAGATCCATGCAAGGAAAGTGACATTATAATACACTTACCCTAGTTTTGAACGCACCAAGTATGTGACCTTGACCCTGGACTTAGCATAAATTTGTCGGAGGGCGCTAGAGGACCATTAGAGCAATGTGTGTTTGAAATAGCATGCATATCTGTGTAAGGAAAAGTATAAGACCTTTACCCGAGCGTTAAGGTTTCAATTTCACCAAGTATGTGACCTTGACATGGGCTTAGCGGGGGCAGGACGATCATGGATTTTTCGAAGGACAGTAGAGAATTATTAGAGCAATGTGTGTTATGGACGCCGGTAACACTATTACCCCCCCCCCCCCACCACCATTCAGTGGCGGGTCATAACTAGCAGCTTGATTCCTGTGTATGTCTGACCAGTTCGTGTAAAATATCACAGAACTAGCGTCATGTGTCATGTGAGCCACTTTTGAATTAAGAACAGTTGTTTCAAGTCAGCAGTCACAAATCTTATTCATACGATTTTAAATGTGTATATTTGTAAGGAATAAAATCATGGGCTGTTGTATTTACTGTAGTAGAAAAACATCTGGTCTGTTGAAAGTGTGTTAGTCCGAAGGACTACTCGCAAACTTTAAACAGACCACACGTTTTTCATACTACAGTAAACGCAATAGCCCATGGTTTTATTACTTATAGTTACATTGCTTTTTCTGACAGTTTCACAAATATAAACTAGACACTATGTTTGTAAAACATGGACATGCCCCCATGGCATACTGGACTGTAACTAGAGAGTGTGTATAGAAAGAAAACTTTAAAGTTAAACAATTTCGAAGTCATTGACAAACTTACACACTTTTTGACATAAGAAAATGGCTTAGTGTTTCGGCACCATTTTGAAGGTAACACAGGTCAAGGTAATGTCATTGGTGTGTCGATTGTGTCACACATGTTCATGTGAATGAACTGTCCGAATATTAAAGAAATCCTTCAAGTATTATTGAACATATTGCATGATGGAGAAACTCTTACAAACTTTAATGTAATAAGTGTTTCAGCACTATTTAGAAGGTCACAAAGGTCAAGGTTATGTCATTGGTGGTTCGAGTGTTTCACACAGGTTCAAGTGAATGAACAGTCCAAATAGTAAAGCAATCCTTCAAGAAATATTGAAGATATTACATGTACATGATGGAGAAACTTTTACAAACGTTTCGACGTAAGCACTTGGTTAACAAGTTGAAGGTCGCAAAGGTCAAGCTCATGTAAATGGTGGTGCAAGTGCATCACACATGTTCAGGTGAATGAACTATCCAAATAGTAAAGCAATCCTTCAAGTAATATTGAAAATATTACATGATGGTGAAATATGGCATTAACATTAAGAATCATCTTGTTTTACGTCATTTGTTGCAATTTATAGAACAACGAGCCGGTCAAATAACGCAACATCATGGAAATTAATGACGTCAAACATAGTCCATCTGCCCACAGGCAAAACATGTATTTTGACTACCAAAAAAGTGGGCAAGTCGCCACTATATTTTTCAGTTAGTGTAACATGTTACCTAACTGAAAAAAGGTGATGGCCGTCTCAATTCCACAGCTAAAGTCATTTTGGCGGCCATTTAGCAAAATGGCCTTCACAGTTTTAGAAAATTATCAAACATGGCTATAACGTTTTATCTGATGGTCTGAGACCCTGAGTTAAATATCTTCAGTATGCTATTTTACATACTTTGAAACAAGGTATATGAACATCGATTCACAAACTTCAGACAAAACTAGAATAACATGTCAGAAATATTCCACTTTTGCAGTAAAAAAATACTTTTATCGAAGGAACAAATTTGTTTCATCCTGTGATGGATACTTATCAGGTTAAACTTGCTAAAAACTACACCAGCTCGCATATGTATATGCTTATTCAACTAACATAGTTGTCTGTATATATCTCATGTACTAGGTATATCTCGTACCTTACCATTATTACGATCCTGCTCCTCTGCACCATCTGATCAGGGAATGCACTGTTTCTCATTCGATCAATACAATACATCAGGCTGCATGGCTACATAATACATACTTATAAGGCTGTCATATCTCAGCATCATTCGAATTGGGTGAACATTTGAGCGATGTGTCGCAATCCGTTGCTTTGATCAAGGAATCATGAACACATATTATCAAACTGTTTGGAAGGTACGTGCATGAATTGCGACATGGTTTAGGGCCACTAGCGGCATTTTGGATGACATATAGATCCGAACTGACAGATAAGGTGACTGGCATCTTCATCTAGCAGGCATCAGTGGCATGATACCATCATGTTTCGTAATAGACACAACAATTTATCGATAGTTGTCTATCTATTGCGCTGAGATGTCCGGATTGCATGAGAAAGGTCCAACAATGCGCGCTCATTTCCAGAATGGGGGAATCTCCGTACAGCTAAGGAATACAAACCCGTTAGCTAAGATTGCTGTTGATCAGACTACGGAGGAAACTGTCAACAATGATACACAGATTGCAGGATGCACTCGCGGATTTAGCCTGAAGCCTTGTACATTGACACGCTATTATCTCACAGCCGAGCAAAGGGCATTAGCGCTAGGATAACTCCGGCATCAGATATCATCCAAACTTCCAGACAAACTCACACCCTTAGCAAGGCACGAATAAACAGAGACGACTTTGTTTGATGTGCCACTTGTGGGTCGGTTGCACAACAACTGGATAAACCCTATTGGCAGAGATCCATCAGACCTTATCAGTATCTCGGATACCGGATCAGTCGCCACACCTGAGGTTTATAGCGGCCTTCTTACAGCACATGCACAGGGTCAGAATGCATTATGCTGTATTTATAAAGCAACATGTGGGAGAGGGTGAGCGTTTCCATGACCCGATCAAGAAACGTAGTCAAAACTTTCAGTGAAATCCAAAGAAATTGAAGCTGACCAAAATTTGTTTGGTAACATGGTGCTGGTTGTCAAAACCAGTTAGCGATTAGTGGTGTCCTATTTCATCCACTTGGTCCACTGTCAATGACATTAGCAAACACAGATGGAATCATGAAAAAAAGCGAACACAGCCGTGCCTACTAAACATCTAGAGACCAAAGTCTTGCCGGCTCAGAAAGTTCTCCCCTCCACTACACTGATCGACGAGATGGCACTACTCCAAAGCTTTTATGGTGGGAATTATACATTCACCGATCACTCTGATCATATATTCACTCAGATGCTTCATGCCAGTGGTGAAAGTGAGAGGATCTATGTCATATTTGATGTGTATCGAAGTAATTCGATAAAAGCTGCCAAAAGAGTTCATCGCTGTTCCGAAAATGGGATCGTCTTCACCAAGATAATGGCTGTACATAAAATACAGAATTGGAGATGTCTCTTGGCAAGAATAGAGAGCAAGAACACACTCACGGTGTTTGTAGCTGAAAATTGGAAAGCTCCGGAGAAGAAAGAGCAACTTGGGATTACGGTCCATGTTCGTCACATGCAGTGATGTTTTTGTGAAACTCACTTGCAGAGGTTGGAAAGTAATTAGTGATCTAAAATCTTACCAAGAGGAGGATGATACAAGCCTACTGAGGCACGGAAAAACATGCAGCAGTTACATACGCAACGCTCATATGGGTAAGTGAAGACGCAGCTGTATTTATAATATGTCTGGCACTGAGTGGAGATATCAACAGTATAATATTTATAAGACGTGGAACCAAATCATCTGTCAGGCTTAGCAACATTACCAAACTGGCTACCGCTATTGGGCCTGAAGTATATACTGCCCTTATGGGACTTCATCCAGGTCAGGACACTGTCAGTGCACTTGCTGGACAAGGAAAGTTGAACGCATTGAAGATCCTCCTTCGCCACACAAAATTCCGAGAGGCATTTACATCGCTTGGTAAAAACACTGGTTCCTCCCGAATGAAGTCTTCTGTATCATCCAGTTCACGTGTCAGCTGGACTGCCGCAACACTAAAACAATCGAAGTCAGTGAGCTCATGTATTAACTATTCCGCAGCAGCAGTGGCGAAATAGAGAGCGGCCAACTGTCCTCATGTGAAGACACACTGTGGCAACATACTAGTACCCGTCGGAGCTAACTATCAGGCTGCTATCTGGCGACGTAACTTAATTTACTGTTCAGACATTCCAACACCCAGCGAAGAATATGGAGGGACATCAAGCGATACCGGCGTTCCAGTTATGAAATGGATGACGGGATCTCAAGCTCCCGATGTCGTGCTAGGACTGATGTCGTGCAAGTGTAGCTGATCATGTCGGCCGATTGACTGTTCATGCATCGTCAACGGACACAATGTACAGATGCATGCAAGCTGTTATCATGTACCAACATGACGGATGATGACGACTTTCGCCCGGATGAAACTGCTTCCTCTGACAGAGATGATGAGTGAATTGATATTTCTCAGATTCACACTGTAAGCTGTATTTCCGAAGCACTTGACCATATTGCATTTGTTTCTAGTTTAACCCCAGAGATGTATGGCAACATTTAGTTTGATAAGGGCCAAACTGTTCAATAGATGTATATTTGTAACAGGTGGGCAATGTTGACATGTTGTTCAACGTTATATATTATGTATTGCAAATACGCGTTGAGCGGATCAATATCGGTTAAATAATGAGATGCACTAATCACCGTTGGTGTATCTGTAATCTGAATTCGGTCTACATATTTTAGACATCAGTTCAATACACATACAATGTGACTCCAAATACACAGTGAATAGCATTAGCAACCAGATGCATATGGATAGATGGAAGCTCATCAACAATACGGCGAGGCAATAAGGACACTGTCAACCTATGACTCATTGGTGACTGTGACTGGAGAAATAGGGCATATGGGTTATGTGCCAGTATAGACTCCAGATCAATATCTCCAGATTCAATATGGGCATCCGCGCACTCTGGTCAGGGTCTACACTGCTCGCCACTCCATAAATCACCTGCCCTGCTTCTAATGTGAAGTAAAGATCCTGAAAGGTACATGCCCACGCAGCAAGTTACACTGTACTACAACTTTTCATTTTCTGTCAAGCCTTATATGAGCCATATGTCTACCCACTAACGAGTTATTTTTAATTATGGCGCGTGTTAATTGGTGTTAAATCGCATTTTATATGCCGCGACCAGAAAGGGTATTTTCCGACCTCGTGCTATTTTTACCAATACGCGTCGCGTGACACGGTCAATCATATCACATCTTTAACATGCGCAGTGAAGTATCGGAAGTTGAGAAGAAAAATCTCTATTCGAGTCCAAATCTAAATCTCCACGTAACTCTTTCCATTTGGTGATCTGGTCGCCAATATTAACCACTCTCTCTCTCTCTCTGTACTGCCTGACGCTCAGACATTTCGCCTTTCTTTTGGCCGACGCTGTTTCATACAATTTCCGTCCTGGACGTTTCGACATGTTGATATTCTTGTTTACATATTGGGAAGCCTACTGGCGCGCGTAGTATACTGCGCATGCGCACCGCAAGCCGTGATGTGAAAGTCGTCATCCCCGCGCATTATCAAAATAGACTGTTACCGCCGCGCGTCGCTAACAGTAAATTGATAATTAATAAATGATTATATTTGTATAGCGGGCACTCGTAATTTTTAGAACTGGTGGAATAGTGACATAATTATACACTTATTTAATTCCTATAAAGAACATTTTGTGCCTACATGATCGGAATCTAGACAGGTCCGAAATGTCATAAAGACCCTTCTCCAGTCACTCCAGAAATGTTTTAACACATATTATTATATTAGTTATGACTGACCAGTTCATAAACTTATTGGGAAACAAAATACAATCAATATGGTTAACATTTCAGATACATGTAATTAGTGACATTTCGAACATATATTTTTAAAAAAATGCGAAAATAATATTTTGTTTTACTTATTTGTACTATTATTTCATCACCAAGTGAATTTATTACCATTCTGTATTCAATATATCATGTAAAATGACATTTTGAACATTTTTTATCCCGGGGGGTAAATGTGTCTCAGACAACCAAATTAAATGTTACGGTCATTATTATGAAATATGCAAAAGTGAAAAAATGCCCACCAAAATCACATTTCTTCCGTGTTGTGACATATCGGGCTAATTGAAAAATATAATGGGGACTTGCCCACTTTTTTGGTAGTCAAATTTCATCTGTCACATAGGACTAACATACTTTAGTAAATCAACAACGTGTCACAATGCCATATGGGGCTTATGTAGTGTGCTGGGATATAAATGCAATACATCTAAATATAAAGTTCGACCATGTCCAGCTGTGGATAAACGTTTGCCGTAGCACGCGGGAATTGTTTGAACCCCAAGACCGAAGGTTGCGGGTTCATACAGTTCCCGAGAGGCATGGCAAATGTTTTCCCACGGCGGTACATGGTCAAACGTTATTGTTACATTTCCGTCGGAAATATAGTATAACCAGAGGGTTGTTTTTCAGACAAAAGCATACGTCTCCCCCCACACCAACACTGCATGCTATCGGTGTTTGGCAAGAACAGCATATATGAAACTACCTTGTTAATCTACGTAATTTAAATAAAAAGAGACACCATATGCAATCTTCACTTGTCAAGGGCCATAACTCTGCCAATACTACATGAATCCACATCAAAAATCCCAGGTGCAAAACTGCACAAAGTGACAAACATTCCTGTAAAATGTTGCAGCTCTAAGTCAAACACTTTTTGAATATTTGTGATGAAATAGGTGATGCCGACAAAATTGCCAATTTTCTCTAAGTTAAGGGTCATAACTCCATCCTTACTGGATGATTCTGCAAGCAAAACCCCAAGTGCACAACTACACATGCTGATTAAAGGTACATGCCCACTCAGTAGGCACAACATGTTCTTTATATCAGAGATAACATCATTGAATTCCATATGTTGGTACAATTTGGGTAGTATTTATCAGTCACGGTCCCTCGTTAGGCGGATAATGTCACAGGGCGAGAAAGATGTGCTCCGGCCCGGGGCCCGAACCCGGGACCTCTGGTTTACCGACTGAGCTAGCCGGGCACGAATACACATATTTTCCCCATTGTGAGTTACGTACAGTGACAATCATACTTTATAATCTGTTGAAAATATTATTTTTTCAGGTGACGCATTTAATTAGTATAAATAATTAAAAAATATCAGGCCTCATTTGCATGATAGTTTTCCGCGTTTTGGTAATATAGCGGTAAACGCATGTTTATGGTCGGACGGGTGTTATTAACGCGATGAGAACGTGCGCGTACATATTCCAAATATGGGCTTGATTGTTATGATCATGTGATAAATATGCACCAATGAGGTGAGGTTACGTTTATGACGTATTGGCGGGAATCAAGTGTGAAAATCAGTTTCTAGCGACCTCTCGACAGAGAAACACCAAATTTTTCAAATGTATACATGTACATGTATGTGTTTTCCAAATTTTACATAATGTAGGATGTAAATCCGTTTTATTCGTTGGAGACTTAACACAATGAGAATCTAAAGGTTTTGCTTGAAAATTATGTGGATGAATATGGATCAACATGGGCCCTGATCAGACTGCGCAGATGAGCAGGTGGATCTGGGAATATGCTGATGGCATACGGTATTTAAGGGTAGGGCAACTATGTCACTGTATTATGAATCAGATAATGTTTGATTAGAAGGTTACATGTTGAAAGTACAGCTGATGGGCTATTATGCGGAATGTACGCATAGGGTAATTATGTTTCATATTGTATGTGTCGTTACATGTATAATTGTGTGGACCCATGCTTTCTAGATATTTTGTCCCAACGGGTTTTTATTGCTAGTTTTACCACAGGGTCCTAATAAAGACAGCGTCCATGATACACCTGGGTTCGCTAACCGGCAAATTAGTGTTGTGTTGATAATTAGTCGGAACATAGAATATGAAAATAACCTGATACCAACGCGTGTCACTATCAGTAAAATAAATATTACTAAATGATTATATCTGTATAGAGGCCACTCGTAATCCTTAGAGCTGTTGGAATTGTGACACAATTATACACTTATTTAATTCCTATAAAGAACATTTTGTGCCTACTGAGTGGGCATGTACCTTTAACATTCCTATATAGTTTCACATTTTTTAAGTTACCGGCGACACAAGTTAGAAATCAGCAATTTTCACTAAGTGAAGGGCCGTAACTCAGCCCGTACTCTATGAATCCGCATAAATCACAAGATACACAACTGTACATGTTGATAAACATTCCTATAATGTTTCAATACTGTAACTCAAGTAGTTTTCCAGTTATGTGGGACGCGAGTTGAAATGACCATAACAGCGAATACTGGAGGAATCTAACCTGGTGGACCCTGGATCAGGGAAAATCTCGACTTCAGGGCTTTATCTATAGCCTCCTTCTGTTTCTTATTGTTACGGTGCAAGGGTTTTATCCTCCGTTCCATGACGGTGTCTGGAATATACCGGTCTCTCTCACCCAAGTTGTCTGCTTCCTGTCTATGCTCATTGTCTGCAATATGTTAGTGGGGGATTCAACACCACAGGATGAAAGAAAGTTTTGTCGTGTACACTTTGCAAACACTTTAAAGGCACTGTGTCTCAAATGTGGGTGTGACTGGAGAAATGGGGCTTATGGGAGTTGAGACCAGCATAGCCCTGATCAAATAGCACACCCCATGTAGCATGATAACCATCTATATTGCTTGGTCGAACTAACAGGTGATGGGAAATAATAATCTGATAATCTCTCATTGCATAAATAATATACTATGGTTATATACCGTCATGTGATGTTTTTCCCGTCACCTGTGGTTCGAACTATAATGTTTCATTGATGAAATAGCGAAAAGTGCAGCAGATCCTGATCAGGCTGTGCAAATGCACAGGCTGATCTGGATCTACACTGGTCACAAAATCCATAAGCCCCAATTATCCAGTCACAGCCTCAAATGATGTCTCATATATTATATATGTTGGTTAAGAGTTAGAGGTTGCAAATGACCTACTAGTATATCAACCAAATTCAGTCCGGTTCACTGCTACAATATGAACGTCACATAGGACTGCCAATACAGTTTCAGACTATTGTCATAAAGATCATGTGTTCGAAAATTTAATTAAAAGAGCGACTGTCTAATAATGTGTAACATACAATATTAATGGTGTTATAATATTAAGGATATGGCACAAAAAATATACATGTTTCTTGCTCAAACGTAGTCTATCCGATCAGAAATTGTTAATATTGTTATTACAAAAGAAATC
>CM055268.1:57597064-57619908 GCA_029237695.1 Conchocele bisecta
TTATTTGGAATTAATAAATCACTGAACTATTTCGGCAAGGGAGATAATCAATATCACGCGAACTATTTTCATACGAGCCAAGCGGATTGTTCTGTTTATGATTAGTATATATAGTTTTAAGCTATCTCCTACTTTGTTATGTTATGGGTACTAATACGTGTTGTTTCAATAGCGTATCTCTGTAACGGTATCGTTGTAGATGGAGTTGCAAATAATTTAATAATTATTACGTTCAAATGGTTGCGTAATACTGATAGCACTTCTGTATAACTTAGATTGTCATAAATGGCGCAATAGTCGTCAGGTTAAGGTCCCCGACTTCAATGATTTAATTATCGATTCCCCGAAGGTCGAGGGTTCAAACCTCGACATGGTATATATTTTTTTTCTCCATATATATTATTTTGTGATTTTAATATTTTCACAATTTTATTATTTTAATAAAAATACCTATAAATTGATAGAAACTTAACAACAATGAAAGTGTCTGTCTTTAAGTAATATATACACAGATAGTTTGTTACTGTTTTTTTAAGTTTAAAAGTAATATATACACAGACAGTTTGTTACTGTTTTTTTTTAAGTTTGAGGTACTGTCTATACCATAATAGTATACGTTCCAAAATCTATTTTTTGGCTGTCACAATTAATTAATTTTCGGACAGCAAACATTTTTTTATGAATTTGAAATAATTATTGTCCTCCATCTGCTCACAACACTGTTCGAACTGCGCCTGTGGCTACCACAACCAGAATTCACTGGCCGCAAACACAGTAGCCATCGGCGTCTATTTATTAAATTATTATTTTTTATTTTATTTGAATTCCGCGTGAACGCTGCATTTTGTGTCAACACCATTTACAGAAAATATTGGTGATTTTCTAAACGAATATCGGAGAAATGCGGCTATATATTTTGTCAATTTTCAACACCATTTACGGAAAAAAATTACTGATTTTTTAAAACAATATCGTCACAACTAAATACGGTGACAGAATTTTTGTCAACTTTTCAACACCATTTACGGAAAATATTACTGATTTTCTAAAAACAATATCGGCGAAGGTGTACTGAACTACTCTTTATTTTAAATAACCAGCCGTCTAATAGATCTGTGTATAATCGAGAGTATATCGTTAATTGTCATGTTGTCTCCGACAGTGAGGTGTTGCGGCACACATCAAAACGACACGTCAATTTCAAAACATTGCCTAAGGGTCACAGCTGTGTGTAGTGTCATCAGATCAACACCTCGTCACACACAACTACGCATTATCGATTTTTTTCCCCACACAAAGCGACGTGTATTTACAACTAGATCTGTGTAATGTGTCGGGTGTAGCCAAAGACCATACATAAGTTCGTAATTAGTCACAGATGTAGCCTTAACATTTAATCGATTTCCTTAAATTACAGATATTCCAGAGCAGACGTCATCGTAATTTGCCGTTATTTATTTCCAAAATTAGCCATATATTCTGAAATGCGTTGAAAGTTGACAATAAAATTATGACCAGATCAGTACGTTAAATCGCTATCGACGACAACTGACGATCCGATGAGAGAGTAATACCGTTTACGCATATCCAATTGTTAAATACATCGTTATTTTGTTCGTAGTTTTTACCGAGAAATTCAAAACCGTTTCCAATTATTGGGGAAAATAATATCATGATTAGCACACCGTTTCACTAAGCACGGCTACTCAGGGAATGGGATCACACGGTCTATTGTTTACACTGGATTAATGGCGGCCTCCATGAGGTCTCGGGTAAATCTTATTTTTAAATAATACGACTGTGGTTCTTCCTTTTAGTGATGACCATGTTCCGTTAACACTTATTTAGGAGAATTATTTATGTAGTTAGTCTGAACATTCTGCAAAGAAATTTGAATAGGACGGAATCGAGCGTTGTTTAAACTTAGTCCTGTTTCATATGCACAGGTCAAAATATGAACTGAAATGGCGCTTTGTGTGACAGAAATCCGTACGCGGACGAATACAAAAAAAGATTTGTTAAATATCACATATAGCGAAACAGCGGTAGCATCTACTGTTTTAATATAATAGCATACATATTGTAATTAATGTTTAATAGTGATATACTTATGAATAATATACGATACTATGGTTTATACTCCAGCACTATGTTTTAAGGCTGTGTGATTTGCCTCAATATAAGCTGGATTAAATTAATACTTATATTCATGCGCTTCATGAGAACATCAATACATTTAAAATATACAAATATTACTTAAAGGGGTATCGATATGATACATTTTAATAATATAAATGTTGAAAATACACATTACAATCGCTTACAACATAAGTTATTGATCGAAAATAGTCACTGCATCGTGACCTATTTGACCGCATTACCTATTGCGCGGCTACCTCATCATACCCCTGTTTACATAGGTAACCGGGGGTATAGTGAGGTATATGCTCGCTAATACAATGTTTGCGTAATGTCTGCTCTCAGTAAAAGATAATTATCAACATTTTAGACTCAATTCCTATAAAGGCATTGTAAAGGTAAAACGGGTGTAAATTATATATTATTAGCAAATGGGGCTCGTTCGCACCTCCCCCCCCCCCTCACGTCGCTGGCGACGCCTATGACATTGCATTACATAAACGTTATGAAGAAGTAGTAGACAATTTGTGTTTGAAGCGTTCAACTTTGTGGAGAGTGATTTTTGCTAATATACATTTTATTAGGTCAGTTTATTATAATTTATTGTCCGATATTATAGAATTGTCTCTCAATAACAATTTCAGCTCGCATCGAAAGGATTTGTGAGAACTGGTCATGAACCCTGCGCATTTTGAAATGCTATCCATCACAGGTGATTCTAGCATGTCTTGGATGGTCAATTATTGTTTGTTTATAGATGAAACACCCCTTTCTAAACAATGTACAAAACAGTTCAAATTCGACAGGGTCTGAAGATTATGTAATTATGATTATAACATTGTTTAGATATGTGTTTCATGTATATACAAACAATAATTGACCATCCAAGACACGCTAGAATCACCTGTGCTATCCATGCTATCTATATTCATAATTGTTGTTGTTATTGTACCGCATTTCTGGAAAACCACACAGAAAGTAGGTCAGTAGGACACATGTTTCGACCAAGAAACAGGGGACCGTTTCACTAAACTTCGTACTACTAGAATGTTCGTAAGTGCAAATTTAGGATCGTCTGGAAATTTCAAATAATGGATTTACATTCATTGAACATAGATGGTAGCGTGCTCGGTAAATGCATTCGACCTGCGTTCCTTTTTTTCACTTTTTTTATTCATATTTGAGTCAACGTTTTCCCACATTGTATATGTATTATATATATATTGGGGGTCCTTGTGACGTATGTACTGTCTTTACTGCGTCACAGAGCACGCAGTCAGATCGGGGCGTACGGTGTTCACAAATAATTTACTAAATACATCTTATATATCTATCAACGTCAAACAAACCCGGGGTTTAGACAATTGTAAAATTGTCGCCTGTAGGTATTTCATAGAAAAAACAGTACGAAGGGGGAGGTAGGGGTGGGGGTTGGTGAGACTTCCGGGCGTCAAATATACACATCCTCGGCGTTATTGGCCTCCTAATGTTCGGCCCCTGAAAATGTTTGGCTGGCTAAAGCCACCCCGCACGTAACCACTACGCTACACGCATAATACACTATATATATATATGTCTTGGTCACAGGTCGATATAGGTGCACGTATCTATAACAATGTATATATGTTATATAAAATTATATACTGAAATCACAGGTGCATTGTTATCGATTAATTTTGACTTGATAATGCTTGCATGGAGGGAATGACGTATATTCATTGATTCAGAATATGCCTGAATGTTGTTTGAATATATTCAAGGCTAATAATATTGGTCACATGCTTGCTACATTGTCCTGCTATATAATGTCAGTTTTGCACTTTTTAAACACCTGCTTTACCTATCATGGTTCAATATGGAATCTCCTGTGACCTTTGACCTTGCCCTTGCTATCGGAAACAAACAGTTCTCCGGTATAAAAAAAATAGCCCGGGCGTTTTGAGGTCACAGATACAGTTTGTCTGAAAATGTTGATCCATTACTGCCACTCGAGAAACATGTTTGGGTTCTTTACTTCCAGTTTTCAGCATATTTGTAGGATATAAAAGAAAACACTGCATCTTTTGGTCACTTGGTGTAAACACGGATGCAGTGGCCATATAACGTAAACAATATCGGGGGACATGACGAGGATGAGTTTGTATATGTTATCTCCCTTGAGATAGCATATTGCGTCACGCAAATTTTCTGTGTGGGGGTGGGCAGCCATTGATCGTGCTACGCCTAAACGACGAGTTTGTTTAGAAAGGTTACCGCGCTGATACAACGATACATACATACATTCAGATAACCAGAAACTTCTGTCTGTAATGCAGGGCGACTTGCAGTCAGAACACAAAGGCATCAAGTTTCTGTCAATTCTTCCTGCGCCCGCTTGCGCCGGGAGTTATTAATTATTTTTTTTAGCTTATATTTAACGGCGGCACTGGCTCTAGGACCTTGCATGCCGTCTCCCAAGAATGGGAGAAAGAACGGAGGTAGAGATTTTTGAGAGAAACCGGTAATTCGTATTTACAGAGCAACTACGAATTATTGGTACCCATTTACAGCTGGGTGAACTGGAGCAGTGTGGATAAAGTGTCTTGCTCAAGGACACAACGCACGCCGCTAGTCAGGCTCGAACCCACGACCCTTGGATCAGTAGTCCGACACACTAACCATTACGCCACGGCGCTCCACTTGCCCTGAAAAATATAAATCTCACATACCAACACCATGTCAGCGACATTTTTCTATTTTCTTGATATTAACGTAATTATGCTACTCTCCTTTAATGTCACCGTCTGTTATTTATATTAATTACCAGTCGTAATTACGGATTACATTGGATTAAAGGTACATGCCCACTCAGTAGGCATAACATATTCTTTATATCAGATACATCATCTGAGATATTTTATGTCAAAATAAACATTAATTCATCATTACCCCACGTATTGATTGGCAGTGTTATATATTTGATATCCGACGAAAATTCACATACTGAAATCAGGGGCGATAACCGTGTTTCCTTAAAATGTTAATGGACATTATTTTTATTATCTGTATTTATTCTTTGATGAGCAATTATCATACTATATAATGTGTTGAAAATATTTTTTCTGGTGACGCATTTAATTAGTATAACTAATAAAAATAATACCATGCCTCATTTGCATATGAAAAAAGCCTGATACCACCGCGCGTCACTATCAGTAAAATAAATATTACTAAATGATTATAATATATATGTATAGCGGGCACTCGTATTTTGTGCCTACTGAGTGGGCATGTACCTTTAAACCATATATTCGTTTGGTGTTGTATTACTGTTTAATGTTAGTGTACAGCTTGACACATAAGAACAATAGCCATTTGGTTTACATTAGAAATAATTTATACCCGATTACAACTGTAATTATTGTTGTTAATTATTTGCTGAATTTAGCCATGCATATATTGGGTGTATGTGTCGCCTAGAGCAGACCGTGTGCGAGGGTAACACCGCCGGATTGCCACGCTGACGACCCGGATTCGATTCGGGGTTCAATTCCAGGGTGTCAGTATTTCTCAGATACTTAGTATTTCCTGCACTAACTTTACTAGTCAGTTCGGATGGGGACTTTAAACGAAAGGGCCATGATGGCCCTAATTCGCTCACCTGACTCCATGAACACCAGACGAGAATGTGACATTGAGTTCATATGTGTTTTAACAAAAATTGTGCTATTTTTAGGTGGCGGTCACCTTGGATTAAGCGATGATTCTCATTTTACCAAATCTGAAAATGCTTCACCCAAGGATCTTAGCTTACTATGAAGTTTGGCCAGCATCGGTCAGCATCGGCCATGTGGTTCCTGAGAAAAATACGTTCAAAATCTCGAATAAATGGACCTTTTGGCGGCCATCATGGAAGACATAATCATCCGATTCCGACAAATATTGCACCAGAGCAATCGCCTCATCGATACCTTAAATTTTATATATGACATGCGCATTTGTGACCCCGGGGTCACCATTTTCACAATTTGGAAAGGGCATTGTACATCGATCATTCCTACCAAGTTTCGTCGAAATCCGGCAAGCCGTTCATGAGAAAAAGATTTTTTAAGAATTAATGCTATTTTTAGACGGCGGCCATCTTGGATTAGCGATGACCTCCATCTTAACAAATATGAGAAGGCTTCACCCATGGACCATAACTTTTAAGTTTGGCTGCCATGGGCCAAGCGGTTCATGTGAAGAAGAATTTTGAAATCTCTAATAAAAGAAAGACCTTTTGATCTTTCGGCGGCCATCTTGGATGATATTACCATCCGATCTCGACAAAATATGTACCAGAGTGAACGCCTCGTTGATACCTTCAATTTGATATATGACTTGACCATATTCGGTCAAAAATAAAATTTGACCCCAATTTGACCCCACAGGTCACGCCCATTTTTGACCATGGGATCACAATTTTAACAACTTTGAAGGAACACTGTACATCGATCATTCCTACCAAGTTTTGTCGAAATCCGGTTGGCGGTTCTTGAGAAGAATATTGTTGAAGAATTTGTGCTATTTTTAGACGGCGGCCATCTTGGATTACGTAATAACGTCATTTTAACAATTTGTTAATCCCCCTACCTGATCATGAAGTTTGGTGACTATAGGCCCAATGGTTACCGAGGAGAAGACGTTTGAAAATGTTCCCGGACGACGGACGACGACGGACGACGACGGACACATTGCTCAGGTGAGCTAAAAAGGCGGCCAAGTGTATCCGATTAAAAGGACAGTCTGGGCACGTTAAATGATCAGAAGGTACTATTATAATAACAGCTGAGCATCATGGGGCCGGTTTCCTCTGTATCCACCTCCTTCCTGTCTCTCCATCTTGGGAGACGACTAAGCAATTATTGCTTACCAGAGAAATCAGCAGAAAAATCCAAATGTGTGGTGTTTGAGCGAACCTGCATATACGCCATTTTACCCAACTCTATTTTTTAAAAATATACATCTTCACTCTGTGAAGATGTCTATGGCGGTTCAACATGGGGATTTGTTTTCTAATTTCAGAAATAGTGGACCAATTTTCAAAATTTAACTTGTTTTTCTGAATCCTCTCTTTGCTCCTCTGCCTCATTTTCCCCCATGCTAAATTCCCATAGGCAAATAAATTTTTCGTATTAAAATAAATATTGGACCAATTTCACGAAATAAAAGGCAGGCTCATTTTTATTTTTAAATTTTGCTAACATTTAAAATTTTCGGAAAAGAAATATTGTTTTTGCATTGTTTATATAGCCGTAACATTTGGGCAGGTTTCGTGAAACAGACATAATGTATTATGTCTCGGTGAGGGTTGGTATGGGCGGTGAACTCCGAGTACAACTACAAATGTAACTAATTAACTGGATGATATCCAACATATTATAAGTTATTGTGATTCTACACAGGCTATATGGTGTAATATTGCCCGTCTGGAGGTTATCGCCTCGGGTGAACATACCTTCAGACGGGCAATATTACACTATATAAGTAGTGTGTAGGGTGGGAGTACGTTTATCCCCGGCGTACGGCGTATGGAGGAGGGAGGAAATACAATGTAAACGTATGGGGATCGATTATTCGATAACTCGAATATCTAGGGTATGCGAGAGTTATCGTTCTTGATCCTGTGAGGTAATATGACTTCCCTTACCGTTACCGATTTCTGCGAAAAGGGGTCTTATGATCGTTGAGAGTTATCGATGTATACCTCGAAATATACACGTACGTATTCGTCGGTAATTGTCCGTCCGTCCGTCCGTCCGTCCGTGTGGACGTTCGTCCGTCAGTCCGATCGCTCGATATTAGCGAGAAGGGACAGACCAAAATGGCGGACGAGTTCCTATTAATTGGCGATTGATCATCATTATCGACTGGCCAACAGCGTAGACCAAAAATGACGGACGTTCAGCGCGTTCCCCCTTCGAACATTCATACACCGCTAGTACGAGCTATTAACGGTACTCTATTAACGAACATTCAAACACCGCTAGTACGAGCTATTAACGGCACTCTATTAATATGTTATGGAATAGTGTAGACCCTGATCAGATTGCGTAAATGTTCCATTTGTACACTGATCGATTTCGTAATTCTTTTTTCAAAGAAAAACGAAGTCGTCCCAAGGTAATATAATGATCGTACATATCGTATTCGAAACATAGGCTGACAATGGAATCGAATTTGACGGGGGTTAAGCCGGCCGATCAATGCATCTTAAATCAATAGTGACCAATATTGATGCGGGATTTAGCGTTTCCATAGAGACGGTCGGATAGTGTCGACGGTTATACGTACAAAGAATATACATCAAAGAACATATGTTTGCTGACAATGGAATCTAGCGAACAGTGTAGACCCAGATCAGCCTGTACCCGTATGACGCTGATCGATAATCGGTAACGGTACTCGCTCCGGTAGCATAAATTACAACGGTAAAACGTTCTATTCATATCTTCACGTTGACCGAATAGCGAACAGTGCAGACCCAGATCAGCATGTACACCTATGACGCCTGATCGCTGTTCGGTAACGGTACTCGCTCCTCTAGCATAAATGACAACGGTAAAACGTTCTATTTCATATCGTCACGTTGACCGAATAGCGAACAGTGTATAGACCCAGATCAGCCTGTGCCGTATGACGCTGATCGCTGTTCGGTAACAGTACTCGCTCCGCTAGCATAAATTACAACGGTAAAACGTCTATTCATATCGTCACGTTGACCGAATAGCGAACAGTGTAGACCCAGATCAGCATGTACACGTATGACGCTGATCGCTATATAAACGGATGTCGTACCCGTATATACCCGTATATATATGGTCGCTAGCTAAAGTAAGCAAAAATGACCATTGCAACTGCATAAGAATACTCATTACTTCGGAAATATCTGACAAAACAACATGGAAAGTTTTAAGTGCACCAGATTGTCCGGTTGAGAGAGGTTTCACTGAAAATCAGGCAGTTGATCATTATTAGTAGATAGACTGGAGCATCACTGTTTCCTCATTATCGACTGGGCACCAGCGTAGACCAAAAAATGACGGACGTTCAGCGCGTTCCCCTTCGAACATTCATACACCGCCAGTACGAGCTATTAACGGTACTCTATTAATATAATATGGAATAGTGTATACCCTGATCGTATAGTCCGTCGATCGTTTGTCAACATTTTTAGTAATTACGGACGTACGTTAAATTTCGCAATTCTTTTTTCAAGGAAAATCGCAGTCGTCCCAAGGTAATATAATCATCGTACATATCGTATTCGAAACATAGGCTGACAATGGAATCGAATTTGACGTGGGTTAAGCCGGCCGATCGTTTAAATCGCTCGGTTTTCAATGCATCTTAAATCAATAGTGACCAATATTGATGCGGGATTTAGCGTTTCCATAGAGACGGTCGGATAGTGTCGACGGTTATACGTACAAAGAATATACATCAAAGAACATATGTTTGCTGACAATGGAATCTAGCGAACAGTGTAGACCCAGATCAGCCTGTACCCGTATGACGCTGATCGATAATCGGTAACGGTACTCGCTCCGGTAGCATAAATTACAACGGTAAAACGTTCTATTCATATCTTCACGTTGACCGAATAGCGAACAGTGCAGACCCAGATCAGCATGTACACCTATGACGCTGATCGCTGTTCGGTAACGGTACTCGCTCCTCTAGCATAAATTACAACGGTAAAACGTTCTATTCATATCGTCACGTTGACCGAATAGCGAACAGTGTATAGACCCAGATCAGCCTGTGCCCGTATGACGCTGATCGCTGTTCGGTAACAGTACTCGCTCCGCTAGCATAAATTACAACGGTAAAACGTTCTATTCATATCGTCACGTTGACCGAATAGCGAACAGTGTAGACCCAGATCAGCATGTACACGTATGACGCTGATCGCTATATAAACGGATGTCGTACCCGTATATACCCGTATATATATGGTCGCTAGCTAAAGTAAGCAAAAATGACCATTGAAACTGCATAAGAATACTCATTACTTCGGAAATATCTGACAAAGCAACATGGAAAGTTTTAAGTGCACCAGATTGTCCGGTTGAGAGAGGTTTCACTGAAAATCAGGCAGTTGATCATTATTAGTAGATAGACTGGAGCATCACTGTTTCCTCATTATCGACTGGGCACCAGCGTAGACCAAAAAATGACGGACGTTCAGCGCGTTCCCCTTCGAACATTCATACACCGCCAGTACGAGCTATTAACGGTACTCTATTAATATAATATGGAATAGTGTATACCCTGATCGTATAGTCCGTCGATCGTTTGTCAACATTTTTAGTAATTACGGACGTACGTTAAATTTCGCAATTCTTTTTTCAAGGAAAATCGCAGTCGTCCCAAGGTAATATAATCATCGTACATATCGTATTCGAAACATAGGCTGACAATGGAATCGAATTTGACGTGGGTTAAGCCGGCCGATCGTTTAAATCGCTCGGTTTTCAATGCATCTTAAATCAATAGTGTCTAATATTGATGCGGGATTTAGCGTTTCCATAGAGACGGTCTGGTAGTGTCGACGGTTATACGTACAAGAATATACACCAAGGAACATATTTTGGCTGACAATGGAATCTAGCGAACAATGTAGACCCAGATCAGCCTGTACACGTATGACTCCGATCGATATTCGGTAACGGTACTCGGTCCGCTAGCATAAATTACTATTCATATCGTCACGTTGACCGAATAGCGAACAGTGTAGACCCAGATCAGCCTGTACCCGTATGACGCTGATCGCTATTCGGTAACAGTGGCGGATAAATCAACGATCGGGGTTCACCCTTACCGGACTGCCGACCTACGGGCTTCCGATACTTGAGAGCTAAATCCTGTTATGTCCCATTAAAAAGTAATACGATATGTACTAATCATATTGCTTTTGGGACTGGAGCTAAGTGCCACTGGTGCGGTATGGGACCTGACTCCGGGTCATGCACGGTCGTGAAACGTAAGCTAGACGCGCGGACGAACAGTTGTGAAACGTACAACGAACAGTGTAAATGGTGGTTTTATGTCGGAGATGTCGTACTCGGAGACGATTCTCATGCGCTGCCGAACACGTTTTTCGAGCGGAATATACTCGAATGACACTGTATGAGTGTGCGAGGTAAGCAGTCTGTAACCGTTCTACATACACAGACAGACGGACTAACGTTAATGACTCGTCCGTTATTAAATGAGTGACGTTAATATATGCGGTTTATGGGTGTACAAGTATGTATGTATGTATGTAGTGTCATTTGATTTACCCTGTTCGAAATCAATGAGTGTACAAATGGATCTATAATATACGAGTACGTCGTTAGTATGTGGTTGTATGAGTGTGCGTACGGATGGACGGATGTACGGACGGACGGACAGACGTACGGACGGATTCGAACATATTTATAAACGGATGTCGTACCCGTATATACCCGTATGCATATGGCCACTAGATAATCCTAAAGTAAACAAAATGACCACCCGAACAATACCCGGTACGACGGTCGAATCGCCATATAAGCCGATATTCGTGAACTATAATAGTATTATGCAGAATATATTCTGGTCATTATTGTAATATACTTCACCAAGCAAACATGGATAGTTTTAAATGCGAATTGTGCGATAAGGTGTTTAGCAGGAAAGATAACTTAGTTCGACATGTGCGGAATAAGCACGAGCGGATTAGTTTTTCATGCAGCAAATGTGATAAAGTTTTCACCAGGGATCATTTGAGGAGGCAGCACGAGACTGTTTGTACTGGCGGATCGAACAGTAGCCAACATAATAGAGGAGTGTGCGACATTTGCGGCAATTTTTTCAAACGGGTATGTGACTTAACCCGACACAAACGTTCTGTACATGAGGGGATCATGTACAACTGTTCCAAATGTACAAAGACGTTCTCGAGGAACTTCGATCGTGCCACGCACGAAACTATGTGTACGCCCGTGACAACGAGTTACACATGCTCGAGTTGCCCGGCAAAATTTAAATCTCTGCGCGATTTACAACAACACGCGCAGATACACCAACGGAAACGCGAGGCGATTGCGGCAACACAGGGACCAACGGCGAAACGTCCATGCCCCGACTACGTTCAATGCCGGAGGTGTACGGCCCGCTTCCAGAATCGGCGCGAACTACACGCCCATAACATGGCCGTACACTTCCATGCCGGCGATGGTAGTCTTCAGCCAGCACCCTGGGGAGATGTATCCCCACCCTGGATTCACGAAAATGGGGACACAGATGAAGCCCTGGAATCCTGTTATAATACCAACAGACCATTGATATTGGCCCGCCATTCTACGGGGCCAGTAGTGTCTATTTTCAATGTCGCCGTCAGCCCTGACATGACTGTTGCGGATATCGGGAGGGCCTTGGTAGAAGTGTATCAGCATCAAACCCAGGCATTTCGGATCAACATTACTTTCGGGATGATTCTTCGAAATATAGAGACTGGAGAACTTCGCTATTTCCGGCCTTTTAGCAATCAGGCTGTGTTTGATGAGCCGTGTTTCGTCACTAAAAGGTCGGATTTAGCAGCCATTATCCAGAGGTTAAAAGACATGGATATTATGCGTGAACTTTTGAAGAATCGCCCGGATACGAAATGGAGATTGGAGATTATTACGAACATCAGGTTTCAGGTATTTTCTTCCAATTTTGTGCTAGGGGTTAGTTGTACACCTTTGCCATCTCACATCAGATATTCTCACTCCATAATTTCTTTGGAGAAAGATACTCACGGTCTAGTTTATCGCGATAATTTGTGTTCCTTCCGCTGCATGTCTTTACATAAATATAAAGACCTTACTCACACGAGCGAGCTTTTCGTGCAGTGGAAGGAATACTTATTCTCCTCTTGCGATGAGGATATCCGAGAAGTTTTGTTGAAAGATTTTAAAGGTGTACAGTTGTCCCAATTTACACATTTTGAATCATGTTTTCAAACAAATATCGATGTGTATAACCTTCAGGACACCGGTATTGCCATACCTGTTTTCAAATCAACTGAAAGGTATGACAATACCGTTTTCTTGAACAAATACAAACACCATCTTTCCTATATTAAGGATTTCGAACAGTACGCTGTACAGTACCATTGCCCGACGTGCAAACGAATTTTCGGTCGTGCGGATCTCTTGAAGAAACACGGCAAAACATGCGACAATAAGACTAAATTTGTATATCCCGGAGGTTTTTATCAAAAAATCAAAACGATTTTCGAGGAGTTGGACATCTTGGATATACACGTTGAGTCAACCGATCGTTATTTTCCATATTTCGCCGTGTTCGACTTCGAATCTGTATTATCAAAAATGGACGTCTCTACGGAAAAAGTAAAATGCACACACCGCCATATTCCGATAAGTGTAAGCATATGCTCAAACTTACCGGACCTCGAGCAAGCTTCGTGCTTCGTCGACAGCGACTTAGACGCGCTTCTTTCGTCTATGATGCAATATTTGCACGAAATACAGACGAAGCGCGGAGCTTGCGGAGGAGAAATGGGGGTGGGTACTCGAAGAACTCACGAGAAAAATGAGCAATTGTCGCTCCGAAAAACCCGTAGATTCTGATATCGACGATGATGATGATGATGATGATGATGATGATGATGATGATGATGATGATGATGATGATGATGAGGCTGGACCGGAAGTGTTCTCTTTGAAACATTTAGCCAACTTGCACGAGAAGCTTAGCGCATATATGCGCTGTCTTCCCGTGTTTGGATTTAACAGCGCGAAATACGATTTACCGCTCGTTAAATCTAAGCTGGCTAAACACATGCGCATGGATGAACAAAAACGGGGCTTTACCGTGAAAAAAGGCTTCTTCGTACGCATGTATTCAGTGCGACCACTTCCGGCTCATGGACGCCAGCCACTTTCTCGCACCAGGTACGTCATATGTGGGTTTTTTGAAAGCTTACCAGGTGGAGGAAGCCAAAGGTCACTTCCCATACGAGTGGTTCGACTCGACTGAGAAATGGATGCACCCTTGTCTTCCTCCCCAGGAGGCTTTCTTCAATAATTTGAAGAACGCAGCGATCTCCGATGATGATTATTATCTTTGCCAGCGTGTCTGGGCGGATAATAACATGACGACATTTAAAGATTTTCTGGTCTGGTATAACGACCTCGACGTAAGGCCGTTTGTCGTAGCGATTGAACGGTTACAGAAATTCTATTTAAAAAGACAAAGGAATCGATGTGTTTTAAAAACCGCCATTTCTGTGCCGGGAATCGCTCGACAAATGCTCTTCGCGACGGCTGAGGAGACTGGTGCCGAATTTTCCCTTAATTGATAAGGGAAATAAAGTTATACCAGACCATTAAACAAAATATCGTCGGGGGTCCCAGCATAATATTCACCCGTCACGCTAAAGCGGGTGAAACCCAAATAAGGGGAGATAAAACCTGCGAGAAAGTGGTTGGATATGACGCGAACGCGCTTTACCTATGGGCAATAGGTCAAGACATGCCCGAAGGTATGTTCGTGATCCGACGGGCCGAGAATGAGTTCCGACCCCAAATCCGTGACAAGTATATGCAGGCCTTCAATTGGTTGAACTACTTGAACAAATATGAAGGCAAACACATACTACACAAACGGAATAATGGTAAGGAGATCAAGCTCGGGCCGTATCCCGTGGATGGTTTTGACAGCCACGAGCATGTTGTCTATCAGTTTCAGGGCTGCTACTACCATGGTCATGAATGTACCTTGACGGCCTCTGTCACTAACAAGAAATGGCACAAAACTAAACAGGCTCTTGCCGAGCGAACGCAAAAAAACCACCGCGTATCTGCGTTCCAAGGGTTATGAAGTCATCGAGATGCGCGAGTGTCTATTTGAACGAGTGTTCGAGCATCACAAACGTATGTATGATATAGCCTACGAGAGCAGACCCAGTTTTTTAAAAAAAAATCGGGGACGTGTCTCAGAGACACAGATTTTGAATGCCGTCAGTGACGATACGCTATTTGACATGGTGGAGGTCGACCTCGGTGTGCCTGAAAAATGTGCTCAGGGTTTCAGTCAGAGTTGTCTCCTGCTGAGTATTTCGGTGAATTGAGCCCGATTTTCTGTAACACCGAGGTTCCGTTCTCCAGCATGGGCTCGCACATGCAAAAACATATCGAATAACTGGGTCTCTCTGACAAACCTCGTCGCTTACTTGTCGGAGGAATGAAAGCGAAAGAGATTCTGGTGGCCACCCCACTTTTACGCTGGTACCTCCAACACGGTATGGAAGTTACAAAGATATACCAGGTTGTGGAGTACCGTCGCCAGAAATGTTTCGAATCGTTCGTTCAACAAGTGAGCGACGCCAGGCGGGAAGGTGATACAATTCCCGAAAAGGCTATCATCGCAGATACGATGAAACTAATTGGCAATAGCGGATATGGGAGTCTAATCATGGACAAGACTCGTCATCGAAACGTCACGTACTTATCCGGTGAAAATGAAGCGTGTTATAAGGTTAACATACCGCAATTTCGCAATATGTCCTGTTTGGACACGGAGGCAGAGTATTATGAGATTGAATCGGCAAAGAAAATTATCAATTTAAATTTGCCGATACAACTCGGATATTTCATTCTCCAATACGTCAAACTGCGGATGTTGGCCTTTTATTACGACTTTATGGATAAGTTCGTCGAACGTAGCGATTTCGAGTACTTGAAGATGAATACAGACTCGGCGTACATGTGTTTGTCAGCTAGTTCGCTCGATGACGTCATAAAACCGGAACATAGGCACGAATATCAGAGGGGTCTGTCCGGCATGTGCGATGGTGCGTATAATTCCCCGGCGAATCGCTGGGCTGGTTACCTCGCACCTGCTGTACGGACCACTCAAAATTTGACAAGCGCGTTCCTGGTCTGTTCAAAACAGAGTACGTAGCGGATGAGATGATCAGTCTCTGCTCAAAAACGTATTTGGCGAGAAGCGGGGATTCGGTGAAATTCAGCTCAAAGGGTGTTTCCAAGCGGTATGTACAGAATCCGTTGGACACGTTTCGCTCTGTGCTATTCACTCGTCAACCAGCCTCCGGTATAAATATGGGATTCCGGGCTCGCGATAACGGCGTATGCACGTATCGCCAAGAACGAACCGGATTCTCATATTTCTAATGCAAACGAAGGGTGTTAGACGATGGAATGCACACAGTGCCGTTGGACATCGAACTCTGTCCATGCCCGCCTGACCCTGACTCTGACGCACCGATCCCCGACTCCGTTCTGCTGAAGATTTTAAATAGTTTTCAGTAGGCAATCATTAACTCGTTGTATTTACACACCAGAGTAGAGATTGATTTTCTCATTTTCTTCGAGATAGGCCCCGTTTAGTTTTGTGCTATTTCTTGCGTTATTTCATCCACAAAAGTGCTTTATTTATATATATATATATATATGTATATACTTTGTACTTTATTGGAAGACTATGCGTTACTGTTATCTGAGTCTAAGAATTATTATTCATATAAACGTACTTTACGACGACCGTTTTGAAATATATTCACATACTTTATGGCGGCCATTTTGAAAAATATTCACAAACTTTACGGCGGCCATTTTTAAATATATTGACATACTTTTCGGCGGCCATTTTGAAAAGCCGAAATATCTTGGTTAATATCCCACATATCAAATACGTGACTTGACCTCTGGGATATTGCCTTGGACTTAGTGCAAACAACTCAGAGAACATGTATTACGTTATAGTCATTTCAAGATTCTATGTCTATGTTTTGAATTGTGACATGTTGCACTATTTGTGCGTTGAGATTTGTACAATATGGGGCACAAAAGTCCATAAAAAAAAAAGAATTAAAAAAAAAGTGCAAAAAAGAAAAAAAAATTGACAAAAGAAAATATACAAACAAGTGCACATAAAAGACCCCCAAAAGAAAATACATATCATTTGATTCACCATGTTGTAAATACTGCCTAGCAAATACCGAGGCCACATTATACACGTAACCAGTATGACGCGGACTATACATATTGATATTATCGCATAGAATCGTTTCTGTATCGGGCGTTCAGTAAACTGTTATACCCATATTATTTTATGTCAATATTATTTAGCGCTCGTTCAAGCCGTTTACGTTTTCGATCACTTGCACGTATTTTTCCATAGAGCCCGTTTCATTTTTGGGCGATACTGGTTGTATTTTATGAATCACGTTTAATTTCCTGTAATGGGCGTTTAAATTGTTGTAACGTCCTTTTTACATTCGGTCGTTGGTTTCATAAACAATCTAAATTTCGTGATACGTTTGTGTTGTCCCGTCTAATTGGTATTTCATGTGTATATATATATTGTTGTATACTCGAACGTGCATACGTGCACTATTTATCGAGATATTTATTCACGTGTCCGAGCAGTACATATCGCTTACGCTTGAGAATATTTTAAAGGTATAATCAAACGTCAGTAATCGGTGCTAGGTGGCGTTCTTATCTGATACACTGCGTTTACACAGTATATACGATTCGAATGAACGAATGGAAACAAACCCCATTCGCGGTGTACAATACGCGTCAGTATCGTATTTATTGCGCATATTGTACATCGAGTTACGCTCAAGCCGATTATAAATTCAATGGCGGGAAATATTGTGCCCATCTTGGACTGACACTTTGAACATACGTATATACCTTGTACTTTATTGGAAGACTATGCGTTACTGTTATCTGAGTCTAAGCATTATTATTCATATAAACGTACTGTACTTTACGACGGCCATTTTGAAACATAGGGACGTACTTTACGACGGCCATTTTGAAATATATGGACATACTTTACGAAGGCCATTTTGAAACATATATTGACATACTTTTCGGCGGCCATTTTGAAATATATTCACGTATTTTACGGCGGCCATTTTGAAACATATATCGACATACTTTTCGGCGGCCATTTTGAAAAGCCAAAATATCTTGGTTAATATCCCAGATATCAAATACGTGGCTTGTCAGTTAAATGGGGACTTTAAGGTGTTCGTGGAAGTGCATAAGAACGATGCTGTCACTCCCGCGCCCGTATACGAATAATTGTTCATAAGTTGTTCAAAAGAATGGAAAACGGAGATAAGTGGACGTGCATGGGTAGTAGAATACCTAAATCTGAGATAGTGTATTTCTGTCAGATATCGATTGTGTATATCATAGCCATCGCCTCCGTAGTAAACTTGTCCATGAACAACGGTATCAGCGAAGTGTGGATTAGCTTACTTCGCAGTTGTATCGGCTATATACTTCCGAACCCTAAACTAAAACAACAACCACCACCAACGTCAGAATGAGCGTTTCATTGGTGCCGTTCCAGTCGTGCTCTAGTATTTGTATCAGCGGAATGTCTGGCAGTGGCAAGAGCCAATGGACGTTTACATTTCTTAAAAATCTCGAGTATATGTACGCGGGGGACGCTGCCGTAGAGACGGTATATTGTTACGGCATACACCAGCCGTTATTCGACCAAATGGAGACCGTTATACCGAACTTCGCTTCTCGACAGGGTTTGCTCTCTTCCAACGAATTGGATGAGATAACTAACGACCGGCGTCATCGTTTAATTATCTTAGACGATTTAGCTCACGAAGTCGTACAAAATCCCGACATGGAGCTAATTTTCTCGCAGGGATGTCATCATAGAAAAATTAGCGTCATTTTTATCACGCAAAATTTGTACGGTAAAGGAAAACACGCGCGAACCATAGCTCTGAACACCTGGTATCTGATTCTCATGAAAAACGTGCGTGACGTGTCACAAATCGCTACGCTAGGAAGTCAGTTATTCCCCGGGAAATCCAAGTCGCTATTAGAAGCGTATCAAGACGCGCTTAAACTCACGTACGGATACTTGGTTGTAGATACGTCACCGCACGGCAATGACGCGTATCGCATAAGAACGAATATATTCCCGGGCCAAGACCCTATTATCTATACCGTATAACATAAGAACGACGCCGAGATGAAAAATGTTACCGAACAACGTCATTCTGCGATTGTTCATTATTACATCACGTGACCAACGGAGGCAGTTATTAAATACCGTAACAAGGAAACAGCTGAAAGCGTTAACGGAGATTGCGCACAACGTCTTACGATACGTAATATCCCTTACCCATACGCAACGCACTAATCTGAAGAGACGTCAGCGCATAATACGTTTATTGGGTGATCCGAGCAAAGGGTATAAAAGCAAGAAAGACGCGCTGAAGGGAAAGTCGGCGGAAATATTAACGTTACTTAGAATTGCCGAAAGGCGCTTATAATTATGAAGAAATCGGTGTTAGTACCGTACGAAAAGTACCAGCGACTGATTAAACGAGAACATAACGACCGCGCGAGCGGTCAATCGGATGGAGAGCCGTCACTCGCAACGTCGGGAGAAAGGGAGATAAGTGGAGACTTAACAACCAAGAGCGCAAAAAATCGCTCCGCATCGGGGTCAAGGGAGACAAACGGGGATACATCGAAAAGTATAAAACAACGTAAAACTATGGTTAAACATCCCCCGGGCAGACGGCATATCGGGTTCGGGAAAACCTAGGAAAGGGGAAATAAAATCTTTACAATGGATATCTCTATAAATAAGGAAGACAATTATTCGATTTTAATTCAATTTTATTTGCACATAATAAACTGATTATACACGCGCGATTATGTTTTGAGTTTATTTAAAAACATGTCCATCTTAATGTCATTTTCTCGAGTATCGTGCGCTTCAAACGTCCTCATGATGTCTCGCATCGATAATCCTCCCACCCGGCATAACGTATAGTATATACAATATTGTCCACACACGGTCGAATAGTCCGCTTGAACGCGGGTCAGTGACAGGAGATATTCTGGTCCATTCGCGATCAAAATGTTCTTGAATTCATCGTGATAATATTCCGGTTCATGGCCCAATGAGTCAAAGAATTCGCACGGTCCGTGTGTCGGGAAGTAAAACGCTACCCAATGCATTCCCTCGTTCCAACTATAGTCGGTATTCACTATGTACAATCGCGATGTATTCGAAAATGTGGCTATCTCGTCCGTGGCACATACCGTTACGCCGTATTGATTTAAGATCTCCGCTATTTCGAAGCTATTCATTGTATAATATGTTTCTGCTGTCATCTATATTTAACACTTGCGGAAATGTACCGTACATCAGTACACACACGCTTTCCGGTAGGGGTTTGGAGAAAGTAATCTCTAAACGACAGTGGCCTTTCCTCTTGGTATTGAACGTATAGTACGGATTAATGTCCAGTACGTACAAACAGTAACCATTCTTATACTCCCGCATGTCTATATTCATATCCTCACGAAACGTGGCCAGTGTTCTATAGCAATCGACGTATATATCGTTGTCGTAGTCAGGGTGCAACTGTTTCGCAGGGAACGATTGTCCGTCCACGTAAACACCCAGCGAATTACAGTCATAATGCTTAAAGTAATAAAGCGATTTCTGGTAATCTCCTGAATAACCGGCACTCGACACTAGTCCTACAATTAGTCTATTCGGTACTAATCCTTGAAATAAATCGTCCGCGCTAAAACTATATTGTCCGGTAGCGATCGATGCGACCTTGATCTCCGATCGCAAGTACGGGTACACCGCCGGTGTTTTCTTTATCAAATTTCCGTGCGCCATTAACACGGCCGAGTTCACTTTCTGTATGCATAATTTCAAACTAGCGTCGACAATCTGGATCTTCTGGTTGGGAATTAACGATTCAGACATTAGTCTGAACGCGTTACGACTAGGCCACAATTTCAGAGATACTTCTACACCGTTTATGATAAGTCTATCTTGTTGAAACAAATCTAACAATATGGGACCCTCTAAATCGGCGATTTTGCCATTTTTAGTATGTTCCGATCTGCGGTATACGCCCCCATTTGCGCCATTAATTTTGAAAACGTCCTCAAAGAAATGGTCCTTGTAGAACATCTGACTAGTGAGATAATTAGTCTGTATAGACTCGTTGGTGTTCAGAATCGTATCGATATATGCTTTATACGGATAGTTTACGCCCAATTGACTGATCGGTATCTGCTGCAGAGCGAAATCAATTTGGCTAAATAACGAATGGAGGGGTAAATTGACCAAAGCCGCGTGTTCAGACTCCGTAATCGGAGTGTCGTCTTCATTAGTAATACGTAGTTTAATGCGCAGCTGACTCCTTTTCAAGTCTATATATACCGATGATTGTGCGGCAATGTTAAATTCCAAGGCGGATCCCTCCGTGATCTGATTGGCAGGTCGATATTCGATCCACTCTCTCGATTGTACGGTCGCATCGGTGGGTGGGGATTCGAAAATTGATAATTCCTGTATGTGATGTTCGTCCATTATTTCCCGGTTAATTGGTCACCTATTGTAGAACGACTGCGTTTACTTTTTGGGTCGTGTTTCGCTACACTCGGTCTCTTCTTGGTCTTCTTATGCTTTACGAGTGGCTGCTTACGTTTTACTCGCGCGTATACGGTCGGTTCGCTCTCCTTCTTATGTACTTCCTCACGAGCTAGATTAGATTTAGCAATTTCCAGAGCCTGAGCCACTGGTGTGACTAAGTTAACTTGCACTGGTCTGGTAGATACCGAATCGTTCCGATCCTTCCGTACGTTACCACTACCCACGACATAACACCCTTTATAGTCCGGTTTGACTCGGCCTTCGTGAATATCGATGAAATGTTGGTTCCATTTATCAAAATCTGGGACGTACGGCACCCACTTTCTATTTTTAAAGTCAAATATTTCTATAGAGCCCATGATTTTCTAAAGTGTAGCACGCTGTATAGGTCGTTATGTTCGAATGTAACGGGTTTAAGATCCGATTCTCTCACGAATAGCCTCAATCTCTTCAGCTCGGACACTTAACTTTGACGTAATACGGTTCGGCGAACGTTTACCGCGCGATGCTCGCCGTAGTGAGCGGCCACACCCAGGTTTCTCAATACCGAAGTGACGTATTTCTAACGTAAGACTCCTCCAGAAAAATCGCAGCACAGATAAAGTCGCGTGGATCTCGGTTGAAATGATTAGAGTTAAACTAATCTCCTTCAGAGCGCATTCCCAGTCGCCGTCCAGTACGTATTTTTTAGGTAGTTCTATGTCGAATTCTGATGCGGAGTTGTTCTTATGTAACTTCAGCGAGTCATTGCTGTTTATAAATAGATATAAACTAGCCATGCTTTTGTATTCACAGTGGCCAGCGGTCTTCTTATGCACGATCAGCTGTCCTGTACTGTTCCACGTCGGTAGCGGGTATCCAACTATTAAACGAGTCCGGCCATCCGTACCACTTCACTAAAACTTCACGCTTTTTAAACACGCTGTCGAACAAGTACAGTTCTTTCCCTATATGTTGTAAATATCTGGGATTAAACGTTCCATCGTCCCTCTGAAATTCCGCACTTCCGGCTTGGTTTTTTGGCTTTTTTGGCTTCTCAGACATGCTGTGCCGTCGCTGCTGATGTTATCGCTTCGAGACCCGAGCGAATAATGAACGTCCGTCATCCGTGCAGTCGGATTTAAACGTCATATTATATCCAATCAGCGTCGACCACCCATCATCCAATCGTAACTCGTCGTTCAGTTAGTACTCGTGCCGATAGCGCCATCGATAGGTGGAATCTGCCG
>CM055268.1:57620408-57663514 GCA_029237695.1 Conchocele bisecta
TGACTCCGCCAAAGAAAATGAGGGCATATTCGAAAAAACAAAAGGACAGAGAATAGTGGATTTGTCACAGCATAACAGAGGACCATCAGAGGAATGCATGTACATGTATGTGAACTATACAGCAGTTACGTGAATGGAAATAGAATTTATAAAATTACCCAAGTGATAAGTTTGGACGTATGGACACTGGTAAAGCTATAGGACCTCTTCACCTTTCGGTGGCAGGGTCATAAATAGAGGATCTTACAGGAGTGGTGATTTAATATGATATTGATTGAACAATGATTTACTGATTTCATAAGAAACAAGGCTATGCCGAGTTTCTTATGAAATCAGTCAACGAGTTTAACCGATTTCATGCTGAGGATATACCATTATGTTTGCAGTAAAGTCCTAAATATTTTCTTTCTATGCGCTCAGAAGTAACCCCCATTTGAATCATCGAGATGGTTCAAATGAGTGGTCACAACAAATTATGAAATACTTTCATTGAGAAATAATAAAAATATTTAACCAAATTCATACCCGTAATGGTCTATTCCGCATGTCATGTGTTAAAAATAACATATAAAACAATAATTGGCACATTTAAACGAAGCTAATCCCCTAGCTGGCCGCCTTGTTGAAAGTCTTCAGTGACCTTAACCTTGGGCGGTCGGACGTGGGTCGTATGCAAAACAAAGCATCATCACTAGACACACATTGTGGCCATATATTATCCAAATCGGTGAAGCCGTTCACAAGTCATGAATAAATAAATAAGAAAATGTGGCCCGTCGGCACACGAATGAGTTGAGAGAAACTATGGCAAAGTTAATTAGCCAAAAGTGATAAGTATTCATCATAAGCACAGTTGTGAAGGTCAATTGGTGAAGGTCATATTAAGAGCAGCATGAATGTGTGACATTTGTGAACACGTATGATGTAGTGAAATATTAAAGTAATCCTTCAAGGGATATAGAAGATATGACAATTGAGAAACTCCGGTGAACTTGTGAATGTGTGAAAAACTTAAAAGTTGTGAAGGTCAAGGTCATATTAAGGGCAGCATGAATGTGTGGCATTTGTCCACAAGTATGCTGTGTTAAAATATTTAAGCAATCCTTCAAGGAATATATAAGTTATGACAGAATTGAGAAACTCTGGTGACCTTAATGGGGAAAAAGTTCAAAGTTGTGAAGGTCAAAAGGTCATATTAAGGGCAGCATGAATGTGGGGCATTTGTCCACAGGTATGCTGTTAAAATATTTAAGTGATCCTTCAAGGAAAACATTAAGTTATGACATAATTAAGAAACTCTGGCAAACTTCTTAGTATGCCGGACACACAGATGGACGGACACACAGACACACAGTCCGAACACTATATGCCTCTGGCTCTACCGAGACAGGAGACATAAAAAACTATAACATGTTTGCTTTACAAATAAGGTGAACACAAGTCCTCAGTGGCCTTGACCTTGGGCTGTCGGACGTGGGTTGTATGTAAAACAAAGTGCCATCCCGAGACACACATTTTGGCCAAATATTATCAAAATCAGTGAAGCGGTTCATAAGTTACTGAATAAACAAAAAACAACTTTAATATTTTTGCCGTACAAACAAGGTGAACATAAATCCTCAGTGACATTGGGCGATCGGACGTGGCTCCTATGCAAAACAATGCACCATCCCTATACTCAAATTGTGGCCAAATATTATCAAAATCGGTGGAGCTGTTCATGAGTTATTGAACAAGAGGGCCATGATGGCCCTAATTCGCTCACCTGACTCCATGAACACCAGAGGAGAACGTGACATCGAGTTCATATGTGTTTTAAAATAATTGTTCTATTTTTAGATGGCGGTCATCTTGGATTAAGCGATGACTCTCATTTTACCAAATCTGAAAATGCTTCACCCAAGGATCTTAACTTACTATGAAGTTTGGCCAGCATCGGCCATGTGGTTTCTGAGAAAAAGACGTTCAAATTCTCAAATAAATGGACCTTTTGGAGGCCATCATGGATGACATAATCATCCGATTCCGACAAATATTGCACCAGAGCAATCGCCTCATCGATACCTTCAATTTGATATATGACCAGATGACATGAGCATATTTGGTCAAAAATAAAATTTGACACCACGGGCCATGTCCAATTTTGACCCCGGAGTCACCATTTTAACAACTTTGAAAGAGCATTGTACATCGATCATTCCTACCAAGTTTCGTCGAAATCCGGCTGGCGGTTCATGAGAAGTTTTTTTAAGAATTTGTGCTATTTTTAGATGGCGGCCATCTTGGATTAGCGACGACCTCCGTTTTAACAAATCTGAAAAGGTTTCACCCATGGACCATAACTGTGAAGTTTGGCCACCATGGGCCAAGCGGTTCGTGTGAAGAAGAATTTTGAAATCTCTAATAAAAGAACAACCTTTTGACCTTTCGGCGGCCATCTTGGATGACATGACCATCCAATTTCGACAAAAAAATTCCTTCTGATTTGATATAGACATGACCATATTCGGTCAAAAATAAAATTTGACACCAATTTGACCCCACAGGCCACGCCCATTTTTGGACCCCGGATTGGCAGTTCTTGAGAAGAAGATTTTTGAAGAAGATGTGCTAATTTTAGACGGCAGCTATCTTGGATTACGTAACGACGTCATTTTAACAATTTTGTAATCCCCCTACCTAAGGACCATGACCATGAAGTTTGGTGACTATAGGCCCAATGGTTACCGAGGAGAAGACGTTTGAAAATGTTCACAGACGAGTACGGACGACGACGACGGACACATTGCGGTAACAATAGCTCACATGAGCTTCGCTCAGGTGAGCTAAAAATGAAAGGTGTTGCTAACATAAGCATGTACATACATGGACTAACGCTATATCCCCTCTTCCTATCGGCGAGGGGATAATCAACACAAATGTTAGATATTATAACCCCAGATTTCAAATTCAATGCATATTTTACATTTACAAATGCATTATTAATTTTCATCCATATTAAAACAAATGATACAAAATAAACAAATCCACTCAACTAAGTAAAATTCCAACTTTATTATAGTAATTTTCACTACTCAATCTTTTCAATGTAAAACGTCATCTTTCACCATCTGCTGGCATAAAAAGTTACCTGATAAATAGAATACCAACCTAGTGCCTGTTTAAAGCTGGGGTCCCACTTGCCAGGTTATAATATAGGGAGACAAATAGCAGGGGCGGATCCAGCATTTGGGGAACGTGGGGGGGGGGGGGATGTGTTTAATAATAGTCGAAGTTCGTCAGCAGCAAAACAGAACAGACAATAAATGATTATATCTGTATAGCGGGCACTTGTAATCTTTAGAACTGGTGAAATAGTGACAGAATTAATCACTTATTTAATTCCTATAAAGAACATGTGTGCCTACTGAGTGGGCATGTACCTTTAACAGCCTAAACTTGATATCAAAAGACATTCGACTGGTATTCTCATTATATCGAAAATGGTGGCACAATTGTAACTGCAACTGGCGAAATGGCCTCTACAGTCAGTAGCCTACATGTATGCTCAATAAATGTAAATCCATCAATTGAAATTTCCAGACGATCCTAAATTTGCACTTACAAACACTTTAGTCGTACGAAGTTTAGTGAAACGGGCCCTTGGACTGTGCTATTTGACCAGTAGCCTATTTCATCAACATTGCAAAGTATACTTTACTAGCAAAGTATACTTTGAGGGAGTAATCAATTATTTTTCCTGAAATGCATTATTTCATATAGAACTAACAATTGCATATATTTCATGATTAAAAGTATGCAGAATTATTATACTGAATTTATTACATTATCACAGCCATTAAATGGCTGCGATAATGTAATAAATTCAGTATAATAAAAATAAATAAATTTTTCAAAAAATTTAAAATTTCTCCCTCAAAGTATACTTGGCTACTAGTATACTTTGCAATGTTGATGAAATAGGCTACTGGAACTGTGCTGGTCACAAATCCCATAAGCTCCATCCCGCCACAGCCATAATTATCTCTAATCTCTACAGTCGAGCACCATTTTCCTGAACCGTTGGGCAGAACCCGGACGTGGCGGGGGTTTGGGGGTTTTCGCTGATGAAGGTGGCGACGGAATTAAATGCACTCGTGTCGAATCTCCAGTCGTACCTTTAGATATTGTCACCAATGCCGCTGCCGATCGTGTTTTACTGTGCCCGGAAACTTCTCTCATTGACTTATCACAGTCACGGGAAATACAGCCATCTCCTGTTCCTATCGCCCCCGACTCCACAACCAGCCGTTTCTCACCACCCGAGTTGGCGTTGCTTCGAGGTCGTATATGCGAACCAGATTTTGAACTTGACCTATCAACCTGTGATGTCAACGGTGTGAATTCTTCACGCCCAGCTTGTCCATGTTGACAGAATTATGCCATTCCCACTGACCGTGGTTTGTTCCCACAACTATGACCAGAGTTGACCTTGATTGTGGGTGATTCTGGAGAGAAAGCCTTCATTGGCCCTGACCTTGCTGGTGACCCTGTGTTGCCAAGGCTACCGGGACTATGCTTCACTTTGACAATGGATGGGTTCTCCCGTGCTAACGCCCTGCAAAATAAAGTATATATAGTGAAACCTCTCTAAACCGGACATCCTGGGAGGTCCCCAGGGTGTCCGGCTTAGAGATATTTCACTGTAAGGCATTTGATTATTCTGAGCCATAGTTGTGTGCTATGCGATCATGAACAGACATTATCACCCAAGAAAAATGAATAAGAAACTCATAAAAAATAAGATCACGTGTTTTTTTGGCATCTGGTTTAGAGAGGTTCCACTGTATAAAACGGTATAATCTTTCTGCATTGGATGACGTACCGCGCAGTTAAGTAGTGGCCCAACACCAGTTGTCAAAAATCTATATGCGACTGTGTCAGGGCATGTGCTTTGTTGAGCTTAGTATTTGTGTTAGGTCTTTTTTTATTCATGTCCAAAATATTTTACCCCTTGTCCTTGTCATATCCAGGTCACCCAGGTCATGTACAAGTAGTCTATACCAGAGTTCCATATTATAAGCTTTGTGTTTAGAGAGCATTATACACTGATTTCAAATTCAACGCATATTTTTGCAAATGGAATACTGACATAAAATAAGGAATAAGACATTAAAATAAGGAATAAATGGGGTGGGGGGGGGGGGGCAGAGGGGCGGGGATGAAGTTGAAAATTCAATTATTTGAGCTACATAAATAATATCAAAGTCTGACCAGGGATTTTAAAACTTTATTCACAAAAAAGCTAAACATGAAACTCGCATGCAAGTCCTCAGTGACCTTGAACTTGGGCATTGAGATGTGCGGCACATGTGCAAGAAAGCATCATGCCTAGACACAAATTTTAGCCAAGTATTATCAAAATCTGACAAGTAGTTATAATTTGATTGATGAAATACAAGACCTAAAGACAAATGCAAAACTTGCACGTAAGTCTGCAGTGATGTTGAAATGATCGCGTGTTTAGAAGTGGGGCATAAGCAAAACAAAGCATCATGTCTGGACACATATTGTAGAAAAATATCAAAATTCAACAAGGAAAGAATGAGGGTGAGTTAGGGAATTTTATATCAGCATTTGAGCATTCCATTAGGAGAGTCAGTTTGGATGTGTAGTTGGATCTACAGTTACAGGGCTCTAGATAAGCTTTGTGTCTATACTAATGGGTATTACACCCCTATTTCAGATTCAATGCATATATTATTCTTGCAAATGGATTGCTGAATTTATCACATGGTTTTCTGACACAATATATATAGGAAATAGTAGGTTAGTGCTATGAATGGTAAAAAATATCTGGCAAGGCTTAGGAAACGGGATGGTCGAGGCTATGCCGAGCACATCCCGTTTCTGTGCCACGCCAGATATTTTTTCCCATTCACGGCACTAATCTACTATTCTATTTATCCCGTTAACACTACAAATAGCTTTAAGATGCCAAAAAAAATAACCCCAGCCGCATCCTCAAAATCAAAGAATCGACTATTATCACAACCGCACATATTCATACGCAGTGATTAGGTCCACAGGTTGAAGTAACATACCAAGGCCTATAAATGCATTAAATATACACATTACCAAGGTTCCTATGTTTTTATGGGCCATACTCGGACGGCCTCGAGATAACGGAGTCTCACAAAACAATTAACCGATTTATATCATGTTCGCCTATTAAAGGCAAAGTTAGGCAAATGTTAGCCCTCCGCAATTATGTATTCTCCGATGAGCTATGTCAACGTGTTTTCGAGCTATGGATTATTTTGTTCCAACAAAGTTCTGCATTTGTTTCTATTAAGAAGTACCGTTTCATAGCTTCCCTTACAAGGTAAACAGGTGACTGGCTGGTAACCAGTCAGTGTAACATGACGCTTACGCGTGACACTGCATGAATCTCAACCGATCATAAGCTTAGTGATGACGTCATCACCATGAACAATTAGACAATATGGCTTCACGAGAAATGATAGAAATGTTTGTGCGATTGAATTGTCTGTCGTGACGCAAACGACTGGTATAAATGTAGGTTTGATCAAATGTTTGATTGGAAACAATGTTGTTTCGATGCAAACTGTTTCTTAACAGGCACGGACAACGTAAAAGTGTAGTTTGAAGGTGAGGTTTGCACTGTCATATAGTAGTATAGGCCAGAAAAATGTTACCGAAGTATTACGACTAAAGATAAATACAGAATTTTGTTGAACAAAATAATCTCTAGCTCGAAAAGGTGTTGACATAGCGCATCGGGGAATATATCGTTGCCTGACATTTGCCTAACTTCTGCAATTGACGAAAATGATATAAATCGGTTGACCGTTTCGTGAGAGTCCGTTGTCTCGAGGCCGTCCGAGTACGGACCATTAAAAACATAGGCACCTTGTATTGTGTTCTAACAGGGAGTAAACATTTTTTCAACTGATTTGTTCCCTCTTATTTATACTTTTAGGTGTATGTAATGTATTTATAGACCACGGTCCATTACCTGTAATTAGGTCATATTGACAGGATATCAAACATGTTTCACGGCACCGTGTTTAAACAGCACATACGCACTGTGTTGACGGGATAAATAGGGAATAAATGAGCAAAAGAAGCAAGCAAACTTTCTTTTCTGACAGCTCACAAAAGTGAGTGTTGGCGTATTTTTAAATTATTGTGCGTATTTCGTACTCGTACTTTTAACAATATCAATGTGTATTTCAGCTAAAATAAATGCGTTAATAAATATATCAATATGCACTGTATCTGCAGTTCTGATGGTTACTCTGGTCACAGGCAACAAGCCACTGTTTGTCATGAGTACCGGGACATAAATATCACTGTGATTGGAAAAATGGGGCTAATGGCATTTGTAACTAATCTAGTTTCTCAGCTGTGACTAGACAAATGGGGTTTATGACACTTATGGCCCATTTAGCTCCTGATCTGCTAACGCATTTTTGCAGCCAGATTACGATCCACGTGTACAGTGAAACCTCTCTAAACCGGACACCCTGGGAGGTCCTCAGGGTGTCCGGTTTAGAAGGGTTTCACTGTAAATCAGGCATTTGATCATTCTGAGCCATATGTGTGTGCTTTGCGATCATGAACAGGCATTATCACCTGAGATAAATGACCAGGAAACTCATCAAAAGTAAGATCACAGATGTTTTTGTGTTGTCAGGTTTAGAGGGGTTTCACTGTATACTGTTTGTTAGAATATTTATGGGTGTTTTGTTGACTGAACAGCAAACAGTGCAGACCCTGCGAAGGCTGGTCTGGGAATACAGCCCCATTTCTCGCGTCACAGCCACAATTATATACTTGAGGGTTGATGGTGGAGTAAATGCAGGTTTCATAAGTGGAGGCGAGGACTGGGGCTTCATTGCTGACAGCAATTCCTTTTCTAGGACTGTTCTCTCGTCTCGCAAATCTGAAATTGGAGGCATATGGCTGGTTTACTGCATGAACTTGGAGGCATACAGCTGGTTTACTGCCTGAAATTGGAGGCATATGGTGGGTTTACTGCCTGAAACTGGAGGCATATGGCTGGTTTACTGCATGAACCTGGAGGGATATGGCAGGTTTACTGCCTGAAATTGGAGACATATGGCTGGTTTACTGCCTGAAATGAGAGACATATGGCTGGTTTACTGCATGAACCTGGAGGGATATGGCAGGTTTACTGCCTGAAATTGGAGACATATGGCTGGTTTACTGCCTGAAATGAGAGACATATGGCTGGTTTACTGCCTGAAATGGGAGACATATGGCTGGTTTACTGCCTGAAATGGGAGGCATATGGCTGGTTTACTGCCTGAAATTGGAGACATATGGCTGGTTTACTGCCTGAATGAGAGACATATGGCTGGTTTACTGCCTGAAATGGGAGGCATATGGTGGGTTTACTGTCTGAAATTGGAGACATATGATGGGTTTACTGCCTGAAATTGGAGGCATATGGTGGGCTTACTGCCTGAAATTGGAGGCATATGGTGGGCTTACTGCCTGAAATTGGAGGCATATGGTGGGTTTACTGTCTGAAATTGGAGACATATGGTGGGTTTACTGCCTGAAATTGGAGGCATATGGTGGGCTTACTGCCTGAAATTGGAGACATATGGTGGGTTTACTGCCTGAAATTGGAGGCATATGGTGGGTTTACTGCCTGAAATTGGAGACATATGGTGGGTTTACTGCCTGAAATTGGAGACATATGGTGGGTTTACTGCCTGAAATTGGAGACATATGGTGGGTTTACTGCCTGAAATTGGAGGCATATGGTGGGCTTACTGCCTGAAATTGGAGGCATATGTCAGGTATACTGGCTGACATAGGAGGCATATGGTGGGCTTACTGCCTGAAATTGGAGGCATATGGTGGGCTTACTGCCTGAAATTGGAGACATATGGTGGGCTTACTGCCTGAAATTGGAGACATATGGTGGGTTTACTGCCTGAAATTGGAGGCATATGGTGGGTTTACTGTCTGAAATTGGAGACATATGGTGGGTTTACTGCCTGAAATTGGAGACATATGGTGGGTTTACTGCTGAAATTGGAGACATGGTGGGTTTACTGCCTGAAATTGGAGCATATGGTGGTGGGTTACTGCCTGAAATTGGAGACATATGGTGGGCTTACTGCCTGAAATTGGAGACATATGGTGGGTTTACTGCCTGAAATTGGAGACACATGGTGGGCTTACTGCCTGAAATTGGAGGCATATGGTGGGTTTACTGCCTGAAATTGGAGACATATGGTGGGCTTACTGCCTGAAATTGGAGGCATATGGTGGGTTTACTGCCTGAAATTGGAGACATATGGTGGGTTTACTGCCTGAAATTGGAGACACATGGTGGGCTTATTGCCTGAAATGGAGACATAGGGTGGTAGGGTTTACTGCTGAAATTGGAGACATATGGTGGGTTTACTGCCTGAAATTGGAGGCATATGGTGGGTTTACTGCCTGACATTGGAGACATAGGTGGGCATACTGACTGAAATTTCAATAAGTATTTAAATATTATTTTTTATTATACTGAATTTATTACATATCACAGCCATTTTTTGGCTGTGATAATGTAATAAATTCAGTATAATAATTCTGCATACTTTTAATAATCAAATATATGCAGTCGATAGTTCTAAATGAAATGATGCATTTCGGGAAAAATAAATGATTACTCCCTCTGATAAGTAGTGCTAGATAAGTATACTTAGCAATTTTGATGAAATTGGCTACTGATAAACAGCATAATCTAGTTGAATGAATGTGACAGCAAGTTAGGAGTTAGACTAAGCCCCATTTGTCCAGTCACAGCCATATATGGAGTCAATATGGGGCCGACTGTAAAATGGGGTTTATTAGAATTTTGACTAGTCTAGCTTCTGGTCTATTAGCTGGACCATGGAGTCAAAGAAGGACTTATGCTGTTTGTACGATCCAGAGCAGGATTTTCATTGGCTGAAAAGTGAACATTGCAGACCCTGGATCTACACTGGTGGCAATGAACGTAAGTCCCATTTATCCAGTACTAGCCACATATAAGACACACCATATGAATTTTTACCCAAGAACATGTGCGATTTTTCATGAAATTTATCTACAGAAACTGTGATATTTTCTGTAAATGACGTCGAAAGATAACCAACTGTTCAGAGCTAATGCGGAACAGATTTTCGCACTTGCTATAATTTCATCAGCTTTCGACGTCATTTACAGAAACTACCAGTCTCTGTAAATATTTTACAAATAGCATGTCTCAAATGTGGCTGTTACTGGAGAAATGGGTCTTACAGGTTTTGCGACCAGTGTAAATCCAGATCAGCCTGTGCATCCGCAGTCTGATCAGGATCTGCACGCTTTGCTGTTCCATAAATGCAACACCCGTCATGCTTCTATCATCAAGTAATATAGATCCTTATCAGGCAACAGGGGTGTGCTATTTGATCAGGAGCTACACTGGTCGCAAATCCCATAAGCCCCATTTCTCCAGCTATGGCCAGAAATAGAATTCAGAGCTCCAAATAAGTTTTGTATCTAAAGAGTATTTCATATTCAATGCATATTCTACTTTTACAAATGTATTATTGATTTTCATATTAAATAGGGAACAAATGATCAAAAAATAAACAAATTTGAAAATTCACTTATTTGAGTTGCAAAAAGCAAACACAAAGTAAATTTTCAACCTTATTACAGCATTTTCACTACTCAATTTGAAAATCAATGCGTATTTTCACATTACTGTAAGTATTTTGTACTCCCACTTTTGATAATCAATGTGCATACTATTCTGCTAAAATAAGTGCGTAAAATATGCCAATACACACCTTATCTGGAGTTCTGAGAGTTGATGCAGTACCTGATATAGTAGGTTCACGTGAGAGACCGTTGCCGGATTCGGCCCGGAATGTCGCCTCATCATCCAGGCAGTTCTGCAGGAACACTATATCTTTCTTTAATGTTTCAATCTCATCTTCCAACGTGTTTCTGTGGATAGCCAAAATGTATCTGAGGGCCACACCAGGGATATCGGGATTCCGTATGGATGAACCCCATTGTTAAATTACCCTCCGCATGCTCCCAACCTGCCACCCACTAGGGTAACATAATAAGGAATGAAACTGATTGTTGGTTTACCCATAAGTCAGGAAATAAGTCTGATGTTTTTCATATCAATTTCTTTTGTTTCTTAACTATGAGTAAGTGAGCAGTGGCTTACAGATAGCCACGGCCCGACGCCTGGACCGTCAAACCAAAATTTTAACGCAAAATAAAAAGTGTTAAGTTTTTGTGTTATGGTTGGACTGATGGAATGGTAAAAACTTTATACCCCTGTAGCCGATTTCATCAAAATTACAAAGTATACTTATCTAGCAAAGTATACTTTGAGGGAGTAATCATTTATTTCCATCAAAGTGAATTATTTCATATAGAACTAACCACTGCATATATTTGATGATTAAAAGTATGCATAATCATTATACTGAATGTGCATGTATTACATTAGCACAGCCATAATGGCTGTGATAATGTAATAAATTCAGTATAATAAAAAATAATAAATTTATCCTTAAAGGTACATGCCCACGCAGTAGGCACAAAATGTTCTTTATAGGAATTAAATAAGTGTATAATTATGTCATTATTCCACCAGTTACGAGTGCCCGCTATACAAATATAATCATTTATTAATTATCAATTTACTGTTAGCGACAGTCTATTTTGATAATGTGCGGGGACGACAACTTTCACATCACGGCTTGAGGTGCGCATGCGCAGTATACTACGCGCGCCAGTAGGCTTCCTAATATGTAAACAAGAATATCAACATGTCAAAACGTCCAGGACTGAAATTGTATGAAACGCCGTCGGCCAAAACAAAGGTGAAATGTCTCAGGGACAGGCAGTACAGAGAGAGAGTGGTTAATATTGACGACCAGATCACCAAATGGAAGGAGTTACGTGGAGATTTAGATCTGGACTCGAACAGAGATTTTTCTTCTCAACTTCCGATACTTCACTGCGCATGTCAAAGATGTGATATGATTGACCGTGTCACGTGACGCGTATTGGTAAAAATAGCACGAGGTCAGAAAATACCCTTTCTGGTCGCGGCATATAAAATGTGATTTAACACCAATTAACACGAGCCGTAATTAAAAATAACTCGTTAGTGGGTAGAAAAATGGCTCATATAAGGCAAGACAGAAAATGAAAAGTAGTAGTACAAATTGAAAATTTCTCCCTCAAAGTATACTTTGCTAGATAAGTATACTTTGCAATGTTGGTGAAATAGGCTACTGGTGTAACTCACATTGTAGTAGCACATGAGAATTCACCAGACACGATCGACTAGGCATGTGTTTACAGGTGGTTGTGGCTCACACCATTGACTCATAATCAGGTACAAATATGGAAGCTATAGGCCTAATAGCCTGAAACGAGTGTAATGTGTAATGTAGAGATGGGACCTCATTTTAAGATTTCATCCAAAATACCAGTGATATGGAAATACTATGAAAATATTTGTTCAGGTCTAGGGTGGGAATTGAACTTACAATCTCTGGTATTGAAGATCAATGCCCTACCCCTAAAGAACAACCCATTGTATTGAAGAGAAGGGCTTGACCAAAAACGTTAACCATCGATGACGGGTTGACAATATAAGCTCTACATACTTTGAATAGAGAGTCAAGCTAAATCTTTAAAACAGAAAAAAATTAAAAGATTACAAAATTGATCACATGTGAATAAATGAGCAAAACAAGAGGGCCATTGTGCTCTATATCGCTCACCTGTTTATTATATATATGCAAGTAAATCTGAGAGACCTTTATACATTCATCATTCCTGTCGGAACCAGTCTGGTGATTATAATTGGAAGACATCGTTTAAACTATATATGGCGGCCATCTTGGATTCTGTGACAATCTCCAATTTGAAAAATCTGTAAATGTTTCACTGAAAGACAATTACTATGAAGTTTAGCCAGCATCGGCCAAGCAGTTCACGAGAAGACGGTTGAACTCTAATTAAAGAATGACCTTTTGGCGGACATATTGGATGACCTAATCATCCGATTTCGACAAGAAAATGATCCAGAGTGATCGTCTCGTCAATACCTTCGATTTGATATATGACATACCGGTAACCATATTTGGTCCAATGTGAAATTTGACAAGAGCATTAACTGTCGATCATTCCTGTCAAGTTTCGTTGAAATCTGTCTGGCAGTTTGTGAGAAGAATTATTTTAAGAATTTGACCTACTTTCCATGGCGGCCATCTTGGATTGAGGGACGACTTCCAAATTTACAAATCTGACATGCCCCCACACATACATCATCCCTGTGAAGTTTGACCAACATTGGCCATGTGGTTCACAAGAAGAAGACGTTAACTCTCTAATTGAAAGATGACCTTTTGACCCCGGGGCCACCATTTAACAAATCGGAAACAGCATTGACTTTCGATCATTTCTGCCAAGTTTAGTTGAAATTGGCCTGGCGGTTCGTGAGAAGAAGTGTTTTTAACTTTTCCACAGCGGCCATCTTGGATTAGGTGACAACCTACAAATTTACAAATCTGACATGCCCCCATCTATAGATCATCCCTGTGAAGTTGACCAATATTGGCCAAGTGGTTCACAAGAAGATGATGTTTGAACTCTCTACTTAAGGGATGACCTTGAATGACGTAACCATCACGTAGTCATCCAATTTTGACAAAAAAATACTCCAGAGTGATAGACTTGTCGATACCTTTGATTTGGTATATGACATATTCGGTCAAATTTGACACACACCCCTACTTTTCCACGGCGACCATCTTGGATTAGGTGATGACCTCCAAATTTACAAATTTACCAACATTGGCCAAGCGGTTCACAAGAAGATGTTTGAACTCTCTAATTAAAGGACGACCTTTTGGCGACCATCTTGGATGACATAATTATCCGATTTCGACAAAAAATACTTCAGAGTGATTTTCTTGTCTATACGGTCATTTTGATATGTAACATAACCATATTCGGTCAAATGTGAAATTTGACACCTTACTTGACCTCGCCCGTTTTTGACCCCCGGGCCAGCATTCTAAGAAATTGGCCCGGCAGTTTGTGAGAACAAGAGTTATTAAGAATTTGACCTACTCTTCCACGGCGGCCATCTTGGATTAGGCGACGACCTCCAAATTTACAAATCTGACATGCCCCCACCCATAGATCTCTGTTAAGTTTGACCATTGGTCCAGCGGTTCATAAAAAGACGTTAGAAATCTCTAATAAAAGGATGAACTTTTTACTTTTGGCGGCCATCTTGGATGACATAATCATCTGATTTCAATAAAAATACTGCAGAGCGATCATCTTGTCGATGCCTTCGATTTTATATATGGCATGACCATATTCGGTCAAATGTGAAATTTTACCCGTACTTCTCATTGGTAAACAAGTTCCACGTATATTGTGATTCAGATTTGTACTTGCTCGCGGGTAAGAAGGTTATGAAAATTGACTTGCCCAGTTGGGCATGTTATTTCCGCAGCCCTGATATAGGAAAACATGTCCTTGGGACCAAGAATTTGACTTTGAGTTATCAGTAGATTGACATAAGAGTTTGATGTAACGAGTATCGACTGTATTTGACATGGAAAAACAAATTTCTAGTCAGTGGAAAAACTTTAAAGCAAATCTTAAACAGACAAACAAAGATGGACAGGGGGGTGACGATAATTATGTACCTCGACTATAATTATGTACATAAAAAGACTTGACAAAAGTGTGATAAATACATACCTTAGATGAGAAAAAACTTCATCAAACTTGAGTATGGTCAGTTTGTCATTCATCGATTCGACTTCCTCACTCAGTGTGGAGGCCATAGACATTCTGCAAGCAAATGGAAGTGAGGGCTTACATAAGATCCACCACACAGAACCTGACACCCAATTACCTAACACTGTAACCTTGAAATATACATGCATGGGGGTCGTAGATTTATCACAGCATCATCGACGATCATTAATTTAGAAATACCAATAAGCTCTGTGAAAGGAAAGTGTTTTGATAACACACTAAGTTTGTGACCATGACCTAGGGATCAGCATGATCAGTCGATGGGTCGTGAATATGTAACACCATGTGAGCTAACCCTTTCACCCCTAAGTAACTGGAATGGATTTTGATACGTTACTTTTGCAACCAATCCAATCGTCACAAAATGGTTTTCAGACAAATTCATTTATGAAAAGGGGGTATTTTTTGTTCTCAAAAATATGAAAAATACTTTAAAGAAATGCAGATCCAGACGAGACGTCTCGTTACGAGCTGGCTCATCGGGATCTGCACTGTTTGCATAAACCACTATAGCATGCTTTCTGGTTCAAAGGGTTAAAGGACCATAAGAGGAATATGTGTGAAGTATCATGAGGTTGCATTGAAGGAAGCAGAATTACATGTACCATATAATATTTCCCCCATAATATACATTGAACCTGCACTCCCACATTCCAGGTTGCAAGATAGGGAGACATATTTTGTTTGTCTATTCTTTAGATACAACTTTTTTTAACATTCATGAAACATTACTGTACATGTTAATTGACATTATTAAACTTTTTATATCAAAAATGAAATGCCATTCTTGATTTCACGTCAGGGATATAAAACAGGGGATTCCTAAAACCGTATCCAAACACAATGTATATTGTTATTGCAATAAAGCAGTACAACCATACCTAGAGAAACTGAGCAGGGGCTCATGTATACCCCCGGCCGCTGCCTGGACCGACAAATAAAAATTTTAATGCATGAGTGGGACACAGAATGTATATATGGATGATGACCAATAAGTAAATGAAGTTTCAATGCGTATTCGGCTAAAATAATTAAGTGTGTAAAATACGCCAATACGCACCACATCTGGAGCTCTGTACATTACGTTTAACCCTCAAATACACACCTGTCGCTGCAGGTAGGGCTTGTGATCATGGGGGTCTCTCTGCCTTCACTGGAGCGTGCTGTGTACTGTCTCGATGAAGGCCGTCCACTGTCTGCTCCTGCAATAGGCCATGACTGGAGAAATGTGGCATTTGGACAAGTGTGGCCAGAGCTTTGTAAAAGTAAAATACGCATAGAATTTTATATATGTGGCAATAATACTCTTTAGATACAAAACTTATCTGGAGCTCTGTGTGGCCGAGACTAGAGAAATGGGGCTTTTGGACAATTGTGGTTGTCACTAAAGAAATGGGGCCTTAGGACATCCTTAGGAGCTCTGTGTGGCTGAGACTAGAGAAATGGGGCCTTAGAACAATTGTGGTTTTGACTGAGAAATGTGACCTTAGGACATCCTTAGGAGCTCGGTGTGGCTGAGACTAGAGAATTGGGGACTTTGGACAATTGTGGTTTTGACGGAGAAATGTGGCCTTATGACATCCTTAGGAGTGAGTGAGTGAGTGAATAGGGTTTAACGTCCGCTTTTCTGACATAGAGGTACAAGCCTCAGGGAGTCTACACGCAGACGGGTCAACGGGGTCGAGTCCCGTATCCACCTGTCCGAGGGACTCAATATTTACAATCAAAATATATATTCAGTCCTGAAATTAGAACAACCTGATCTGGTGCCAGACCCTCGCCACACCAGCATCATTTATCCCATCCCCTAAAAGTAATAGGATTAGCGCTAATCTTACTTTTATATATGGGGCATAGCCTGACTCAACTCTCACATACAAGAAATCCAAAAATGTACATGAGGGCCAAATCCGGTATAGTGGGTTCCGGAAAGTATGAACCCAATCGTTAAGCCAGTTTAGTCGCCTTTTACGACAAGCAATGGCTACTGCAGCACTATTCTCAGGATCAGTTGATCCTGCCCCGGTGCCTGCACGGGGCAAGACATCCTTAGGAAATGCCAATAGTTAACAACATGTCCGCAGTAGTGCAGTTGGTTGCAACAACTTTATTTGTATCAATATTCGCATTTCACGACAGCACGAGTTCGAATCTTTCGCCCAATTATACTTTTTGTCAATATATGTTTTCTCCTTGTATATTATTGAAAATCTCATGGGATGTTTTAATGTTTTAATGTTAACTGACTGTACGCAGTATATATGTTTTTACGCCTACAACATGTTTTAAAATATGTCTATTATATGCACTATTTGCGATATACTACTTTCAACATCCCAGAGGGGGGGGGTGGTTGTGGGGACAGGCCCCTCTAGCCGTCTCGCACCATCTGTGCTTGTATAAATTGGTCAGGCCTGCAGAATAAAATTGGCTAGCTATGCCCCTGTTAGAAGTGTGGCTGTGACTGGAGAAATGGAGCCTTAGTATAAGTGTGGCTGTGACTGGAGAAATGGAGCCTTAGTATAAGTGTGGCTGTGACTGGAGAAATGGAGCCTTAGTATAAATGTGGCTGTGACTGGAGAAATGGAGCCTTAGTATAAGTGTGGCTGTGACTGGAGAAATGGAGCCTTAGTATAAATGTGGCTGTGACTGGAGAAATGGAGCCTTAGTATAAGTGTGGCTGTGACTGGAGAAATGGAGCCTTAGTATAAATGTGGCTGTGACTGGAGAAATGGGGCCTTAGTATAAGTGTGGCTGTGACTGGAGAAATGGAGCCTTAGTATAAGTGTGGCTGTGACTGGAGAAATGGAGCCTTAGTATAAATGTGGCTGTGACTGGAGAAATGGGGCCTTAGTATAAGTGTGGCTGTGACTGGAGAAATGGGGCCTTAGGACAAATATGGTCTTAGGACAAGTGTGACAGTGACTGGAGAAATGGGGCCCTTAGGACAAGTTAGGCTGTGGCTGGAGAAATGGGGCCTTAGGACAAGTGTGGCTGTGACTGGATAAATGGGGCCTTAGTAATAAGTGTGGCTGTGACTGGAGAAATGGGCCTAGGACAATATGGTCTTAGGACAAGTGTGACAGTGACTGGAGAAATGGGGCTTTGTTTAGGACAAATATGGTCCTTAGGACGAAGTGTGGCAGTGACTGGAGAAATGGGGCCTTAGGACAAGTGAGGCTGTGGCTGGATAAATGGGGCCTTAGTATAAGTGTGGCTGTGACTGGAGAAATGGGGCCTTAGGACAAATATGGTCTTAGGACAAGTGTGGCAGTGACTGGAGAAATGGGGCTTTAGGACAAATATGGCCTTAGGACAAGTGTGGCAGTGACTGGAGAAATGGGGCCTTAGGACAAGTGTGGCTGTGACTGGATAAATGGGGCCTTAGTATAAGTGTGGCTGTGACTGGAGAAATGGGGCCTTAGGACAAATATGGTCTTAGGACAAGTGTGGCAGTGACTGGAGAAATGGGGCTTTAGGACAAATATGGCCTTAGGAAAAGTGTGGCAGTGACTGGAGAAATGGGGCCTTAGGACAAGTGAGGCTGTGGCTGGAGAAATGGGGCCTTAGGACAAGTGTGGCTGTGACTGGAAAAATGGGGCTGTTGGACAATTGTAGCTGTGACTGGAGAAATGTGACCCAGGGCTTTTAAAATAGAACAGCATACAGTTAGGTACATGTTTAAGAAGTTGACATCTATTACTAAGAGCTATAGTGTACCACTGGATGACAAAATATCTTTACTATATTTGTGACTAGTGTATCTTAGTTTAAAGGTACATGCCCACTCAGCAGGCATACAATTTTCTTTATATAGGAATTAAATAAGTGTATATTGTGTCACTATTCCACCGGTTCTATAAATTACGAGTGCCCGCTATACAGATATAATCATCAAGTAATATTTATTCTACAGATAGTGACTCGCGATGGTATAAGGCTATTTTCGTATGCAAATGAGGCATGATATTGTTTAATTATTTATACTAATTAAATGCGTGACTTGAAAAAACATTTTGTGACTACTGAGTGGGCATGTGCCTTTAACAAGTTACTTACGGTACGTTTCCAGAGCATAGTCCAAAACATCTGTATTATGTCGGGATAACAGCTTATCAGCATTACTGCAAAAAGAAATGAATCAAAATATTATTACAGATGTAACTCAATTAAAAAAGAGAAGCAAATTGTTGAACTGAATAATGGTCATCAATTACCAAGCACAAGTTGCTGATTTGTGTCTGAACAGGAACAGCTGGGTAAAATCACATATAGAGGAGCTTACACAAGTAATGATTTAATATTATAGTTTACAGATGCACAAGAACAAAGCTATGCCACTGATTACCGGTACATCAGATAAATGTTGTATCTACAGAGTATTATACTCCCAGATTTCAAATTCAACGTGTATTTTACTTTTTACAAATGTATTACCGGTATTGATTTTCTTCCTTATTAAATAGGAAACAAATGATAACAAAATAAAACAAATTTAAAAATTCGCTTGTTTGAGCTGCAAAAAGCAAACACGATTTGCTTTTTGCAGCTCAAGTAAGGAAATGTTCAACTTTATTACAGTATTTTCACTACTCAGTTTGAAAATCAATGCATATTTTTACATTGCTGTGAGTATTTTGTACTCCCACTTTTGATAATCAATGCGTATTCTGCTAAAATAAGTGTGTAAAATACGCCAATACGCACCTTATCTGGAGTTCTGTACATCACAAATATTCCTGTGACTTGGACCAATGTCAAGGTGCATGATCACGTGGTTACAACAACAATTACTGAAACTTCCAGGAGCGCCTTCGATTCAAGGTACGTATTCTGTTATATTGTCTGTATTATGTAACAGACTTTAATGAAATATGGTGCATCAAATGCATCTTGTTAAGCTGCATTTGGTGGTCTCGATACTATGGCCCAAACATCTGTCGTTTTTGTGAAGAATCGATTTCCGTGTTTACTGTCAATACTGACACGGAAATCAATTTTTCGCAAAAACAACATAAGTATGTGCCGAAGACCCGAGACCACCAAATGCAGCTGGTTAAGACACATTTGCTGCGCCATATTTCATCACAATACATTGCATATTAAGGAAAATATAAAATAATGTTTACTTTGGAGTGGGTGCACTTTCAACACTTTCAGACATTGTTGTTGTTGTGGTAACCACGTGATCATGCACCTTGAATGTGACTAAAGCCAATATTGGCCCGGCAATCTCATTCCAAATCTTCTAACTTTTGGGTGTCTATCTAAATAATCTATAATTATTTACAATAGTCGTAGTTGATAGTAAACAAGGTTTGTAAAATATAAATACATGTTGTTGAACTACTTGTAACTCATGTATTGTTTGTATGTGACTATGTATAGAAATACAAACTTAAAACTGAACTTTTGGGTGTCGTAGAACTGGATACGACTGTACTCGTGCATTGTTTGTCAGACCAAGAGATCATGCTAATTTCTCCAGTTACAGTCACAAAAGTGTCTGTGACTGGAGAAATGGGGCTTATGGGATTTATAGCTAGTGTATCTCCTGCTCTTCTCGCACACTAGTCACTATTGCAATGGGATAGGGATCTATGCTGTTTGTTAGTGTAACAGTGCTCGAAAAATACACACGGACACTGGGCTCGAACCCGGGACCTCTGGTTTATCGTACCATCGCTCTATCGACTGTCATAGCTAACCAGGCACAGATACACACTTCCTCCCCATAGCGAGTTACATACCAACCGTGACATTAGAAGCAGGTCATGTGTTTCCCTAACTGAATGGTGATCAGAGAAGATTCAGATGCACAGTCTGATCTTGATCTACACTGGTCATAAATCCCATAAGCACCCATTTCTCTAGTCACAGCCACAAATAAGAACAAACGAAACTCACACACCGTGACAATGCAATTAAACCCTATTAAGACTATGCTAATTTCTCTAGTCACAGCCACAAATAACGACAAACGAAACTCACACGCCCTGACTGTGTGCCTTTTCCTTCACGTTATCCACGAAGAACTGAATCTCCTGAACCAGCCTGTCACGGACACCAGGAGGCTCTGGGAGCTGCGATGTCGTGCTGGCATGGGCAGTCTCCTCACGATAATCACGCCATATGTCCAACAGAATCGCAACCTGCAAATGATTGGTTGATCGATTTATTTATTTATTCAATTAACTCTTTGCATTCTTAAGCGGCGAAAATAACAGCCAACAAATTATTTATCTTATTCTTATTTCTCTCTTAAACATGTCTTGGAATTTCATTAGAATTACGCCCGGAGGCGAAAATAACAGTCAACAAATTAGGAGTAGTTTTCTTATTCTTATTTTCTCTCTTAAATATATCTTGGAATTTCATTAAAATTGAGTCCTGAATATTTACAGGGAAAAGTAAAAGAATATCAATAATGAATTTTTGTCTGCTAATTTAGAACTATGTATAGCCCACAAGTTTCCCAGTATGCAAAGAGTTAAACCTTTTAGTTCTACATAATTGGTGGCATATGCTGCTAAGTTTGGACAGTTTCATTCATCGTTATGAGAAATATTTTTTTAAAAATCTGAAAATACTGACAAATAATGTAGATCCTGATGAGATGGCTTGTTACAAGCTGTTTTGTTGAAAGGTTTAACTTGGATTTTACGTCCGTCCAACAGCGATGGGATGCACCTGTATATGGGCATTACATGTACATGTTTAACACTGAAATTACAATATAAATGTATGTTCTAGTACCTAATCGCCAACCTTTTGAGTCTGGTGCCAAGTACCCTTACTATACCAGAGCTCCATATAATATTTTGTCTATTTGGGTTCATTCTTCAAAGCTAAAACCATTGAGTGAAAGCGCATTTTCAAAAGTTTACATTGAGTGAAAATATCACCAATCAAAAGCATTTTGTTGTATGTCATGAAAGTATTGGTTTATAGGGCTGATCATGATGCATGTACTTGTACCTCAAATCACACTAGCCACGCAGATGCATGTTTCCAACTGTCAAAGTTTTTTCCGTCACCTGTATATTTCCATAGAGGTTTCACTTTGATTGAAGATTCGAGATTCAATATGTAATTTATTTAAAAATCGCTGGTAATAGGTTTCAAGATAGACAAACTTTCTGACCACGCTTTACGGCCTGATTGAAGAAATGAAGAAGGTTGCTGCTTTGTGCAGAAAATTTAGATGATCTTCGTCCCTGTCTCAACATTTTGGCAAAAAAATATGATCATGATGATATTGTGATCAGTGTCCTCGATAGCAAACAGACTTGTTTGTAGCATCTGTTTTGTATTTCTGGACATGCAATTGATAATTATGGGTAAAAAATCCAATACCACCGCTGCTAGACAACCAAAACCAAAGGGAAGTATGAATCAGCTGACATTTAATGGAAACGATATATGCCAGTACGCACCTGAAATTTAATATTTCAGTGAAAAAAGTTTGCGTATATTCTGTACGCATCAGAAATAAATTGTGTTTTTATATTTTTTTAATGAGTGAAATACACCGATACACATGTTATCTAGACCTCTGCTATACTCGATCACTAGACCTCATATGTTAGCCCAAGAAAGAATATGAAACTAGAGAAAGTGAGCAAGGGGCTCATATATACCCCCGACCACAGCCTAGACCGACAAATTTAACGCAAATATTTTAAAAACTTTAAAGCAAATTTCTAAGTAATTTGACCATGACCTTGGACATGAAGGTCGCATGGGTGTGGTATGGAAAGAAGAAAGAAATATGGAATTGATGATAAGGAAGTATATAAAGGTTGGAGTCAATCCGACTTACGGTTGCAGAGATAGTGGGTAACCGAAAACTTTAATGCAAATCTTACGGACACATATTTCTAAGTAATTTGACCTTGAACATGAAAGCCGCATGGGTGTGGTATGGAATGAAAAAATATTGATGATGATAAGGAAGTATATGAAGTTTGAGGTCAATCCGACTTAACGTTAGAGATATTTGATACCCAACAAGAAATGCGTCTGTCGAACGCGGATGCCACCTGCAGCATATTTGGGAAACAAAGACAAATTGGTTAACCGAAAAGTGTGACGGACGGACGGACGGACAGACGGACGAACTTACATTTCGGACCTTAGGGGGTACTTGCTATATAAAAGATCAAAGGAAATACCCCGTAAGACACAATAGGCTTACGGGGTACGGAATAAGTTCCATTGTCTTCTATTGTCTTAGGCCACGCCCTCTACCCCATAAGTACCCTAATGTGTGCCTGGACAGACAGACGGACGGACGGACGGTCCAAACACTATATGCCACCCGTTTCTTCGAAACCCGGTGGCATAAAAACTTTAATATGGACAGACGGACGTTCTAACGATATGGAGGAAGGGGCCTTTCCATTGTTCTAGAACAATAGAAATGGCCCCTTGTTATGAATAGAATAAGGGGCCACACGGATTATTTTGTGTTAGGCTCCCCAATGGCCCCTTCCTCCCACTTTGTTGCCCGGACGTACCGAATTACGAAAACTATATACCCCTAACATACTTTGTATACCGGGGTATAACCAGGTAAAGAAGGATTCATAGTTGTCATATGTTAACACCCTCCTACAACCTGGAAACAAAAATAGTCAATTCTAATGACGTTTTACAATGTTTTCTCACTGAACTACGAGGTTGACACTGCAAATTCAGCATAGAAATAATAATAATCCTTAATAAAAATGTAGGACTGAAAACACAATATCCTGGTCTAGTGCTAAGTGCCTTTACCAGACATTTGGCTCCAGATTTTAATTGGCAACAATCTTAAAATTTCTCCCACAAAAAGTCTCAAAGGCAGTAGCCAAGTTTCGTCAGATCACGACTCATAATTTGTTTGAGAAGTAAGACGATACAGAATGAAAATCAAGATCATATGCCTATAGCAAAAGTAATGTGTTAACACTTTAACTGCTTAGGAAAAGACCATGGAAAATTCTAAACATTTTTATTATTTTGTGTTTGTAAGTACATTTACACATTTACCATTGTTTACATGTAGGTCATGACCACCATTTAAACTGGCTCGACCAGATGGTTCGAATGAGTGGTCACAACATATACTTTGGATGAGTAACAAACATTTGTGGAAAATAATTGATTGTTTTATTCCAATAAAGATTGTTTTATGTCGGAATTCACGGCCGTAGACACCACCACGGCGCGCTGTGGCACTATTTTGGCTCTAGAACGCAGGAAACACCAATTTAAAGGTACACGCCCACTCAGTAGACACAAAATGTTCTATATATCAGATACATCACCTGAGACACTTTCTGGCAAAATAAACATTTGTTCACCATTACCCCACGTTTTGATTTGCATTATTATACATTTTATATAAGACGTAAATTTCCACACTGATATCAGGGGCAATAACCGTGTTCCCTTAAAATGTTAATGGCCATTACTATTTATTAACTGTATTTATTTTTTGATGTGTAATGATCATACTTTATAATCTGTCATAACTATTATTTTGTTCATGTGACACATTTAAATAGTATAAATTATTAAAAAATATCATGCCTCATTTGTATATGAAAATAGCCTGATATCACCACGAGTCACTATCAGTAAAATAAATATTACTAAATGATTATATCTGTATAGCGGGCACTTGTAATCACTAATGTTTAGAAGTGGTGGAATATTTACACAATTATACACTTATTTAATTCCTATAAAGAACAATTTGTGCCTACTGAGTGGACATGTACCTTGAGTCTAGGTTGATTTTTTTTTCAATAGTCTGCCATTGCATTATTTTATTCCCCTCTACAGGCCTGGAATTATATGTCATGACCACACTTGAATCTTCTAAATGAGACAGTTCAAATGAGTGGTAACAGGTAACAGCATATACTTTGGATGAGAAACAAGAAATATTCGTGAAAAAAAGTTTGCTTTTTGATACCCAAACAAGAGCTGTAGGAGAACAGCATAGCTCAACTACGAGGGTTGTCGATGTACACATAGCTTCACAAAGAAGGTGGCTGTGGCCTGCATAAAAACCTTAACCAAGGTTGACTAAAAACATTAACCAAGGGAAATTAAGTAAGTAATTCAAGGTTAAATGTAGGTCAATGTCAGATATAGGTCAGGGGTTATTGATGTACATCACTAGGATATAAAGTTTTCCCAGTGTGGTTGCTGTAGGCCCAGGAGTATTCCATATACAAGCTTGAGTAAAAACCATAACCAAGGGGAGATAACTAAGTAATCCAAGGATAAAAGTAGGTCAAGGTCAAATATAGGTCAGGGATTATTGATGTACATCACTAGGAGATGAAGTTGTCCAAGTATGGTTGATGTAGGCCCAGAAGTATTGCATATACAAGCTTGACTATAAACATTAACCAATTAATTCAAGGTTAAATGTAGGTGAAGGTAAAATAAAGGTCAGGGGTTATTGATGTACATCCCTATGAGAAAAAGTTATCCAAGTATGGTGTCTGTATGCACAATAGTATTCCATCTACAAGCTTGACTAAAAACCTTAACCAAAGAGAATTAAGTAAGTAATTCAAGAGGAAATGTAGGTCAAGGTCAAATATAGATCAGGGGTTATTGATGTACATCCCAATGAGACAAGGTTGTCCAAGTATGGTGTCTGTATGCACAATAGTATTCCATCTACAAGCTTGAGTAAAAAGCTTAACCAAGGTCGAGTAAAAACCTTAACCAAGGGGAATTAAGTAAATAATGCAAGGTTAAATGTAGGTCAAGGTTAAATGTAGGTCAAGGTCAAATATAGGTCAGGGGTTGTTGATGTACATCACTAGGAGATGAAGTTGTCCAAGTATGGTTGGTGTAGGGCCAGTAGTATTCCATATAGAAGGTTGACTAAAAACCTTAACCAAAAGGAATTAAGTAAGTAATTGAAGAGGAAGTGTAGGTCAAGGTCAAATATAGATCAGGGGTTATTGATGTACATACCTATGAGAAAAGGTTGTCAAAGTATAGTGTCTGGATGCACAATAGTATTCAATGTACAAGCTTGAAAAAAACGTTAACCAAGGTTGACTAAAAACCTTAACCAAGGGGAATTAAGTAAGTAATTCAAGAGGAAATGTAGGTCAAGGTCAAATATAGATGAGGGGTTATTGATGTGCATCACTAGGAGATGAAGTTGTCCAAGTATGGTGGGTGTAGGGCCAGTAGTATTGCATATACAAGCTTGACTAAAAACCTTAACAAAGGTTGAATAAAAACCTTAACCAAGGGGAATTAACCAAGTAATTCAAGAGGAAATGTAGGTCAAGGTCAAATATAGATCAGGGGTTATTGATGTACATCACTAGGAGATGAAGTTGTCCAAGTGTGGTGGGTGTAGGGCCAGTAGTATTCCATATACAAGCTTGACTAAAAACCTTAACCAAGGCGTGACGGTGACGCCGACGCCGGGGTGACAACATAAGCTCTACTTATTCTTCGAATAGTCGAGCTAAAAAATGGGGTTTCTGCATGTAATGGGTTAAAAGGCCCAAGTATGTTACGAGATGAGATGTCACTGTGACCACAAGTGGACAACTTGGACATGTGACATCAAAACATAACTCTCGCATTGTAAAAAAAATCTGATTATCCCACCCACCTGTTGTCGTACTGTACTTTACATTATAATAATGGGTGGGATAATGGAATTTTTCAAGAGGCTTTATTTCTAACGTCACAGGTCCGAGTCATCCACCGATGACGGTGACTGACCTCATCATGCAGCTCCAGGCTCTGATCAACGAGCGACTCGCCCAACATGTTCTTGATCTCCTCCCGCTCATGTTCCGGTGCATAGTTCTCCATCAGTTTCCATAGCGATATTGGTGGCTCATAGGCCTGAAGGTCGCAGCGTGGTGAGTCCATGGTTGCCACCATCTTTCTCTACAACGTATTTTCAACTTTCATGGAATCTGGAAAATCATAAAAAAAGACTAAGATATTATATGTGGCTGTGACTATAGAAATTGGGCTTATGGGCTATGTGACCAGTCTTAATCCGCTTAATCAGCTAGCACACTCCTGGGGGCCATTTCACTAAACTGCGTACAACTAAAATGTTTGTAAGTGCAAAATTATGATAGTCTGTAAATTTCAAATCAACATTGTTTTCTTGTAAACAATTATTGGATTTACATTGCATAGGCTGCATATGCTCAATAAATGTAAATTCATCAACTGAAATTTCCAGATGATCCTAAATTTGCATGAACGAACATTTTAGTCGTACGAAGTTTAGTGAAACCCAAGTAGCTTTATAAAGATCTATATAGCATCTGCTACAGGCATGATCGAAGTTTCATTGACTGGATGGTGAACAATGTAGACCCTGATCAGACTGTGTGTTACTGATCTGGAGCTACATTGGTCACATAGCCATTAAGCCCCATTTCTCCAGTCAAAGCCAGAAATTAATTGCTTATGTAACTGAAAGTCAGTAGGTGCATGATTATGCACGTAAACCATGTAAACCACGTTAATTAAGGTACTCCAGTTAGCGCAATTGCCTTGGTATCATGTGACCTTCTCACCAAAGCGATTTGGTTCAATGGACACATCGGAAAAGTGGGTTTCCACTGAGTACCAGGCCTTTCCCCAGCCCATTATAGTGCCTTAATTTTGAAAACAAGGTGCCCTAGCCCTATAAATTTCAAATAGAATATAAAAAAGTTCCAATTTTGATTGTTTTTTTATTTAGTTCCAGTTCCATTTGATCCTTGCAACCACTATAAGAGTGTATTATAAGGTTTAAACATGTATTAAATGAGATATATCGGTATATGCCCCATTTAATAATTAGTCCCTGTTCTCATGGATCTGTGCCCCTATGCACATAAATTCATATTGTGTGTTATATTCTGATTAATTGCTGAAAATGAATACATCAACATAAAGTTCAAACACTTGACTATGAGTGCACATAAGGAATTCACCAAAATTGTTGTTTAAGCAAGTCTTAGATTCCCAAGAAATAACCCACCCAAGTCTCCTAATTGATCTTGAAACTTCTCATCAGGTTCTTGCCCTACAAATGTTTTCACATTTGAGTGACATTCCTTGATCACTCATACAATAAAGAAGTGTTGCTGCCTAGATGCATCAAATTTAAATATGGTGAAGTCCAGATTCACCAAGATATCAACATATATCACATTTTATACATAATTTGCTAACAGACCCTCTTCAGAGTAAGGAATTGTGTAGATAAATCACAAAATAGGTGGTAAATCACATTTGTCTGTAACTGTAACTTAGAAAACAATGGGAAACAACTTAAAATACCTTTTTAAAATAGTTTTCAATTAACACTATTCTTAGAATATGCTTATTCACTTGTTTTCTCGGGGCACAAATCAATGAGAAGGCACGAATCCATGAGAATTGGGACTACGAGTATGACTCATCAAAACATGATGTTCACATACCCCAGCGCCTTAAATTATTTCTGGGGAAAGGCCCGAGTACTCCAGTTTCCTCCCGTATTAAAGAGGAATTAAATAGAAACAACTAAACTTCAAAATATATTTTGTAAACTGATAATTACAATACAAATCATATGCAGAAAACACCATCGGAAATTAATGTTTAATCCGATCAAAAGTTAAGAAAATTTACTATTCAGAAAATGTTATGGATGCATGTTGTTCCGACAAACGTCAAACAAAAATATAATCAACGACATAAGAAACATATTCGCTTCAGTGCTATGGCCAAGTATCTCCTGTTACTGTGCCCGTTTGATAAAGCAGCAATTAGTTGTGCCGATAACTAGTACCACACGAATTGGTATCCTGTTTGAGTTTGACAGCAGTCGCCATCTTGTTTACACCAGTTGTTACGACAACGCTTCGATAATCGCTGAATACACGCTAAAGCTCTAATGATGGCACACAAACATGTGTGTTAGAATATACATACCTTCAAACTATTAGAACGATTTCTTTGAGAGAGAAAAACACACATGTTAATGATTTAAGCATGTATCTTCAACTTCTTACGAATCCGTCTCCGAATATAGGTTTAACCACACTAAATCAGATATTCATGCGCAGTGAAGAAAAGTACTCGATAAAGAAATTAATGCAGATGTTTAATGTCATAACTTAAGCACAGTTTGCTCAAATCATGTAAAATCAGACCAGCTCATGTGATGTATTAATCCACTTCACGAGCATGTTAATGTATCTTTGACATAATATCAAAGCATATTTGTGTAATGTTTGTAAATCTTAACATGTTTTAGTAGTTTCAATTCCAGCCGCTGACTTTGTTTGACCACGACCAATACAGAAGACATATACTATGAAATATGCACTACCTATGACGGGCGACATTAGTGTATGAAACTAAATTTACCAATTGATAGATTTACCATGATGTTAGTATGCTATGAACGGTACCGTAGTAGTGTAGTATTGCAGAGCTACTTCCCGCAACTACATGTACTACAGCTTCTCTATTAGTTGTGCCCTTTTTACATGCAGCATCACTTTGAACAGCTGTTACTAAGAGGTACTTGTGTCATGGACTGTGAATACAGCACATGCCGTGACACAACCGAACAGGCGCAATAAAACCGCAATTGTGATGTATACTTGTTTCTGTTGGTCAGAGGGAGGGAGAGAGGGAGGGATACAGAAAGATAGAGAGAGAGAGATAGAATGACAGAAAGAGAGAGAGACACATAGGGAGAGAGACAGAAAGAGAGAGAGAGGTTCATCATGTAATTGCATTGGTTTCTTCGCATGGGTTCATGTGTCTCCTATTTGGTATACTAGTAGCAGGCACGTAGCCAGGTGTACAGGCCGTGACGTTCGCTTATGGCCAGGTGGAGGCCCGGAAGCTGAGTATATCATTAAATACTACTAAAATTAACATAATGCAAGCAAAACGTATTAAATTCAAACATAATTATAGGGATGTAAATGGTGTATCCAGTCAGGTAATGTAACCTTTAAAATATCATAAACCTACCCTGAATCAATCATGCTGGTGCCGAAATAACAGTTAAAATGCCAGTAACTGCATAACAGTTTTAAACCATGCTTTCGACATCCACCCCCGTCCTCCAATGATAATCAGACTATGACGCATGATACAAATGTTGATACGTCTAAGCTTTCATAGAAGTAAAAACAAAGTTGGTCCATCTTCACCGAATATCGTGGACACCAGTGCTGCGGCACCTGGCATATAATGGTCGTCGTTGAGTTGCGGAAATGTCCCTGATGCGACTAGTGAAATGTATATATACCCAGAACATTCCATACAAGTGTACACACTGCAGTATTTCCAACATGATAATGCCATACTCCATTCAGCTCGTGTAACAACACAATTTATACGTGGTAGTAACATCAATGTCATGCACTGGCTATCTCTCAGCCCAGACATGAATCCTATAGAGCATGTCTGGGATGAGCTGGGAGTTCGGTCAAGACCAAATCCACATGATAATATTACACAGCTTGAAGTAGCTCGTCATAAACCATGAAGAATGGGAAGCAATGCCTCATCGTGTCATTGGGCCATGTGTATATTCAATGCGCAGACGTTGTCAAACATTGATCAACGCCCAAAGTGGGCACACAAGGTTTTGAATACGGTCAATTCATCATTGTGATCACTGTAGGCGATCCATTCTATGCTCTGGATAATCAATATTGACTAGGAAAGTTTCCAAATTGTGTTCTCTTTACTGCAGTTTTTGAAATGAAGGGTGTTGTTGTCTTTTCATTGTTTACACACTCTCTTTAAACACATGCATCTAATGTGTTGGTGCAATAGTTGCAGATTATATTCAACATTAAAAAACAGTTTACATCAAGTTTTTAAACATATTTGTTCACGAAATATCAAACCATTTATATACTGTAAAGTTTATTTTGGCCTTAAGTATATAATATACTATTGAAAAAAAATCCCGGGGAGCATGCCCCCGGAACCCTCTAACATACTCTCTCGCTTCGCTCCTCGACAATATTATTTCCAGGGCTTCAACATTAAGCGGCGCTTGGCTACGTTTTTGCATAGTGTTCTTTATTTTGCAAGATGTCAGTTTTCAGCATGTGTACAGCATCTTCTGGCTCCAGACGACGCGTAGAGCAGGTCGGGTCGACGGTAGACGTGCTAAATGTGTGTTCGTCGACCTGTAATAGGCCTATCCCCTCGACTAGGCATGACTGTATGAATAACCGGGTAATCAATAATAGAAAGGGAATAAATGCACGGGTATATTTACCGGTCTCACCTATTCTGTGTTCAGTTTATGACCGGTTTGTTGATAAACAAGTCTGCAGACTATAGAGATACGCAGTGTTTCATGCTGTTGCTTCAACTCAATGGCATACTCCATGAACACTCGATTTGGTGTCATGACCAGGATAACAAATTGAAAATAAATCACCCAACCTAATCGTCAGATCGAGGTGAAATTTAGTATGCCTATTTTGCCTATGTCAATTCAATCGGTACATACGATGGTGATGGTGCGTAGTGTGTGTTTCTATTAACAAAGCTGTAGTTGACGTCGAAATTTGGGAAAGGAAATAAAAACACGAGCACCCCTAACCCGAATGTTCCGTCTGTAACGCAGGACGACTTACAGCCAGAACGCATACAGGTCTTTTAACTGACAAAAATGAATATGCTTTTTTCGATACGATTCGGCTCATATTTAAGGGTGGGAATTTGCTCGAACACCTTCCATACCAGGTGAAACGATATGCTGCACATAAATCCTATATATGCATAGCTAAATATTTCAGCAAATGGTCAACAATAATTACAGTTGTCATCAGGTACAAATTATTTCTAATGTAAACCAAATACCTATATATTCTTACCGTATGTGTCAAGTTGTACAATACTAACATTAATACAACACCAAAGGACTATTAAGGTTTTAATTCACTTTAATCCCTGATTACTACTGATAATTAATATAAATAACAGACGGTGAAATTAAAGGGGCGTAATTACTTTAATATCATGAAAATATAAAAATGTCATTGACATTGTGTTGGTATAATGTGAATAAATACGTTTTAATATATTTATTTTTTTCAGGTACACGTTGTTTTGAAGAGACAAATGTCCCATTAACATGTAGTATGAAGGAAATTGTGATATTTTAATGATTTGATTGATCTTTAAATGCATAACTCAGGAAGAATTGACAGAAAGTTGATGCCTTTGCATTCTGGCTGTAAGTCCTCCTGCATTACAGACAGAAGTTTCGGGTTAAATCATCCCCAAACGATGCACACGCTCGTCAGAAGTGTGGTCGCCGAAATCATCAGTAATATACAGCACATGGACAGTATCACATGTATCAAGTGTCCGACTATTGAAGCAATCCGTCAAGTAATATTAAAGTTGTATCATGATGAAGAAACGTGTACACCAGTTATGACGTACACACAATAGCTAAGTGTTTCCTCAACTACATAAAGGTCAAAGGGTCAAGGTCATATTCCTGGCGACATGAGTGTGTTCCAAATGCTCACATCAAGTATCCAAATATTGACGTAATATTAACGTGATATGATGATGAAGAAACGTGTACAAACGTTTAAAGGTAAACAAAAATGGCTACGTGTTTCTACAACCATATGCAAGTCAAAAAGGACAAGGTCATGTTAATAGAACCATGAGTTTGTTCCAAATAGCTCGCATGTATCATATGTCCAAATATTGAAGCAATCGAACAAGTTGTATTAAAGTTATATGTTGATAAAAGGAACGTGTACATACATGTTGACGCCAAAAAGTGGCTATGTGTTTCAGCAAAAATGTGAAGGTCAAAAAGGTCAAGGTCATGTTAATGGTGGCATGGCTCACATGTATCAAGTGACCAAACATTGAAACAATATGTCAAGTACTATTAAAGTTATATCATGATGAAGAAACGTGTACAGATTTTTTGACATTTGTTGACGCGGACGACACAGACGACGGAAACAGCCACGACTGTAGTCGCGCCTTCTGCTACAGCAGGCACGATAAAAATTATATACATGTATCTGGCATTAATGCGGATACAATATATCACTCCACGGTCAATGTTATGCATGGGCGGGTGGTTTGTTGTTAGAATGCAAGGTTAACCAATATTTAAGAGCATAAAGTAATTCAAGCAGAAAACAATACGAAAGTTCCAGATTTAGTAATTGAGGTATCATGCTTTAGTATACGCCATATGGTTCATGGACGGAAAATCTATCAACGTGCTAAATTTCAGCCGAATCGGCCGACAAAAGATAAACATTGTCCGACTGGGTTGATATGTTGGATACCTATGGGAAACACTGTGAGATCGGAAAACCTTATACAGCAGGTCCTTAGCCAGGAAGTGTCTGTGGTCGGACGTACCCCCGTACTGCGTTGAGGTCCACTTTTACATGTACTATATCAGAATTATTGTCATTATATAATAATTAATGCAAGCAAGTGAGTCGTATTATTTGACCAGTCTTTGATGAGAATGCAGGAAATAGCGTTTTAGACCACATGGATTTGAAATGTGTCTATGGGAACATGCTCATGAATCCGCTAGGTGCCACTGGCCCTTCAGGCATTCAAAAATACCCTCTCAACAAGTGTGGTTGCACGCATGTAAAGCCGTAGTTTACGTTGAAATTTATTATTTAAGTTATTTTTATAGGGAGTTCCCATATGCATTTTGAAAACATCATAATTAATCTGTAAATATGAAATGATCACGCCAGATGAAACAGTGATGTAAACATTAGCAATTGTTTGAAAACCATTTCCAAAACACATATGTCAAACGAAGTACTCACAGGTGGAAGACTTGGACCTAGGACCCAATAAATGGCTCATTTGAAAACGTTAACCCATCCACCCACCCACCCATTTCCTTACAATTACAATATACGGTATAGCTTTTCAAGGTGGGCAAGAGCTTGGGAAAATTCCCTAGACGGGCTTAGTTTCGGACTCGCTCGAACACCACACGTTTCAAATTTTCTGCTGACTTACGCCTCTGGCAAATAATAAATGCCTTAGGTCCCCAAATATATTCACTTTTAAACATGTGTGTTTAGTATATTGTTAGTTACCAGGGGCGCCGGAAGCAAATACATATTGGGGAGGCGAATGTCGATCCGAGCGAAGCGAAGGAGTGGCCGTATGGGGGTCTCCCCCAGATTGTTTTCCTCCATTCTGCTGCATTTAAGATACAACTTTAATAGGTATCTCGTTGTAGATTTTTGTAGATTATTTTTTGCTCCGGCGCCTCTGGTTACATACGTTTTAGCTACCAACGTTACAGAGAAATATCTCTTTCCGAAAGAATCCCACACACACATCGCCACCTGATTGGCTGTATTATTTGTAATGCTCCAGTTTAGGTTTTCCCGTGACGTCATTATTGATCAATCCGCGAATATAGCAAAGGAAATCCGAAAATAAAGTTCACGAAAGGTCATGTCGAAATGTTAGTACGCAAATCAAAATAAACGCACGTTTTAGATCATTCAAGGTTATTGAATGACACTTAATTATTAGTCACAAATTGTAACATCGGATTTACTGATGCTTATTTCAGTGATTCACGTCAATATATTGAGACTGTAATGGGATTTCAGCCAGATTTTACGCGTAATTTATGCTTCCACAGCCCACAAAAATGTGACATTTTTTCGTACACACAATTATCGCCATAGCTGTGGTAGCTAATTTGCCCATAACTAACGAAATGCTTAAAGCAGATGATTGAAGTGAATATATTTGACGCCCTAAGACATGTATGGATTACCAGAGACATCAGTCAGCAGAAAAATCGAAATGTGTGGTGTTTGAGCGAGTCCGAAACTACGACATTTTCCCAAGCTCTTTCCTACCTTGAAAACGCTATAGTGTATATTGTACGGACATTGGTGGGTGGGGTAACGGTTTACAAATGAGCCATTTATCAGGTCTTATGTCCGAGACTTCCACCTGTGCATGTGACAGTAGCCAGCGTCCCCATAGTACAATTTATTATAGTGACACATGTCAACAACCATACATACACGTATATAAACACATACAAATAGTTATTTTGAGAGGTAATAGTATGTTGTGAGCACTCATGCAGCCATACGAATGGTTTATGAGTCACTTAATAAATTTTAAGTAATTCATAAGTAATGAAAAATACTAATATGACTTGTCAGTTAACACAGTTCATCTCAGGCACAGTGTACGGTAAATGTGTCTAATTACTCCCGATGCGTGCAATTTGTGATTGCTCAACCGAACTGCCCCGATGTGAGAGTTCCAATGAGCGACCACAGCGGACACAACACGTACGGGGCGCCATGCAGGACAGGTTAATTATGTGTACAAAATTGAGTTTTGTAACACTAAAAATCACAAAATTCAATTCTGTGTCACAAAATTAAATTCTGTCAATTCTGTGTCATAAAATTCAATTCTGTGTCACAAAATTCAATTATGCATACGTTTCGTATACAAAATTCATTTTTGTTATAAAGGATTCAATTTTGTAAGACAGAATTGAGTTTTGTGAAGAAAATTCAGTTTTGTGAGACAGAATTCATTTTTGTCCACAAAAATTAGTTTGCGTAGGATAGTCTATGTCATCTCTACGTTGATTGGTTGAGATCGGTCTTAGTACATTTTACTAGATGGTGGAGTACACTTGCAGGTTTAAATATTTCAATGCGAAAATATAACCCAATATATCAATATTATACTTCTTTATGGACAGTTATTTTGGTTATATTATGATTACAAATGAGTGGTCACACCATATAAGCATATATACTTTGAAGGAGAAATAAGAAACATATTCAGAATTTTCCCTCAATTATGTAAACAGGGTCAAACATAAAGTAGCCGGGACATAGCTAGACCTGAGAGCATGCCCATATATAGAGAATACCAGGCTAGTGTATTTGGATATCAAGTTTATCAGGCAAGGCTAGGAAACGCGTAGGAATTCCGAGGCTTGCCGAGGAATTCCTACCGTTTCCGAGCCGAGCCTGATAAACTTGATATTAAAATACACTAGCCTGGTATTCTATTTATCAGGTAACGTTTTATGCTCGAAAATGACATTAGATGACGTCGTATTCTAACAGTAGATCTAACCTTGTGAAACAAATGGTATTGGATCTGTGCTACTAGTTGCGAAGTTACGTGTTCGCAAATATGTGTCTACATGCATTATTTACAGTATACACCATCTTAGTATCCATGGTATCTACACAAATACTACAAATGGTTTCCTCAAATGGCCCAATACACACATTATGTTTATAAACACAGACAGCAGTCAGAACACAGGCCACAGCGCGTGTATTATTGATTTAACTGGGGCAGATGTACCTTGCGATACACTATAAATGACGTCAGTACTCGCGGGAGATCTATATGTACATGAATTATGTGTACAATTATAATGCAAATGAGTTTAAATACGAATGGGTTTGTCAACGTTTGACTGTTTGGAGATAGTGTAGATGTGTAGATCGGCGACCGTGACCCATTTCTCCAGTGCAGTTTCTGACCAATGGTAGTCCTTCTCACATGCGTGTGCAGAATTGACAGAATTGAATTTTGTGACACAGAATTGAATTTTGTGGCACAAAAGTGAATTTTGTGACACAGAATTGAATTCTGTGGCACAGAATTGAATTCTGTGGCACAAAGGTGAATTTTGTGACACAGAATTGAATTTTGTGGCACAAAAATGAATTTTGTTGACAAAATTGAGCCATGTCCCACTTGGCGCCCCGTAACACGCTGGTAGACAAGAAATTGCTAAAGATCACATGGACCGTACACGTGCATGGTATGAAATGGGTTATGTTGGTACTTCGTGTCTATTTTATTGTTCGAAGAAGTTGATATATATTGCATCTCTTATTGTCACATATGTTGTGCTTTAAAGCAGATGCTCATTTACATATTTTAAACCATTTCATGTCAGATGAAGAGTTTGCCGATAGTCATCAATCTCCCGGCATATACAGATTTCGACTTCTTACTCGGCCCGTCCAGTAGCCTATTTCATCAACATTGCAAAGTATACGTACTTTACTAGCAAAGTATACTTTGAGGGATTAATCATTTATCTTTCCTGAAATGCATTATTTCATATATAACTAGCAAATGCATATATTTCATGATTAAAAGTATGCAGAATTATTATACTGAATTTATTACATTATCACAGCCAAATTGGCTGTGATAATGTAATAAATTCAGTATAATAAAAATTAATAAATTTATCATAAAATTGAAAATTTCTCCCTCAAAGTATACTTTGCTACTAAAGTATACTTTGCAATGTTGGTGAAATGGGCTACTGATGGACAGTCACAATCCACATCGCACGTGAACATTGCAAGTGGACCACAGGTACATGTGTTGTATATGGAATGAAATGGGCTAAGGTAGCCAGACGAAACCATGTAATTTGTATGCACTGTTCTGTTAAATGTGTGTTATCTATATAGTGTTTCACGTCTGATCATGTAACAATTTTGGATGAATAATTAATGCACTTTTTATGATAAGTCTTTTATCAGTAAACATAATTTTCAGTTTGTTCGCATAATTCATTATCATGAACTCTGGACGCAGATTAAACATGACATTATAGAATAATATCCTAACGCACGAGTAAAGCGGACAAACGAAACAAAAATGTATCTCAGTTTCTCCTTCATTTAAGTCACAAAATATACACCTGTCGTCTATGGGTAAACTTCTAAACCGACCAGTTTCTGTCCTAAGAGGCAGTATCCCACATATTAACTGTGCAATGAATGAACGCAAGCATTTTTGCATTATCATACTAACATACTTTGCACAGCTATATTCGTCTTTGAAGAGTCTATATGTTCGTAATTTATGCTGCCTTTGTAAATCTCGTTCCCATTGTGCTATGTCTTTTTCATGTACATGTAATCCCTTTTCCGCATGCAGCAGGAGCCCGTGTAATGAGAATTGTCCCATTGATTGGTCGTCGTACAGGTGGCCGATGTTTAATTGTTGTAATATTGATTTTATATCGGCACACCAGCCAAGTGATTGCTCGAGGTCCCATCTAAATATGCGTTTGGTTAACTGCCCGTCGTCCATGGATGTAAGCTTGGCCAATAGTCTAATCATGGATAATTTGAACCCGATAGGAAATAGTCCACGTTTATGTGCCAATTTTGCGGGTTGGTATTAATTTTATGTTTTATTCATTATTCCACTACTTCTGTGGTGTGGTCTTTGAATTGAAATGTCTCTGTTCGCATGTAGACACACTGACATTGTTTGGAAATTAAACAATCGGCATTGCCCATCGTTGCAGTAAAAAAATGGGAATGAAATGGGTTAAGGTAGCCAGACGAAACCATGTATTTTGTATGCAGTGTTCTGTTAAATGTGTGTTATCTATATAGTGTTTCACGTCTGATCATGAAACAGTTTTGGATGAATAATTAATGCACTTTTTATGATAAGTCTTTTATCAGTAAACATAACTTTCAGTTTGTTCGCATAATCCACTATAATGAAATCTGGACGCAGTTTATACACGACATTATAGAATAATATCCCAACGCACGAGTAAAGCGGACAAACGAAACAAAAATGTATCTCAGTTTCTCCTTCATTTAAGTCACAAAATATACACCTGTCGTCTATGGGTAAACTTCTAAACCGACCGGTTTCTGTCCTAAGAGTACTTATCCCACATCTTAACTGTGCAGTGAATGAACGCAAGCATTTTGGCATTATCATACTAACATACTTTTCACAGCTATATTCGTCTTTGAAGAGTCTATAGATATTTTCGTAATTTAGGCTGCCTTTGTAAATCTCGTTCCCATTGTGTTATGTCTTTTTCATGTAATCCCATTTCCGCATGCAGCAGGAGCCCGTGTAGTGAGAATTGTCCCATTGATTGGTCGTCGTATAGGAAGTTGATGTTTAATTGTTCGAATAATGATTTTATATTGGCACACCAGCCACGTGATTGCTCGAGGTCCCATCTAAATATGCGTTTGGTTAGCCCGACGCCGGCACTAATCCACCCGACATCGCCGTTTACCGCTGCAGGTTAGAGGTCACAGATACCGTTTTCTTGCAAATCTTGATCCATTACTACCCAGTTTCACTTGAGAAACATTTTGGGGTGCTTTTAACACCAGTATTCATCATATTTGTAGCATTTAAAAGAAAACACTGAACCTGTTGGTCACGTGATGTAAACAGAGTTTCCGTGGCCAAAAAATGTAAACAATATTGGAGAATATGACAAGGTTAGATTTGTCTTTCTTAGGAGTAAGTAAACCTATTGTTTAGTTAATGCAGAACAAGTACAAACTAGCTGCAAGTCATGTACAAGTGGGTCCCACAGCATCCATACGAATAGTGAAAATAGGAGAGAATGGCCTTATTGTATAGCATTCGGTTAAATTATATAGTAAAACTATTTGGAGGTGTCTAACCTACATTCGAGGTATGTTTGTGTACGCCTAGGAAAGCGCGTATTGCCCGGCCCGGTTTTGTATTGTATCACATTTCTGGTACGGTTTATATCCCCAGATGCCTGCGGCGTAGTCCATCACAGGAATCACGAAGCTGTTTTGTATATGTCGAAAACGGCAAGCCGCCGGCATATTTATGTTTATTTATAATATTCCCAAGGGCGCGACCTGCCTCAACGGCCAATGTATTGGCTGTCTGTGTCAAATCCATTGCGCATGGTAATATGCAACCAAGATATTTGTAGCTTGAACACTTATTCAATATTTGATCACCAAGTTTAAACACAAATTCAGTTTGTTGTTGGGTTAATTTCCTGGGCCCGGTTGCTCGAAACCTTTGTTAGGCTAACTGAGGTTTTGAGCAACCGGGCCCTGAAATTTACGATATTTGTTTTGTTTATATTTACTTTCAGTCTCCATTTCGAACACCAGCTATGGATATGGTCTAGCATTTTTTGTAAATTGTCTTCGTTGTCGGCCAGTACCACAATTATGTCGTCAGCATAAAGCAATATACAGATGATGTCGAAATGACCATTTACACATAGTGTTAAGAGTTTTGATAGCAAACAGTCTATGTCTACACGATCAACGGCTTTCATCATATTAATAAAGCATGTGAATGTTGGTGTACCCTTACTATTGTGGTTTCTTATTATGGTACACAGTGTGAATAAATGGTCCGCACAAGAACGTAATTTCCTAAATCCGTTTTGCTCGTCGACTTAAATGTCATTTTCAGTGAGAAATATGTAAGGCTTGCATTTAAAACTACAATGTACAAGCTTATGCCTTACATTGATAATTCAATGGTACTCTTGGACCATTCGTGCTATTTTTCTGAATCAGTTTGATGATAGCTTTACTCCATATTTCTGGCAACAAGCCATTCGTGAAACATTTCGTAAAGAGCTTATGTAGCAGTTTCGTCGAATTAGCATTTTAAACACATCGTATGGTAGTGTATCGATGCCCGCAGCGGACCCCCTCTTGCTAATTTGTATGGCCCTTGACACTTCTATCACTGTTATTGGTACATTTAAACTGTATATAGCATGTTCGTCGTTATCTTCATATTGTTTGTATCCATGTGAGCCTCTAAGTTTCGTTTAAACTGTAGTACTTCCTCGTAAAATTGTTTATCAAAGTTGGCGTTTTAACTCGCCTTTGCTTTATTGAATAGAGACTGAAAGTCTGGCTGCCACGTTTGTCACATTTTTACCATTTCCATCTATTGTGACCATAGGTATATTAAATGTTTTGTTAGGTTCCAAGTTGCTTAACCTGGTTCCAAAATTTACGCGAGCTTTCGCTTTGTATCGTTTCTATCTCAATGTATTTGTTGTGTCTATATTTCCTTTTGCATCGTTTCACTTCGCGTTGTTTAGACATGTTAGAAGTGTATTAATTTCTCATCATGTCTTTGGTCTGCTTGGGGCTGGTGTATTTAATATATTCGCGTTCGCTCCGACATACATCTCGCCATAAAGTTGTCACTCCACCATTCCTTTGGCGCGTGTGTATACTCCATTGCAATATTTTAAGGTACTGTAACATGTTTTCGTCAATGTTACATACAAATTATATACCTTCCTTTATTTATACAGCAAATAGCACTAGATGAGCTATTTACAACTTATAAGAAACCTACAGGGACAGGATTTATTTTATAAACTTTTTATAAAAATCTAATAGGAATCTGAGTTTCATGTTAACTGCATTGAATTTGCTTATATATTGCTATGAACAGTCTTAAAACAGTTTAATATGATTTACAGCAGAATGTAACATTTTGACATGAAAAACTATACCTACTATCAACATTTTCTAACTGGCCACATCCTCTATGTTTTGGTGCCAAAAGTGAGAATATGACAAATTTAGAAAAATAAACCTGGCTGTTGATTGTTTCTATGTTTTTGCTTTCTTTTGTAATTTATTCCTTTTAAATCATCTCACGTCCAGTACGGTACGTGTGGACACCATTGTCACATTACTCAAAGAAATTAATCGACAAATATATTGATATTTCAGCATTTTGGCACATTTATATAGTAAAAAATACAACATTTTATAGAATAACTACGGTACGAGGTTTGCATATTGCATAATATTACCATTCAAATATGTAAAGAGTATCTACCAGCACAACGGTCTGCAAAACCACCGAGTTGTTCTCTATAAACCGGGTAACTTAACATTCTCACGGGTGGGTGTGTATTGTCCCCCGTGAGAATTTTAATCCCGCCACATATAATGCATGTTTTTGCGTTATTTTGTAATTTATTCCTTTTAAATCATCTCACGTCCAGTACGGTACGTGTGGACACCATTGTCGCATTACTCAAAGAAATTAATCGACACATATATGGATATTTCAGCATTTTGGCACATTTATATAGTAAAAAATACAACATTTTATAGAATAACTACGGTACGAGGTTTGCATATTGCGTAATATCATCATTAAAATATGTAATGAGTATCTACCAGCACAACAGTCTGCAAAACCACCTAGTAGTTCAATATATTCCAGGTTTTATTGACGGACTTAAAATTCTCACACCCGCAGCGTGAGCCCCTTAAGCCGCTATGTCTTGGCTGAAAATTCTCACAGACTTGAGGGGCTCACGCTACACCGGCGTACGTTTTTATTTGATACATTTTTGAAATTGCATAGCATTGATTTCATGCTTTAGTATAGTTTGAGTCTCAAGCCTTGCAATTAAATCAAGAAACGTAGTCAAGCCTAGAAAATCATCATGGCTGTGATAGAATATACAAATGCCAAATAATTATATTAGACAGACGATTCTATAAATTGCCCTAGTTAGATGGCATGTGTCTGTCAGCATATTAGTACATGTATGCTGCTCACCGATGACACGTTTGGATGGGCATTCGTGCAGTCAATATAGTTCTATGAATTGAATGTACGTGTATATACTGAAACAAAGGATGTTTCCATTTAATAATATAGGAATTTAGTGCTGACATACATAACACTATACTGTGTACTGTGGTCTGTTCATATAGGACAATGGAAGGAGTTAGTGCATGAATGGGACTACGTCCATTATTGGACCATTCCCATTTCAATTCTTGCAGTGACCTATTCCGTAATAGAATAATATCAGATTTCATGGGTTTTGTGTATTTAACACGTTTAACATCACAGGCCCGTACGCAGAGGGGTCTGCGGCGGGTGCGTACGCACCCGTCTTAACCCTTTCACTCTTAACCCGCAGGCCTGTAGTGGTATTGGCAAACAGTGTAGATCCAGATGAGCCGGCTCGTAATGAGCCGTCTCATCAGGATCTGCACTTTTTGCAATTAATTTTCATAATTTTGAGAACAAAAACATCCCATGTTCATAAATGGACTGGTCTGAAAATCAGTTTGTGATAATTTAGATTGGTCGCAAAATTAACAAATCAAAATCCATTCCAGTTACTTAGGGGTGAAAGGGTTAATCTGCCGAAGTCTGTCCGTGGGTGTGCAAAAACAATGTTTAGCCCTTCGCGCCGTCGATACACTCCCCCCCCCCCCCCCCCCCCCCCCCCCCACCCCCCCCCCCTCCCCCCCCCCCCCCCCCCCCCCCCTAAAATAATTCCTGCGTACGGGCCTGCATCATCAGCCAATAGTACACAATGGATATGGGAGCAC